>JANAVB010009596.1:35635862-36230862 GCA_029216955.1 Iris pallida | reverse complement strand
CTAGTGTAAAGACCCTAGAAAGTTAGTTTGAGTATTGTGTCACCCCACATTGGTCTCCTATGCTAAAGTCACCATTTGGCTAGGTGTCCAGTTAGAAAGTCGTGTTGCACCACTAGTGTTTTAATGTTTAACTTAGTATAAAAACTAAGTTTATGTATTTATTTCTACAGTGACAAGTTACCAGGCATCTATAGCATTTTTATCGCTACTTTGCTTTGCTAAAGGCAAGTACTTCTATAAACTTTGCATACTGTTACAACAATGAACTGCGAATCCAACCATGTTAAATGCTGATCCTTGGGGTAGCAAGTTAAATCTTCACATGTTGTACTTTCAGTCACTACCATGCTTAGACCAGTCTTTATATATCTCTTACATGATTAGAATCTGGGTTATGGGGAAACTGTTAGTAGTGTACATGATCATTCCCCCTTCTCCGTACGTATGTACCGAGCAAAGTTTCATGTTATATGAATACTGCGCCGTAGGCTTTATCTCAAAGCGGATTTGTACGTATGTACATCTATCGCCTTATCACTTGTACGGAAGTACATTTCATTATGTGCCCCTGCACATTGTACACCTATTGACGATCATGTACCTGCTACAGTTTTAAACATTACATATACATTTGTCTATATGACATATGTGTCCTTACCATGATAGATTATGAGATGCCATGATTCCAGTTTATTTCTCTTATGTTCATTTCATGTTTCGTATATTAGTTTGCTAGAAACAGTACTTGATTCCGTCCTGATGGAATAACGTTGTAGGTATTCTTACTGAGGAGGAGTTGCTCTGTGACTCATATTATGGAGTTACTGCCGAGGACTAGGCTTTGTCTTACGAGGATGTACCTACGGGGAAACTCGTCTAGTTTGTGTAATTGCTCGGGATATTTAGTGTAGTTATGTATTAGACTATATATTTTGTGACTGGAGCTGTATCCAGCTTTACATTTCGGACTTGTACTTGGACTTACTATTATATGAGATGACTTTTGTGTTTGGAGCATTTACGACTCTTTATTACTTATAGAACTGTTAGCACATTTAGTCTTATCTTGTTATCTCTAGAACAGCTTACTGCGCTTTATCTCAAGCGTAGGCTGGACATGACTCGGCCCGGCCCAACAATTTGGGTAGCAGATCGTGACACCAGCGCCAGTCACCTCGACTCTGCGGCCCTCGATCCTGATCGTCTTCGCTTCTTGATCTTTCCGATCTCCTCATGGTCGTCCCGTCGAGACCGTCGTTGCCTACGACCATCAAATCCACCTTCACCACACCATTCCCAGTGCAGCGCCGGCCTGCCAGCGCCACCGTGCTCGCACGTGTGAAGTCTTATCCGCAACAGCTGTACCATCGATGAACCGAGCAGTTTCCTCCGTCGGTGCCAACCAACACTTGGTGAGCCTTATTTTTCTTTTCTACTCTCTCTCGATTTTCCCTCTTCCAGAACACTCTCTCTCTCTCTCTTCACTCTCCTTCATTAGCACCCTCTCAAGAAATTTTTGTGAGGTCTGGAACCCGCTTCAGAGAAAGAAATTAGGCTAATCGGATGGAAAGAGGGCCAGGTAACCATGGGCAAGGAGTAAGGCTGGCTAGAGGGCCAGTAGTTAAAAAAAAGATAAAGGAATAAAGAATTGGGTTAACAGGCCTTGGGTTTGTAAAGTCCATGGGCCAGGTATATGGGAATAAGTTGTTTGGCTTATTTATATTCTAATGTATGGCCTTATATTTTGAGTATATACAAAAAATTATTTAGGATTTATAAAATAGTTTTGGGCTTTTATAAATATGTATGTGTGTGTGTGCGCGCGCGTGCGCACGCGTGTGTGTGTTTTTAAATAGTTTATAAATATATTATTATATTATTTTAATCTAAAAGGGTATTTTACAAATTTGAGTTTTAGCCTAAATGGTATTCCTATATTCTCAAAGTATTTATCTAAAAATATTTTGACTAATAAAAATATATTTTAGTATTATAAATAATTTCCAAATAGTTATATATATTATTTACGTAAATTCCTTCTATCATCAATCTTGACCGTGACATCATACGTTCATATTTTTTGTGATTCCTGACTTCGTCATATCCCGAGGCTAATTGGACCGTTCTGGACTCAATGGCATGGTCTGTTCCATCGTTAGAGGTCGTCTTGCGTAGTTATGACATCTGAGACTATTATGTGCCAACATGATCAAGTCATACAACAATTGTAACTAATCGAGACAAGTATAATATTGCTTTATGTTATTAGTACATTATAATGTTGTTTATCGTTGTGTTTTTATTTGATATCATGTTAAGACATGATTGTGACATGATAGGACTTATTATATCATTACTCGTTTATTGATTATTTAGTGAGTCGGGAGGAAAAATGTCAGTAGATATGTGAACAAACTCCAATGAATGTTAATGTGGATAGCTAAGTCATACACCTCATGTATGGGTTATCCGTACCTTAAAAAGGTGGATAGCCATCTATGATGTGCCGTATTAGCCCAGTCGTTTACATATCAAAAGGTATTTCAAACACACTGTCTATTTTACTTGTACATGTTTATTGCTACTTGTGTGAAACCCATAATTTTAATTAGATAAATTTTTAGTGTTAATTATTATTATTATTATTATCATTATTATTTATAGATAAATTAAAAATTATTATTTTCAAAAATTAAAATATTGGACTTTTGTTTGTCTGGCCCAATCCCGAACCCGCACCCAAGACCCGAACCCAACCCCGAGTTCAAAATCTTCTTTGTAAATATTTTTAGGAGTTATACATTTGGAGTTACAATTTTCTATATAAAGAAATTGAATTTATGATAAAGAGTTATTTAAAAAAAACTTTTATCTATATAATTAACTATGTCTCTCTCTATCTCTAATTTCTTTCGGTTAGAAACCGAAGTAGCCGAGCTCTTCCCCTTCCCAAACGGAAGCTCGATTCTTTCCTTCCTCTCCCGTAACCTCTCTTCCCCTCTCCCTATTTAAACCCCTTCCATCACCATCACCATCTCAATCTCCTAAAATTTCCTCCAAAAATCTCGAGCCCCAATCCGCAGCCAACCGGAGCTTCTCCGGCGACCCCCTGTGCGGCGCCACCCCGCCGACCGAGCCCTGCCCCCTGCGCGTCAACTCCCGTCGCTGCTGTCCCGGCGACCCGCAGCCGTCCAGGACGACCCCGATCCGGCGCACCCCTCCAGCACCCCTCCGCCCAAGCGCCCTGCCCGCTGACCCACGCGCGCAACTCCAAGCCCCGATCCGGCCGCTCTTGCCCCGGTCCAGCGCCTCCTCACGCTCACCCCATTTCTGATCCACTGTCCGTGGTTTTCTGTGTTTTCGATCCCGCTGTCCGCGTGTTCTGGATTATTCCGAGTTTGCGGGATTCGCCTTCTTTACCTATTTATACATCTGAGAGCTCTAGCTGAGCACCCGAGGTATATCTCGTGTCCCCGTGCCCCTCCCTTAAGTGTCGATGATGACACGGTCCCCGATCCCGTTATGGGATTCGGTTTAGATAGTTGCTGTTGTGTTTTCGGAATTTCTGAATTCCATTTCGGAATGATTCGGTAGTTTTTGGCTTTGAGGTTTTGATGCTGTGGTTTGGATTCTTGGCCTGAGTTGGTTACTCATGGTATGGCGATTAGTTTTGGTTTATTTTGATTAGGTTCTGTGGCTTTTCAGTACTTTTCGAACTTCGTTTCGGAACGATTCTGTGGTTATATTGTGCTGGGTTTTATTTTTAGCTTTGTGATATTGTCTTGGTTGGAATATTTGTGGATTGGTTTGGATCCCTGGTTTGGGACATTTTACTGGTTGTGTTTTTGGCACTTTTCCAGGATTGGGTTATCCCAGTTACAAAGGAGATGTTGCCCAATTTTTCTCAAATGATTTCAAAATACTATTTTCAAAACCGGCCTTTGCAAAGAATTATTAAAAGGTTTTTCGATTGGTTTTGTTGGTTTTGGATACCTTTCGGGCGACGACCGTATCGGTCAATGGACCCTTAGTGAAATGCAAACGAAACCGGCATTGTTTCGGACGTTGAGGCATTAGCTATTTGCAAACATGATTTTTGGACCAAGTCTGAGACCCTTTCTTTTATTTTATATTTAATAATATTAATTATTATTTAGAACTAGTTACTGGCCAAACGTATTTTTGGTGCAGGGCCTTGGCCTGCTGAATGGATCGCTTTCCGGCGTTCAGTTACCATTCTTATTTTAATTCATTTATGTAAATAATTGTGAGGGCATAAGCCCAGCTTTTTATCTTTATTTTCTGTGGCCTGTAATATTGTGGTGTAGTTTTTATTTCTTTTCTGGTTTGTTGGTTTGACGTAAATGCGTAAATTAATAATAACTATTTATTTTTATATATGGAAAAATAATAACATTTTTTCACACTAAATAATTAGTAAACTTTCAAGTTTGTAATTTAAACAATTTCACGTTTTTCTCATTAAAAGAAAAACCTAATTTTATATATATTACAAATACCAAGTTTTGCTAAATAATCGGAAAGTATGAATTTTTCCCGATAAATGTTAACTTGACTTTTATTTCGTTAAATTAATTCGCACCGATAAACGTGTAATAGTAGTATATTTGTAACAAACTAAAACTTGACTAGGATTAAATTTTAGAGAATGTAACTAGCACACCTAGAATGATTTCCAATTGGGTTCTAAGTCAGAGTTCTCAAACTGTAGGGTTTCGAGGACATATCTGAACTCTTCCCGGTGTCAACTCCCGATCCAGTTGTAAACAAAGGCAAGTACGGTTGTGTTTATTTTCAATTTAGTTAATAATAGTAATATTGCAAGATTAAACCACATTGCTACACGGAACTCTCTCTGAGAGTATTGGCTGTTATTGATTGTGGGATTGGGGGAGTAGTGTAGTGTATTATGACCAATACCCCTCATATTGCATATTGATTGTGCGAGCTTACCCCTCTTACACACGGGGATAAGCCGTATCGTATCACTAGGATACTATTGTACAACCCAAGCCGGTCATAAGCATTACATACTCAAATCACATTGTTTTCAATTGTGGAAAATTGTTGAAAAATATTGTTCAAGTATTTCAACTGTTTAAACTGCAAATTTCTAATTATTAGTTAAATTGTTAAATTTTCATAATTGTACTTTGCTCCTTTCCTGACTGGATCCCCCACCCCCAATAGGTTCTATTGATGATACAGAGCTACTGATTAGTAGCTATTACGACCCTGTGCTCTACCCTGCTGTGCTTCCAGAATTCCACGTGGACGATGATATTGTGGCTGATGAGTCAACACTTTAGAGGATGTTTTATCTTTTAGTTTTGATGTTTAATAAAAGACAGTTTTATTTTATCAGTTGTATTAGTTGGATATTTTGTTGGACAAAGTTTATTTTAAAATATTCGAAATTCAGATGTTGTGACAAATAGATTGTGTTGATGAGATTACCTGTATTTGGATACAGCTTACTGCCGCCGTCTCACAACGGTGCAGGCTGGGCATGATCCGATTCGACCCAACAATTTGGGACCGGGTCGTGACATGTTTTTAGTGGTGGCCCATGCAGGTCAAATCAACAACTTAGGAAAACATAGTTAGAAACATTTAGAACACTAGAACATTAATTTGTCACAACATAGGACAGATATATATTATAAATAAATATTTGTTTGTTATAGACTGGTAGCTACCTTGCTTATGTTTTGCAATCCTAAACCTTCCAGAGTATGGCCACCAATCCTGCTGGCGATGGGATGTCATCACCCGATCACACCCTACCTCCTCAATCGAGTCTGGATCCTACACCTCGGCAGCTGGCCGATCGTCCCCATAATGCACCAGCACCCCGTGGATTCTACACTACAACTCAAGTATTAGATCCTACATCTTTCTAGACTGAACAGCAAACCCATGTGGTGGTGCTCGATCCAGTGGCGCCACCAATGCCCGTGGACCCCACTGACCTCGTAGGCCTACTACGAGGAGTGCTTGAGGTACAGATAACTCAAGCTGAAGCTCATCGCGAACAAACGACGATTATGAGAGAAGGCATGGAGAATGCCCATAATATGGCTATGGCTGTACTGGAGAGAGGAGAAGCAGCCCAATCTGAACTAAGGCCGGCAAAAGTCGATGATATTGAGAAATTCAAAAAGCTGGGCCCTCGACCTTTCAAAGGAACCGAGGGAATCATTTATGCTGACGAATGGCTCGACAGCATGGAGCATCTGTAGGAACCCTAGAGAGGGGGTGAATAGGGTCAAGCTAACTAATCAAGCACTTAGCACAAGCTAATTGGCAATTTAAAAATATAAGTGCAAGAGAAGAAGCAATAACAATACCGACACCCGATGTATCCTGGTATCCTCCCTAGAGGCAATCCAGTCCCGGAACTCTCTCCGGATTTAATCCACTATTTGAGCAAATAGTTACACACGAGTTTGGATCCGAAGAACTCGCCAACCTCTTACACGAGAGCTTTAATTCGAAGGCCTCTCCGACTTCAACCGAGAGTTTGGATACGAAGACTCTCCAACTTCAACAGAGAGTTTGGATACGAAGACTCTCCAACTTCAACCGAGAGTTTGGATACGAAGACTCCCCAACTTTAATCTTTCACAATAGTTTTAATCTCCTTATACAATAAGATGAAGATCTCACTTTTCAACTCAATAACTCTAACACAATTTGTGGATGGCAAATGAAAGCTTTGTAGAGTTGTTTGTGGATAGGCTTTGGTGGTTTAGAAATTTTTAGGCTCAAAGCATCAACCTTGAATGAAGAGGTTCAAGGCTATTTATAACCAAAGCATTGAAAAGAGCCAAAGGCAACTTTTCAGTCAGCGACCGGCATACCGCCGGTATGAGTCGGCATACCATCGGTATACCGGTCTGGGATTGCAACGGCTCGAAATATAGCCGTTGGGATCATTTAATGCTGGAAATTTGACCGTTGGATTTTCAACGTTACGGAATCGGTATACCGTCGGTATGATCCGGTATTACCGTCGGTATGCCAATTTTATGGACAGAAACTTTCTGTGAACAAAATCGGTATACCGCCGGTATGCACCGGTATACCGTCGGTATGTCGGTTTTCATCCGAAAATGATCCTGGACTGGTTTCTACCATAGTTTTCGATTTTACCATCCATTTCTTGTGTTTACAATTATTCCTAAGACTCATTACAGACTCCAGATATATTGTAGCAGGTGCAGGCTTCTTCAGAGTCTTGAAATGATGATGGCATGGCTTGGCTTCTTCCTTTGATAGGTGCTGGCTTTTTCCCTTGGCGGCAGCTGTCCAAAGATATCCAGTTTGCAAAACCTGAATACCTTTCGGGGGCTTCACCTCCGAACCCCCGACGAGGGGCGCCGCCCCCTCGACCCTCGTCCGCTGACCGGGCAGCGGAACCCCCGAGTGCGTGGCTCCGGAGATGTCGTCGGGTGGTTCAGAGAAATCTTGTGGGATCCATCGTCTTTGGCCCACCATGATTTCTTTATTGCATATGTCCACATTGATCTTGCTTATTGCTTTTCTGCATGTACATGTTAGACGAACAAAGCAATATACATAGTAGCAAGTATGATAAGTTTAATGCACATTAGGACAATGCTGAGTTTAAGTATAAGTGCTAAGGTGATAGCATAAATGTTAGTGATATCATAATGATTAAACTTAATTGAATGACCACAATCAAAAATATAGTTTTGATTTTGGCAACCCGATTAAATTTAAGATAGATAAGCTCATATCACTAATATGTATACCAATAGGCACATATCACCAAAGGTATAAGTATAAGTAGAAATGCTATAGCGATAGTATAAAGATTAGTGATAATGAAATGCTAAACTTAACATATTAACCATATTCAAAAACATGATATAATTATTGGGCTAACAGCGTCTTCTCAGCGTTGCTCGACTTCCTGATGATCTCCAAGTTGAAGCTGTGGGACTTCAACTGTTAGATGTAGCCAGCACCTGGTATCGGAATGAACCCCGACTCCAGGACAGGCAGCTTGACTGAAACACCTTTAAGAGGTTGTTCCGCAAGAAATTCTTCCCAACATCAGAGTTGCGGGAGATGGAAAGACAGTTCCAGAATTTGAAGCAAGGAAACATGACGGTTGGAGAATATATGGCAGAGTTTGGTCAACTTAGTCGCTTTGCCAAGAACTTGGTTGCTGACCCCGCCGATCTAGCTGAAAGATTCAGGTATGGACTGAGGGAAGAGATTCGCACTCCTGTGATCGCAGGCGGCGCCAAGACGTACGAGAGGATTCTAATACGAGCTCAGGATATAGAGAAGAGTCAGCCTGCTCGTTCAAAGAGGGAGTATTCTGGAACTAGCAACTTCCAGAATAACCAGAAGAGGCCCAACCACAACAATAACAACAGGTCTTCTCACCACCAGCAGCAGCACCATCAGGCGACGACCAATGACAGAGCGCCTCAGAAGCAGATTCCTGTCTGCAATTTCTGTAAGAGGCCAGGACATCAGTCGAACATCTGCAGGAAGAGGCTAGGACACTGCCTAGTCTGTGGGTCTGCCACCCACCAAGTAAGGGACTGCCCCACGACCTTCAACCGGACTGGAACAACATCGCAGAAGGCTCCCCTACCCACTCAACAACAACAGTTTGGGCAGCATCAACAGAAGACTGGGCGAGCTTTTGCCCTAACAGCAGATGAGCAAGTGCCAGAACAGGAACCCACCGCTGATGTCATCGCAGGTTTCATTTATGTGCATTCACATCCTGCTTTAGCATTATTTGATTTGGGTGCATCACATAGTTTCATATCAACAAAATTCATCTCTGCACACCACCTAGTTACGGGATTTAGCAAGAAGATATGTAGAGTTATGACTGGTGGTGGACCCATACCCATCACTGAGACTTGTAACTGTCCTATAACAATATCTGGACACAATTTCTTAGCACCCTTACTGGTAGTGCCCTTACCTAACTATGATGTAGTCCTAGGAATGGACTGGTTAAGTAAGCAGCATGCGCTGATAGATTATCACAGAGGATGTGTAGTCTTCAGCCCACCTGGAGAGCCGGAGTTTAAAATCTCTCAAGCTCCGGAAGATATGGAGGGTATTACTTACTCCTCTATCACCGAAGAATCTGGACCTCCTCACCCTATCATAGCAGAATTCATGGATGTCTTTCCTGATAGTCTTCCAGGATTAACCCCAGATCGAGATGTAGAATTCACCATCAACCTAGTTCCCGGCTCTGTCCCTATTTCTAAGGGATGCTACAGAGTCAACCCTAAGGAGGCCAAGGAGATAAAGGACTAGATCAATGAGCTGAAGGCCCTTAGATTTATCAGAGACGGAGCTTCACCCTGGGGAGCACCTGTCTTATTTGTACCCAAGAAGGACGGGACTGTGCGGATGTGCATAGACTACCGGGCGCTGAACAACATCACCATCAAGAACAAGTACCCTCTGCCTCGGATCGATGACCTGTTTGATCAACTCAGTGGAGCTAAGGTGTTCTCGAAGATAGACCTTCGATCTGGCTATCATCAAATCAAGGTCAGGAAGGAGGATATTCCAAAGACGGCATTCAATACCAAATATGGTCAGTATAAATTTTTGGTCATACCATTTGGATTGACGAATGCCCCTGCAGTATTCATGAACCTTATGAACAAGGTTTTCCATGAATATATGGATCAGTTTGTTGTTGTCTTTATCGACGATATTTTGATCTACTCGAAGACTGAAGAAGAGCATGAAGAGCACCTGAGGAAAGTTCTGGGAACCTTGAGGAAGGAGAAGCTCTACGGTAAGCTATCTAAATGTGAATTCTTCTTAGACAAGGTGGATTTTCTGGGCCATGTTGTCACAGGAGAAGGAATTTTGGTGGATCCAAAGAAGATAGCTGCCATTGATAAGTGGAGTACACCAAGCTCTATTGCTAAAATCAGAAGTTTCTTGGGCTTAGCTGGCTACTACTGGAAATTTGTGAAGGACTTCGCCAGAATTGCTGAGCCGATGACGAAGCTCAACAGGAAGAATGAAGAATTTGTATGGACTGAAGCTTGCCAGGCAGCATTTGAGAAACTGAAGAAAAGACTTACAACAGCACCGATACTTGCGCTACCCGCAGGTACCGGCGGTTTCTCAATTTACAGTGATGCTTCTAGTAAAGGATCGGGTTGTGTTCTTCAACAACATGGGAAAGTAATTGCTTACGCATCTAGGCAATTACGGACTCATGAGAAGAACTATCCCATGCATGATTTAGAGCTCGCAGCGGTGATATTTGCTTTGAAGTTATGGAAGCACTACCTCTATGGAGAGAGAGTGGAAATATTTACAGACCACAAAAGTCTTAAATATGTTTTCACTCAGAAGGAGCTGAACATACGACAGAGGCGATGGCTAGAACTGATGAAAGATTTCAACATCGACTTGCAGTACCATCCAGGTAAGGCTAATATGGTTGCAGATGCACTTAGTCGGTACCCGATGGCGATGTTCTTGACCAAGGAGCGGCATTTGCTAGAGGACATAGAGAAGCTTGGACTGGAAATTGTACTGCCTGAAGAGGAAATGAAGAAGCTGGGAAAAGAAGCTATTGTACCAGGAGTTGAATCATCAATGATGCAGTTGCAAGTGCGTTCAAGTCTGATGGACAAAGTCAAGGAGGCACAATTTTAAGACGAGACGCTTTGTAAACTCAGAGATCAAGTGTTGGCAGGAACACTTGAGGGATTCTCAATCGCCAGCGACGGAGCATTAAGGCATGGTACGAGGCTTTGTGTACCAACCGGCAAACTAAGAAATGAACTGATGCAAGAAGTGCACCAGTCGCAGTATTTCATACATCCAGGTGCTAATAAAATGTATCGAGATATGCGTACTGTTGTATGGTGGTATGGAATGAAGAAGGACATATCCAGATTTGTGGCTAGATGCTTAATTTGTCAACAAGTGAAAGCCAGCAGACAGAGACCAGCAGGATTGTTGCAACCGCTAGACATCCCGGAATGAAAATGGGAACACATAACGATGGACTTTGTGTCAGGACTGCCTCGATCCCAAGGAGGAAAGGATGCCATTTGGGTTATTGTGGACCGACTGACGAAGTCAGCTCACTTTATCCCCTTCAAGGTTGGTCTATCCACCGAGAAGTTGGCAGCACTGTACATGCACCATATCTACCGAATTCATGGAGTTCCGGTAAGTATTGTATCTGACAGAGATACTAGATTTACCTCTCACTTTTGGAAAAGTTTGTATGACAGTTTGGGAACACAACTGAAGTTCAGCACCGCCTATCATCCCCAAACTGACGGACAATCGGAGAGGACCATCCAGACGCTAGAAGATATGCTGAGATCTTGCGTCTTAGAATTTGGAGGGTCTTGGGAAGACCACTTGCACTTGGTAGAGTTCTTCTACAACAACAGCTACCAAGCCAGCATCGGTATGACACCATTCGAGGCACTTTATGGACATCGTTGCCGCACTCCACTTGCTTGGGACGACGTAGGAGAAAGAGTAGTGCTTGGACCTGAAATGGTGACCGATGCAACAGAGAAGGTAAAGGTGATTAGAGACAAGCTCAGGATTGCTCAGGACAGACAGAAGCATTGGGCTGATAGCAGTCGTCGACCATTGGAGTTCGAAGAAGGAGACAGTGTGTTTGTGAAGATCTCCCCTACTAGAGGAACTATCAGATTTGGCAGAGCAGGAAAGCTGAGCCCCAGGTACATCGGCCCATTCGAAGTTTTGAGCCGAATTAGAGAAGTAGCGTACCGATTAGCTCTACCAGCTAATCTTGAAGGCGTGCACAACGTCTTCCACATTTCACAGCTCAGACGCTACATCCCGGATCCGAGTCACATTCTGGACCATTCGAAGCTGGAGATTGGACCGTGCCTCACAGTGCCAGAGAAGCCAGTGGCGATTTTAGACAGAGGCGAGAAGAGAACCAGGAACTCTGTGACGCCCATAGTCAGAGTTATGTGGCGACATAATTCTCCAGGCGAGTCTACCTGGGAATGAGAAGATGAGATGCGGGAGCAGTACCCGTATTTGTTTAAGACCTGAGGTAATTCCTAACCCTATCCTTTAATTTCGAGGACGAAATTTTCTAAGGAGGGAAGGTTGTTAAACCCGTAATTTTAATTAGATAAATTTTTAGTGTTAATTATTATTATTATTATTTATAGATAAATTAAAAATTATTATTTTCAAAAATTAAAATATTAGACTTTTGTTTGTCTGGCCCAATCCCGAACCCGCACCCGAGACCCGAACCCAACCCCGAGTTCAAAATCTTCTTTTTAAATATTTTTAGGAGTTATACATTTGGAGTTACAATTTTCTATATAAAGAAATTGAATTTATGATAAAGAGTTATTTAAGAAACACTTTTATCTATATAATTAACTATGTCTCTCTCTATCTCTAATTTCTTTCGGTTAGAAACCGAAGTAGCCGAGCTCTTCCCTTCCCAAAGGGAAGCTCGATTCTTCCCTTCCTCTCCCGTAAACTTTCTTCCCCTCTCCCTATTTAAACCCCTTCCATCACCATCTCCATCACCATCTCAATCTCCCAAAATTTCTGCCAAAAATCCCGAGCCCTAATCCGCAGCCAACCGGAGCTTCTCCAGCGACCCCCTGTGCGGCGCCACCCCGTCGACCGAGCCCCGCCCCCTGCGCGTCAACTCCCGCCGCTGCTGTCCCGGCGACCCGCAGCCGCCCAGGCCGACCCCGATCCAGCGCACCCCTCCAGCGCCCCTCCGCCCGAGCGCCCTGCCCGCTAACCCGCGTGGGCGACTCCAAGCCCCGATCCGGCCGCTCTTGCCCCGGTCCAGGGCCTCCTCGCGCTCACCCCATTCCCGATCCACTGTTCGTGGTTTCCCGTGTTTCCGATCCCGCTGTCCGCGTGTTCTGGATTGTTCCGAGTCCGCAGGATTCGCCTTCTTTCCCTATTTATACATCTGAGAGCTCTAGCCGAGCACCCGAGGTATATCTCGTGTCCCCGTGCCCCTCCCTTAAGTGTCGATGATGACACGGTCCCCGATCCCGTTATGGGATTCGGTTTAGATAGTTGTTGTTGTGTTTTCGGAATTTCTAAATTCTATTTCGGAATGATTCGGTAGTTTTTGGCTTTGAGGTTTTGATGCTGTGGTTTGGATTCTTGGCCTTGAGTTGGTTACTCATGGTATGGCGATTAGTTTTGGTTGGTTTTGATTAGGTTCTGTGGCTTTTCGGTACTTTCCGAACTTCGTTTTGGAACGATTATGTGGTTATATTGTGCTGGGTTTTGTTTTTAGCTTTGTGATATTGTCTGGGTTGGAATATTTGTGGATTGGTTTGGATCCCTGGTTTGGGACATTTTACTGGTTGTATTTTTGGCATTTTCCCAGGATTGGGTTATCCCAGTTACAAAGGAGATGCTGTCCAATTTTTCTCAAATGATTTCAAAATACAATTTTTAAAACCGGCCTTTGCAAAGAATTAATTGAAGGTTTTTTGATTGGTTTTGTTGGTTTTGGATACCTTTCGGGCGACGACCGTATCGGTCAATGGGCCCTTAGCGAAATGCAAACGAAACCGGCATTGTTCCGGACGTTGAGGCATTAGCTATTTGCAAACATGATTTTTGGACCAAGTCTGAGACCCTTTCTTTTATTTTATATTTAATAATATTAATTATTATTTAGAACTAGTTACTGGCCAAACGTATTTTTGGTGCAGGGCCTCGGCCTGCTGAATGGACCGCTTCCCGGCGTTCAGTTACCATTTTTATTTTAATTCATTTATGTAAATAATTGTAAGGGCATAAGCCCAGCTTTTTATCTTTATTTTCTGTGGCCTGTAATATTGTGGTGTAGTTTTTATTTCTTTTCTGGTTTGTTGGTTTGACGTAAATGCGTAAAATAATAATAACTATTTATTTTTATATATGGAAAAATAATAACATTTTCTCACACTAAATAATTAGTAAACTTTCAAGTTTGTAATTTAAACAATTTCACGTTTTTCTCATTAAAAGAAAAACCTAATTTTATATATATTACAAATACCAAGTTTTGCTAAATAATCGGAAAGTACGAATTTTTCTCGATAAATGTTAACTTGACTTTTATTTCGTTAAATTAATTCGCACCGATAAACGTGTAATAGTAGTATAGTTGTAACAAACTAAAACTTGACTAGGATCAAATTTTAGAGAATGTAACTAGCACACCTAGAATGATTTCCAATTGGGTTCTAAGTCAGAGTTCTCAAACTGTAGGGTTTCGAGGACATATCTGAACTCTTCCCGGTGTCAACTCCCGATCCAGTTGTAAACAAAGGCAAGTACGGTTGTGTTTATTTTCAATTTAGTTAATAATAGTAATATTGCAAGATTAAACCACATTGCTACACGGAACTCTCTCCGAGAGCATTGGCTGTTATTGATTGTGGGATTGGGGGAGTAGTGTAGTGTATTATGACCAATACCCCTCATATTGCATATTGATTGTGCGAGCTTACCCCTCTTACACACGGGGATAAGCCGTATCGTATCACTAGGATACTATTGTACAACCCAAGCCGGTCATAAGCATTACATACTCAAATCACATTGTTTTCAATTGTGGAAAATTGTTGGAAAATATTGTTCAAGTATTTCAACTGTTTAAACTGCAAATTTCTAATTATTAGTTAAATTGTTAAATTTTCATAATTGTACTTTGCTCCTTTCCTGACTGGATCCCCCACCCCCAATAGGTTCCATTGATGATGCAGAGCTACTGATTAGTAGCTATTACGACCCTGTGCTCTACCCTGCTGTGCTTCCAGAATTCCACGTGGACGATGATATTGTGGCTGATGAGTCAACACTTTAGAGGATGTTTTATCTTTTAGTTTTGATGTTTAATAAAAGACAGTTTTATTTTATCAGTTGTATTAGTTGGATATTTTGTTAGACAAAATTTATTTTAAAATATTTGAAATTCAGATGTTGTGACAAATAGATTGTGTTGTTGAGATTACCTGCATTTGGATACAGCTTACTGCCGCCGTCTCACAATGGTGCAGGCTGGGCATGATCCGATTCGACCCAACAATTTGGGACGGGGTCGTGACAACTTGTCTTACAAGTTTTTCTAGTTTTTTCTTGTACATGTTTATTGTTTCCAGTTCATATACATGTTCCCTTTATTCTTTAGTGCATCTCTCTTGTCTAGCTTATTTTGTATTAAGTTACATTATTACAATAGGGTTGTACTTTGCTCATTTTTTGACTGGATCGTTGTAGGTGACTTGGCATACTTCCTGCTTTTGCGCTATGGGCCATACAGGGGAGATAGAGATCTTTGAGGCCGATCTTAGATTCTAGATAGATTAGATAGTTCTTTTTATTTGAACATTTAACGGATTTGTTTTCGAATATCATTTTTGATGTATTATTGGATTTGTAAATAAAATAATTATTGTGAATAAGCAAATAGATATAATTTTGTTGTATTTGATATTGAGGTCTCGACAGCGTGCTACCGTCAATGCTGCGACGTAGGCTGGACTTGGCTATGACCTCGTATCCCGAAAAGTAGGAGCGGATTGTGACAAGTTTTTATGGTGGCCCATGCAGGTCTGTTTTTACAAAATTGTGCAAACTTGTAGTAGTACTTAAGTTAGTCGTACTACTGCGAGCCTATGACTAGGAAGTGCTCATTCACAATTAGGATTGATTTAATTTTAGAAGAATGGATAGGACTAGGTATACCATAGGAAAGCCCTTATTCAATTTGATTGTCGGGTAGTTAAGGTTGGTACATAGGCCATGTAATTTAGGTAGGGATTTATTGAATTCTAAATCCTATTAGATATTTGAGGAATTTCCATTGAAGGATATACTATTGTAATTTGATACGATGGTAGGATCAAAGGTGGGTAGACTATTCGCCTGGTAAATTAGGACTTCCTAGGATTCAATTCCTAATCTTGATAATTTGTGCAATTTTATTTCCTGCCTTCTCTAATCATCGTCATATTGTAAAGTTCGTATTGCTTATTTATTTTTCGTTGGCCATAAGTAATTATTTTTTGTAAGAGTCAATATTCTACTTCCATCTATTGAGTTTTGAGCCTAACCTGATTCAATTATCCATATATTAATTCCAAGTCGTCTTCATTCATTTTTCGATCGTTTTATTTTCAAAATTGACACTTTCACTTCAAGGACAGATACTTACACTTTTTCTATCATGATCATCTTCTTGGAACTTGTTTAAATTTCTAGAAAGTCTTTTGAAAATTCTTATGGACAGAGTTTGAAAGAATATTCGATGACTTATAATGGCAAGACAGATACGTATTGTCGCCATTTATTTGAATCATGGAGACTGTGGGTTCACTGCAGCCAGTAGCGCACTAGCAACGCATGACCCTTAAGTTGACATAATTTTATGTAAGGGTAGGTTATCGAATATTTTTAAAACTATGCCCTAGTTGCCCTATTTAATCCTTGAGGTATTATGTCAATATTAGATAAAGTTGATAGAATTTTTGATACCGTATCCTTATTTGAGTCATGGAACCAAGAGTTTACTACAGCTAGATGTGCACTGGCAAGACATGGATTCTCGGTAAACTAACTTCATATATACATACGATTTTCGAATATTTTAGAGACTACATCCTTTTTGGCCTATGACTATTGATTTTTATGGTTCGCAATTTCATGCACTCTCACTTGAAAATTTGATTAGTTCTTATTATTTTCTTTATTGAACCTTTCTTTCTTATCTTTTTATTTTCGTATCGTTATTAGGTTTCCTAGAAATCATTTAAACCCATTTTGATTCCATTCCACTGGATCTATAATCATACCTAGATTCTGATTCTATGATCGTGCCAAAACAACTTCGATCTGATCATTCTTAAATGATTTTGTTCGAGACTAGACTATTTTGCTATGTAGTTAAAAACGATTTTTTTATGATAACAGTCCAGTAGAGTTATTGATATATCACTGATATATCATATTTATAACAATAAATATCGATTTAAATTTTTAACACAATTTTTATATATGAACAAACACTTAATAGTTATCTATTATAAAATATGCAACAAGAGAAAGTTTATACCCAAACCAACATTACAATATAAAAAGTATCACTTCAAAATGGTTCAACTAATATAAAAACAAAAAAGATCCCAATTCAACTTTCAAGTTTCAACATATAATAATATTTATTAGCCTCAACTTCAACTTCATTTTCTTCATTTTTTTTCTCTCCCTGACTTTTGGTTTGAACAAACCCTAATCGTTATATATCGGTTTTCTCAAAACCGATATATACTGATATATCGATCATATTAACCGATAATATCGGTACTGATATTTTACCAATTTTTTCCCAAAAAATCGGTGTCGAGCCGATACCGTTATATATCGGTTATATAACCGATATATAACGGTTTTTAACTACTTAGCTATTTTGATTATATCTCGATTGTGCCAATTTGTATCTTTTCCTATATTTTGATTCTATTCGCTGACCAATTTTGATCATTGATCGTATCATCTTTTGATTATATTCTTAGTCGTGCCTACTTGTATCCTTTGAAATTTCGAGGACGAAATTTTTCTAAAGTGGGTAGATTTGTAAGCCAACTTGCCAAAATTTTAAAATTTTATTTTTTTATTTATTTTTTAGTGTTAAATATTTTCCTAGTTAGAAAATAAACTTTATTTTAATTCTATAGAAGATATTTTGGATGACAAAGAGATTTGTCAAATTATTTTTAAAATATTTTTTTATTTATAGAAATATATTCTAAAATTATTCGATTTATTATCATTTATTTTATGATTTGAATTCACAAAAAATCATTTTAAATATTGTTTGATAATAGTATATAGTATTTAAATTATTGTTGTTATCAATTATAAGATTTAGATTTGATTAATCTAAATTATTGGATATGAATCCATAGAAAGATTTGATCATGAATCAATTCCTTTCCTATATAAGAAAACCATACTCCTATATATAGGGGAGGCTTCCCTTTATTTTTCTCCACAAGATTTCTCCAACACCATCACATGAAAGCCATCCCCATGACAAATCGTGTCTGTGCATCATGTCCGTGTCCATCTCTATTCTCTTCTATATATTGGGTCAAAAAGTTTGAACCGAATTTGGGTCTCAAATTGGAATTGGAAAATACATCAAAATTACGAAGGGCAAAAATGACCATTTTGACCCAAAAGTTGTGCAAAAAAAATATAGTGCAAGAAAACATGTCTGAGTGGGATATATATGTCTAAACGAAGGTGGACTCGTCTAGAACACGAATATGAAATTGGTTTTGAAGAATTAGCAAATGTTGTGCTTCAAAAATTAAAGCTACGGTAAAGTATATTTATAGTCATGGTTAAAATTAAAATATTATTTAATAAAAAATAATCATATTAATTAAATAAAAAATAAAAAATTCCTAAAAATCAGAGGGCTTACAGGTGGCGCTCAGATATACAATCCTGCGAGCAGCTTCAAGCGTCTCCATCCCCCATACTTCTATGGTAAAGAGGATGCGATAGTGTCTGATACTTGGCTCAAGGATACTGAGGTCATACTTGAGGCAACAGGGACACTAGCTAGGGTGCGAGTAGTAGTAGTTAGGTTACAGTGGTTGGATTTAGCCTATGATTGGTAGGCAACTCATGAGGTATCTCTTACGATGTCGATTGCTTAGGCGGGTTTCAGTGAGAGATTTTATCCTCGATACTTTGACAGTATCACGTTATGATTCGTATAAGAGGTTTAATAACCTCAGGCAGATGGGGAGGGTCGTCGATGGTTATGCGACAGAGTTCACTAGGATCAGTCAGTTTTCTCCTACCTTAGTGGCCACCGAGTTGGACGGGCTAGGAGGTTATAACAGGGACTTCATCTGGAGATCATTATGGCAGTAGAGTAGCATGAGTTCCAGACTTTTGACATCGTGATGAGAGGGGCGAGGAGGCATGAGGCAGCACATAGAATACGTTGCTTATATGATATGTCCTGCACAAATCATGCATGCACAACAGTCGTCACATAAATTCATCGATTTAACACCAAATTAGCAAAGTGTTAGAGTTACAGTACAAGTAACGATCAGCGTATCCTGTGACAGGAAGACCCTGTGATAAAATGATCTAGAGTGTCGAAATCATAGCATGAAAATAGATAGTTATGTTGAAAAAGCACTTACCCTGTAGTAAATCAAAATAAGCGGTCAAAGCTTTTGTTTTTCAAATTGTTTCAAAATCTGAACGAAGTTGAACATATTATCGAAAATTTTGAAGGAGACTTGTAGATCCATGAAAAACATGGGCCTTGAATAAATCCAAGCTCGCAGAAATCTACAAGTCTCGCATAAACCCAACCTCACAAAAATCTGTAGGTCGTGCATAAATCTGCATTCACATGAACAAGAATCCTGCTTAGGTAGCCCCGTAGAAATCTGCACACACAGGGAACATAATTATTCTTAAGTGGCCTCGAAGAATTCTGCACCGAGTCATGTAAAATTGTTCTCATAGAATTCTCCTAATGCATGAAAATGGCCATCCTCCTAGAAATATGAAATCTCACAAAACTTTGTCATTCGACAGTTGTCTCTATGACTTTGATGAAATAAGAAATATTACATTCTCCAATCATGAATGAGGAATATTACGTCCTCTAAGACATTTTCTCAATAAATGAGGATGCTATGTCCTTTGAAGCAGCAGTCGCCCGTGTGGGATGTCGCCTTTATGGTTGCAATTGGCAGAAAGTTACATGGCATAAATTTCCCTCTTCGTGCAGTAATGAGATCCTTATGTGACGCGGGACGAAGACCAAAAAATAAATTATTAATATAAAATTAGGGATTAAGAAGATTTGGGTGCAAAAGCTTTAATTGAAGAGTGAACAACAACTATTATAAATTTATCTCAAAAAATTATAATAGAAATACAAATAATAATTATGTTTACTATTGGAGATTGGAAGTGGAGAAGCAAATAAGATAGAGAGATCCACTTTAAGGTTTTGGCATCGCACCATATAAACTCAAAATAGATTTCTCATTCTCAATTCTTCCATCAATAACTTATGAAATTACAAACTATTATAAGCTACAAAACAATCAAAAGAATATAAACTAAATCTTTAAGTTCTTATCCATAAGATAAGTCAAAATCTAACCAACCCCAACCAAATCAAGAGATAAAAATCTCTTTATTTTGTTTTATCCTAACAAACAAACTAAAGAAATCCAAATAACCAAAAAATTAAAGTTGTTCTCTATCATTCCCCTCGGCTTTGAAAAATTCACCTCCTGGTGAATTGTCACGACCCGCTCCTGTTTTTCGGGATGCGAGTACGTAGTCAAGTCCAGCCTACGCCGCAGCATCGGTGGTAGTACGCTGTCTGGGCTCAATATAAATCTCAAATACAGTAAACATCTCTATTTTGCTCATTCACAATAATTATTTTAATTACAATTCCAATAATACATTCAAATTTGCATACAGATACAAACCCGCTACATGTGACTATTTTATCTAGAATCTTTGGTTGGCCTCCGAGATAGCTCTATACTCCACCCGAAGGAACCCAAAGCAAGAGAGCAAGTCATCGAGAATAGTCATCAAGAATCTGTCAACTGAAAAATGGTTATCCAGTCAGGATTGGAACAAGTACAAGTCTAGCCCTCACAATACAAATACAATATAAAGCAATATAACACTAAACATGTGAATACCGTAAAATATTTTACCGTAAATAAGGAATAATGATCGATCATGATCAAGATTATAATCGAGGAGAAATTGGGTATAAAATATTTTATAAATAGTTCTAGAAAATATTTATAGCATTTAAAAATGATTTAAAGATTACTTATACTATTTATTATATTTGGAAATTAATTATAATTAAAAACCATATATTTCTTTTATACAAAATTTTATGAAGGAATACTTGAAAATATAGTAAATCATATTTTTAGGTCAAAACGACAATAGAATACCGTAAAATATCATAATAATATTTAGCTTTTAAGCCAATTACTATATTTTTAAAATAGCTAGAAAAATACTGAATCAATATTTTTAACTCAATTTTGTCAAAATACAATCAAAACTATATTTGATTACAATATTTTTTTATAAAATTATTTACTATATAGGTATTTTTAATAAAACAGTATCAATAACAATTACCAGCAGTAATACAACTGTATTTACAAATTAATATAATAATTATAGCTATGCAACAATCATCCAGATTATCATAAAGAATATGTAAATAAAAATAATAACAAAAGAAGAGGAGAATGGGAGCTGTAATTTAAGAGTGGGAGAGATTTTCTTCTCCACAAGGAACAGGGGGAGAAAGAGAATTAATTGAGAACGAGAGGGAGGGAGAGGACCAAATCGGTGAGATCAAGAGAGAAAGAGAGAGAGGGAGCGGGGAGAGAGGGAGAAAAGGAAATAGAGGGCAACGAAAGCCCTCGAGCGCGGTGGCGCTCGAGGCCGGAGCGACGCGCGGCCGTGGCCTGTACGAGGAACGTCGGAGAGGCACGCGCTGGCAGACGCCTAGCCAGATGCAGTTGACGCTGCTCGGCGCGCTTGCTGGCGGCGAACTGAAGGGCCCACTCGGTTTGAGGCGGTGCAGCGCACGTGGAGCGCTCACGGCGGCAGAACGGAGACGTTTAGGGCACGGCCGCGCAGGGAGAACGGCGGAGACACGGGCGAGGCGGTCCGCTGTGGCCGTTCGCCGGCTCGACGTGGCCAAGCGTGGCATCGTGGCGGTCAGGCAAGTAGGGTTAGGGTTTTTGTGGTGATTTCTTTGTGGTGTTGATTTTGATGATGATAATGGTGGTGATGATGAAGATTGGTGGTGAACGGTAGTTCAGTTGGTGATGGCGGGGCGGTGATGGATGGTTGTGTGCAGCGGTTCATGGTGGTAGGCGGTTGTCGGTCGAGGATAGGTGGTTGACAGGAAGGGGTTGCGGTGGTGAGGTTGTGAGGATGTATGGCGGTCGGAGTTGGCCAGCGGAAGTTGGGGGTCGGCACAGTGGAGTGGCGCTCCGCCGGCTAGGGCTCAGGAGGAGGAGTACGACGGCTTGGGGTCTTTGATTGGGCTAAGGGTTCGTGCCGACGTGTCCTGCGAGACACGGGCACAGAGATGGGAGGGTGTCGGGGTTATCGGACACAAAGACCAAATGTATTTGTAAAGAAATAACGGAAAGGAATGGACACAGACACGGTACACGTACGATGAATATGGTGGATGGTTAGGAACTTGGGTTGGCCTGATATATGAAAAATAAAGGGAAGTCTTCCTTTATATAGGGATGGAGGTTCCTAGTAAAGAAAGGATTCCAATCATATGGATTAAATCTTTTTAGAGATTTAAATCCATCAAAATAAATTGATCAATCATAGTTTACAAATTTAAATCATAAATAAATATTAAAAACTTATTTAATAAATCTAAATATATCAATAACGATTCAAAATAATACGCAATGATTATCAAACAATCTCATAAATTTAAATCGATATAAATAGATCAAATCTTTTCATAATTTAATTCAATTAAATATTTTAAAAGATAATTAATCTATATATATATCATTTCATAACAATAATAAATTTAAATTAAATACTTAATAGCAGCAAATGATTTGAAGAATAGATTTTTATAATTATCAAATCTCCTTTACAGAAAATATAGCATATATTTTATTGGTCAAGGCTCAAGTCAATGATTAATAAATAATGACTAAATCAAATATAAGTTTATATTTGTTTTTCCAAATTTAATCACCAAACAATATAAAATATATTTATAAACCCAAAATTCTAATTTTCAAAATACAATTGATAAAACCCTTTTTTTATTCGAAAATATATACAATTTCCTTCGCAGAAATACAAGAATTAATCCCTTAGGCAAATATTTAAATTTATTAAAATAAAAAAATTGAAATTCCAAGAACAGGGTTTACATGAATCAAGTGTGAAATTCGAGAATTATTCCCCTGTTGATGCCCTCCAATTCGTCCATGGCCGAGGCCTTTGCTTTGACAACTTAGTCAACATTGAAGCTTCTAACAAGACGACAAATCTCTATGGTTGTTCTGGGGGTTGTGAAGTGGAAGAAGTAGAATATTCAACAGGGACCTATCAAGCACTTCAACAACTTTTGGATGTCTCGATGTCTCCAGAAAAGCAAAATGATCGCCCCTACAATCAATTTTTATTTCCTGCAAACTATTACAATTATTTGTAACAAACATATAATAGAAATTGTTCACAGGTTCAATTATTGCGTTCAAAATATTTAGGTGACTTTATAGGTTTTTTAAATTTATTGGATTCTTCAAATGACCTATTTAATTCTTCTAGTGATAATATATAACGATAAAAATTTATTAATGTTTAAATCTAGACTTATAAGACTAAAAATTTATTACTGGTTTAAATATAGACTTATACTCTGACTTTGATTTAACTTCTGATTCGTCTATGACAGACTCAGTAGGTTCTGCTAATGAAATTTTAATGTATATAGGATCACTGTGAGCAATAGTTTTTATTTTATTTCGTTTGAAAAATCCTTCAAACACATTTTTCATTCAGCAAGCATCTTATCAGATATGTTATCAATTATCACACAAAATTGTTGTGAGAAATTTTGTGTAGACATTCTTGTATGGGTCTTACCTACCTTTGTATACAACTATTTCCAAACTAAGGTTTAGCTCTGATACCAATTTGACGCAGGACGAAGACCCAAAAATAAATTATTAATATGAAATTAGGGATTTGAGAAGATTTGGGTGTGGAAGATTTAATGGAAGAGTGAACAACAGCTATTATAAATTTATCTCTAAAAACTATAATAGAAATGCAAGATAATATGTTTACTGTTGGAGATCGGAAGCTGTGAAGCAAATAAGATAGAGAGATCCACTTTAAGGTTTGGCATCGCACCATATAAACTCAAAATAGATTTCTCATTCTCAATTCTTCCATCCATAACTTATAAAATTAGAAACTATTATAAGCTACAAAACAATCAAAAGAAGATAAACTAAATCTCGAAGTTCTTATCCATAAGATAAGTCAATCTTTAACCAACCCCAACCAACTCAAGAGATAAAAATCTCTTTATTTTGTTTTATCCTAACAAACAAACTAAAGAAATCCAAATAACCGAAAATAAAAGTTGTCCTCATTCTCCTCGGCTTTGAAAATTTTACCTCCTGGTAAATCAAGTGTGAAATCCGGGAATTATGCTTCTGTTGATGCCCTCCAATTCGGCCATGCCAAGACCTTTGCTTTCACAACTTAGTCAACATTGAAGCCTCTAACAAGACGACAAATCTCTTTGGCGGTCCCGGGGGTTGTAAAGTGAAAGAAGTAGACTATTCAACAGGGACCTATCAAGTACTTCAACAACTTTTGGATGTCTCGATGTCTCCAGAAAAGCAAAATGATCGCCCCTACAATCAATTTTTATTGCCTGCAAACTATTACAATTATTTGTAACAAACATATAATAAAAATTGTTCACAGGTTCAATTATTGCGTTCAAAATATTTAGGTGACTTTATAGGTTTTTAAAATTTATTGGTTTCATCAAATGACCTATGTAATTCTTCTAGGGATAATATATAACGATCAAAATTTATTACTGGTTTAAATCTAGACTTATAAGACTCAAAAATTATTACTGGTTTAAATCTTACTCTGACTTGGATATAACTTCTGATTCGTCTATGACAGACTCAGTAGGTTCTGCTAATGAATTTTTTATGTATATAGGATCACTGTTAGCAATAGTTTTTATTTTATTTTGTTTGGAAAATCCTTCAAACACATTTTCATTCAGCAAGCATCTTATCATATATATTATCGATTATCGCACAAAATTGTTGCGAGAAATTTTGTGTAGATATTCTTGTATGGGTCTTACCTATATACAACTATTTCTAAACCAGGGTTTAGCTCTGATACCAATTTGACGCAGGACGAAGACCCAAAAATAAATTATTAATATGAAATTAGGGATTTGAGAAGATTTGGGTGTGGAAGCTTTAATGGAAGAGTGAACAACAGCTATTATAAATTTATCTCAAAAAACTATAGTAGAAATGCAAGATAATATGTTTACCGTTGGAGATCAAAAGCAGTGAAGCAAATAAGATAGAGAGATCCACTTTAAGGTTTTGGCATCGCACCATATAAACTCAAAATAGATTTCTCATTCTCAATTCTTCCATCACTTATGAAATTACAAACTATTATAAGCTAAAAAACAATCAAAAGAAGATAAACTAAATCTCGAAGTTCTTATCCATAAGATAAGTCAATCTCTAACCAACTCCAACCAACTCAAGAGATGAAAATCTCTTTATTTTGTTTTATCCTAACAAAAATTAAAGAAATCCAAAACAATCGAAAATCTAAGTTGTTCTCTATCATTATGTAAATTCGTGCTTAGAATGATGATGTCTCGCAACGAAGCGTTTGCAAAGATACGAGCCTTGTATGATGATGCCGAGAAAAAATCCTAAAAAATCGAGCCTCTCATGATGGAGCCTCACAGGAATTAATCTCGTAGAAAAGCCTATGCAGATATGAATGATGCCCTTTTTGATGAGATATGAGCCTCATAGAACAAGATTTTTGCATAAATGGAGCTTTGCATAAATCGAATCTCCGAATTATCTCTCTCGGGCACGTCAAAGAGCATGTGGATTAAATACTCTAACGGCTCTACCAAGCTGACTAGATAGTATTAAACGTGTTGACGGCTCTGCCAAGCTGTTAGATCATTGTAGAGCTCATCGAGCTCTGAATGATGCTCTTTTTGATGAGAGAATCAGACAGCAGTCACCCATGTGGGTTGTTGTAGTCATTAAAGTTGCGCAGACCGTTATGTGACGCGTGACCAAGACATCCGGCACGAATACCTACCTCACTAGGAGACGTCTTTGCGGATAACATGCTATTGCGTAAGCACTACCGTAGAATCTCATGGTGTAACATGGGCCGGTTCAAGCCTGGACCAGCCCGAGCCCGCCCATATACAATTTCGGTCCGGAATGAGTTCGCCCACCCGAGCCCAAGCCCGGTCCGGCCCGGACCGGTTTGAAATTTTTTTTTTTTTGAATACCAACGTTAGGCTCGGGTCAGGCCCAAGCCGGGCCAGGTCCGGCCGATTGAACCGAATTTTGGAAAAAAAAAATCTTTGAATCATTGGGCCCCTTTTACCAAAATACCCCCATTTTGTGACCATTTTATGACCGTTATAGGGGGTATTTTGGTCTTTTTGACCAAAATGACCAAAAATCCTCTACAACAACTCTATTTTGAGGGTATGGGGGGTCATTTAGCTTCCAAAAAATCCTATAAATTTGCCATGAAACATATATTTCAAACACAAACAATTCAATCCTTCTCAAAAAAAAATCAAAATCACAAAAAGGTTTTAAGAAAGTTGTGCTCTAAATTCCGGTAATCTACGACTTCCCGATCAAGCAATTTCGGCGATCTACGACTTCCTCTTTCTAATTGTTTATTTTTAATTTACATTTACGAAATAGTTTTCTTTCCTCCATCTCTCTAGTTTTTTGCGAAAAAACTATTTTTTATTAATTTTTTTCCGGTATCCTCCATCTTTATAATCCTTTCTATATTTTTATTTGTCTTTTTAAAATGGCCGAATAAGGTTCAAACCAAGCTAATGATGCTTTTGAAATTTACAATTCTTTTTTTTAGGAAAATTTTATTCCTGATGATTTAGTTGGTTCCCCTTCTGAAATTGGTAGCAATGTACCAAATGTTGTAAAGAGAAAGCAAAAAAGCAAAAGTTTGGGAATTTTTTATTCTTCTTAATGAAACTAAACCTGATGGCTCACTTGTTTTAGATCAAAAAGGTGAACCAGTTCCGTACGGGGCCCAATGCAAGAAATGTTCCCGTATATACAAATGGAAGAGGGAAGGTGGCACGGGCACACTCTCAAGACACTACGATACTTGCTACGCCCCAAGCTCAATTCCGGCGACCCAAACTCAGATAAGTTTTGGAGGCACTGCGGCTTCTTCGGAAGTAAAGGTAGTTTTAGAAAGATTAGTACTACTTTATGAAGATAATGTTGTGCCGACCTGACCCACTCAAGTTAGTTGTCACGACCCGCACCCAGTAAAAGGGCACGAGAAGTGAATACGTCCAGCCTACGCCGCAGTGTCGGCGGTAGAACGCTGTCCTGGGTTACAATATCTAACATAGTCTAGAATAAGCTCCGAATGGAGAGTAAAATAATAAGTAACTCAATCACAATACTAAGATGGAATAGAATAGAAATCACAAGAGAGTCTCAACATAAATAGAAGTCTAGGTGTAAACCACCAGAATAAATTTCAAGTACAACTCATAAAGTCTCAAATAGAAAGACAAATAAAGTACTAAGTCACAGCTAGACTACGGGCAAGTCCTCAGCGACTGTGGGATCCTCCTGAGGGTCCACGTCGCCAGTGTCATCTAAGCCAACGCCATAATAAGTAGGGCAGTACTCCTCATCAATACCTGTAAAATTTTCAACATGCCCAGTCAGGACGGAACGAGCACATATCTCTCACAACAGTTCATAGCATGAATGGACATATAAAGCAAGCTATAGAAGACTATACATGAATCGCTGTAAAGAAAGTCAACAAGAGAGAGACTATAAAATGAGATATAATATGATAAATAGAGAAATGTAACCTTCTACGTGATTTAGAGCATGAATTGGTTATGTAAACGGTCTGGGTTGCACATGGATACAGCTATGTTGTGCACATGGATACCTATTGGGGATAATGATCACATAACCAACTACACTCTCCCTGCCGCCAATCAATACACAAGGATCAATGCATGTTATGTTATTGCACATGGATAACAACTACTGTATACATGGAGCTCATATGGTCATGAGTGTACATGAATAACATATGAGTGCACATGGATAAATATGAATACATGGAGTACATGATGGCCATGATAAAGTACATGAACATGACATACTCGATGTATCCTAGGGGATAAAATCACATGAAAAGATCCATAGGGTACTAATCCGTGTGAACGTCGTGTCAGCATCAAGTATACTAGTCTATAACAAGAGAACATATCCAAAGAAGTATGAAAAGATCAGAGAATGTACTCGCCTGGCAAACTGAACTGCTGATGATGAAGTGTAGCTAAACTGGGGCAATGTAAACCTATTTAAAGTATACACATGTCACAACCAAGTCCACAATATCAAAAGAAATAGCTACAATGCAAGACTACATGCTTCTAGGTCCATTTTGGTCAAAGTCAACCCTCGGTCAACTCTGGTCAAACCTGGTCAACTAGTTCGTCTACTAATTTCTAGGTCATACACAAAATTCTAGGTCATTTGGAGTTCGTTTGAGTTGAATTGGATCAAGTTTGACTCAAAGTTGACTTTTGTCACTTTGGTCAACTTGTCGGCCAATTCGACTAAACTAGGCTCAAAATGACAAACCAAATCTGTCCTAGGACTCCTATAGTTATATACACAACTATAATCTATTCCAAGAGGGTTTCCAAGCATAAAATCTATATTATTATTTTTTTTACACATGTATATATTTTTTTACACATGTATATATTCAATACAACCGAACCCTATTTCTAACAAATGGTGGTGTGTGTGTGTGTGTGTGTGTGTGTGTGTGTGTGTGTGTCCTGGAGCTTACTGAATGGGATAAATCTGAGATTAAAAACAGTAAAATACAACCATGGTATACCACAATTTAATATAGTATTTATATATATATATATATATATATATATATATATATATAAAAATATATATATATATATATAATATATATATATATATATATATATATATATATATATATATATATATATATATATATATATATATATATATACACACACACAAATGCTCAAATTGGAAAGATAGCAATGATGCGATATAATAAAAAGAGTCTAAAATCTGGAATAATATCTCCCTCGACCCATTCTCAATATGTATGCATTAGGAATGGGTTTCAACGGGATTTTATACATATATAATTAAACATATATATACATAGCTATATAGAAAGCATATATATACTCATAATTGATGGAAAATTATGAAACAAAGCCAAAAGTTGGTTCCCACATATCCAAAACCTCATATAAGTCCTGAAAACTCAGATTTTAGAAGCAAAGAAGCTGGAAATCAAAATATCACATTTAACTCAAAAAAAAATCGAAATCAAAGAAAACTCATCCAATTCACACAACGACCTAAAATGCAAAATACACCAAACGAATCCGCGAAACTCGACATACACGTTGGTCTCGACCCACGTGATGTGTTCGTATACTCTCGGGTTCGAAATCGTGTCCGTGTCGTGTCCACAGAACGCGTATCGGAATTTTTCGATACCGCGTGATACGTGTGCGTTCTCGCTCGTTTGAGCGCCGCACACGCAACGAAATGCCCCGTGCTTGTGCACGTAGCTGGGGGGTCCTGGGGTAGGTCTAGGACATGGTGACACGGCGACACGCCGCCCGAAGCAGCACACGCAGCCCCCGCACCCGTGCGCCCTCGTGCGCGTGGTTCCGGCCTCGCTGCTCACTCGTCGGGCCACACCGCGACTCGGGGTTCGTCCTACGGGTCGTCTAGGTATAGGTCGACATGTTCTGGGTCCTGGAACGGGTCTTCTCTGCGTCGTGTGCGCGCACGAAGTCCGTTTCTGCGACAAAAACGACAGGCTGAAAGCACAGTGGCTGAGCGGTGCACGCGCGATTTCTCCGCGCTCGCTCAACGAAAAGCAGTAAAATTTTACGAGCATGGGGGCAGAGGTTGCCCCCACGTGCTCACAAAATTTCACGCAAAAATACGCTCTGTGCATCGAGAAATCACACGCGGACAGCAGGGCACGCACGGCCTCGTGCACGGGATCCGTGCACGTGCGTCCGTTGTCCGAAACGCCGCTGATACGATGCCAAAACCAAAACCGTCTTCACGAAAGTTTATCAAAATCATATTATCTAAGCATCCATGAAGTCAGAATCGAACAACAACAACTTTCTATCCTAAGCGGCATTTCGTCGAACACGTGTCGTAAGGGACCGACACGTGTCCGATACCTCCATCAAACGGAGTCAAAATTTTACCAAATTTCGTGGGCAAGACTAGGGCACCTATATGGATGCAAAAATGAAAGAAAAACCAGATTTTCAATGGTAGATTAGGGTTTACCTATTGAGTGTCAAAACTCAATGAACGGGGCTCCTCGGTTGTCGTGTCGGCCGATTTCCCTCCAGTAAAAACCTCCGTCTCTACTCTAGAAATGCTCCAGCAGATCCTCCTCTCCTCGACGAGCGCAACGGAGTTCGTTTGGGAAGAAACGGACTCCGGATGAAGGAATTATGAGTTTTGGAGAGGTGGATCTTTTAGGGTTTCTTTGTGGAGGCTACAATTCTACAAATGAATGCAAAAAGGGGAGGGGGTGCTGCTGTGTTGGGCGGCTAAGGGGGTTCTCTAGGGTTAGGGTTTCACTTGGGCCAACTCCTTCTCAAGTAGAATGGGCCCAAGTCAAAAGGTTAAAAGCTAGCATGCAAAAAGCTAAAATAAATCAATTAAAGCCTTAAAAATAATCTAATGCCTAAAATAAATTCTAAAAATAAAAATAACAATTCTAAGGCATTGTTAAGACCCTATACATGTCCACTAAGGTTAAACCAGTTGCTAGCACAAACATAAGTCAACATATTCAGAAAATCACAAAAGGCCAAAATGGTTAAAATGACTGAAATCATCTAAACTACTCCAAAAATAGAGATTAAATCTAAATAAATTTTTAAAAACAAAAATGTGAAATTTAATTACATTATTAGGCTTCTAGTGAAGGTTGACTAAGGTCAAACTACCAAGTCACCAGTTTACAATCAATCAAATCACACTGCAATCAATCTAATTAATAAATAGATAAAAATTCAAATAAAAATCATAAAAATTGAAATAAATAACAATTACTAAAATACCCTTGAAATTGAAAAGTGAGTGTGACATTAGTACAAGTAGTAGCTCTGGCATAGTGGACAACTCCAGTCGTTTATTACAAAGGAAGAAACAGAGACAATCTTTCCAACCCACTCAAGAGTTGTCTTTGTATTTAAGTTCTTATGAAGAAGAAGAAGATGAATTTTCAAATCACTTCACCATTTTAGAATGGTGGAAAAAATACGACAAAAGATTTCCTATACTTTCTACAATTGCACGTGATCTACTAATGGTCCCGGTATCCACGGTAGCATCGGAGTCTTGTTTTAGTGCAGTATCAAGGATGTTGAGCCTAAAGAGGAGCCGGTTGAAGCCGGATATCTTGGAAGCTTGTGTTTGCGTTCAAGATTAAATTTTAGCAGAAAAAAGAACCCAAAACAAGATGGATGAAGCTTATGACATCAATGAGCTAGACCTCGGATCGCTTGGATTGGGTGAAGCTTCTGTAACCGAGGAGGAGGAGCAAGAAGAATGACTCAAGTCTAAGGTATGACCCTCCAAAAAAAATATTCAAACTTTCAAACTTCAAAACTTAAAACTTCCAAAAAAGAACTTTAAAACTTAAAACTTCCAAAAAAGAATTTTAAACTTTAAACTTTTAAAACTTTAAAATTTTAAAAACTTTAAAAACTTTAAAACTTTAAAAAAATACTTTAAAACTTTAAACTTTAAAAAAAACTTTAAAACTTTAAACTTTAAAAAAAAACTTTAAAACTTAAAATTTAACTTTAAAACTTTAAAACTTAACGTATAGCTTTAAAAGTAAAACTTTAAAAATTTAAAACACGAAAATTTGAAAACAAAATTTTTTAACTCTGCCTATGACAAGCAAAGCTTGTCTTGCCGGTCCCAAGCCCGGATAAAAGAGGAGGGAAAAATAAAACAAAATTTAATTAAAAAAGAAAGTTAAAAAGATTAAAATAAAATAAATTAAAAGAATATAAAAGTTAAAAGAAAATGTCAAAATCCAAAAAGAAAAAAATTGAAAAAAAAAAAATCAACAAAAACCGGACCAGCCCGCTGGACCGGCCCGAACCCGGCCCGCCCAAGCCCGCCCACGAACTGGTCCGAATCGGCCCAACCCTACCCAGACCGTGTCACTGGGCCGGACTGGGTCTGCTCCATGCAAACCGGGTCGGGCCTGAACCGGTCCGGGCTGGACCCGGACCAAGTCCGGCTGGACCGGGTTGGATTGGCTGCGGGCCGATCCGGTTTGGCCCGGATCACACCTTGAGTAGAATCTCGCAATTCTGCAAGGCGGTAAAGATTCCAACTTAGAAAGCTATAAATAGTCCATACCATTGGACATTTGAGCATGCAGCTTCCAGAGAGAGAAAAAAAAGAGCCAATAGAGCCAAGAGCATCCTTGATAGAGAGCACTTTGCCCAACTGAGTATTGAGCATGAATGAGTTATTGTCCCCTTGCCACAAGTAGCAAGCTTAGTGTACCGATCAAGCTTCCATCGTCAGCAGCAAGCTTCGTGTACCGATCAAGCTTCCATCGTCACATTTCTCAAAAACTCAGTATTGTGTAAAGATCTAATTGTAATACGCTTTGTGTAAGCTCTAAAATAATTCTTTTATACAATACGAATAACTTTTCTTTGTTAGAATATTTTTCTTTTCTATCGAAAACACACTTAAGCACACAAGCATCGCATGCGAGATTGCGCTTCGCGAGGATCTCACGCAAGAGTCGTACGGAGTCTGCGCGCGTTCAATGGCGTTACGCAGGAATTCAAGCGGGTGGTTCCACGTTATGTGAGCGTCCAGCGTGCGCTCCATAGCGCGTTCAGCGAATTCTCCCACGCTGTGGTGGGGGGTGTGATGGTGTTTGGAGTTAACGCCCGATTTTTAGGGGAAATATTTCCTGGTCAACCCTATCCACGTGGGGCCGTCATGGGTCTGTGGAGCAGTTAAATGGATCAATCCTCTATATAAGTGCAGTTGTACTTTGGAGAGAGTGACTTCCTCGTAATCTCCTTCTCCAAACCTTCTTCAAAGAAGAGCAGCAACAGCAGTAGAATAGCAGTGAAGAATTTGTTATTGAACTTTAGCTTAGAGCAAGTCCAAGCCACTTGTAACAGATCATGCTATTCCTCGACAGGGTCAAAACAAAACATTCCAAAGTTCTACTGAGCTTGCTAATTCCTGGAAGCGAATCGACGTCGAGGATTGAATCTCGCTTTGAGCAACACTTGTTTTCACCATCGCAGCATCGTCAGCTAGTACCAGTGGTTGACAACATTGGTTGTCCATTTGACAACATTGGCTGCTTGCTGTCGAGCGGTTAATCTGCTAGTACCAGTGGTGTGGATTCAAAGACTCTGCTCTTCAAGTTGGGTCATTGCAAATTGTAAAAACTGGTTGGACGTCTACTTGTAGTCTACTGACTTTACTTGATTCCCATTTCAATTATTTTAAACTTATTAGTTTTATCATTTCTTCTAATGTGGTACTTGATGCTTCTTGTCAAATTTTAACTGATCTTATTTTCACTAGATGCTTTTATAGCATTCTACTTCTCCCCCACCACCTTTTTTTTTATAAGAACTTATTGCTTTTATATATCAATTGGTTCCACTTTGAGATGATACTTGTTCTACCAATTAAGGTTATCATGGATTCGTTATCAAACGACCGTAGACAATTGAAGCTTTTCCCAATAGAGATACAAAAAATCTACATTTACTTCGACTGAAACATCCGAAGGACTACTCGTAACATTTTCCATACCGAACTAACCTCAGATATAGCAGTGGTATATTGCCGTTAAAACCTGAGTTTATTGTCATATGTAATGTAAAATAGTTACTCAGACATACGGATATAAGATCACCAACCAGTTTACGGAAAAATACAACAACGATTCAATTGTTCCAACTCTCAGAAATCACGAAACAATCGCTCTCAGACCAAAATGTTCGAGTACAAGCATCCCATTGTTTGGTAGGCAAAACACTATGAGAAAAACCACCAAGAAAGTCGGCAGCAACAAGACCAAAATGTACTCTAAATCCTCTCAACATTGAAGCTCAAAGATTGGATGGAGGCGGCCAAGAGGCACCAATGGCCCTGGACTTGCCATCCTCAAACCCGCCTCACGGCTTGAAATTTAAGGCACTGCCTTTCATAACTCACATGAAGTCGTAATCATCGGCGATATCATAATGCCCCCTGGTTCCTATGTCATCATCTGGTTTATCTACATGAAGCTGCTTCTTCTTTGCCCCTAAAAAAGGCAAACATCAACACAAACACGGAGTCAGTACAGACTTCTCATGAGACAAAGCTAAAAGTTACTGCTAATTATGCTAAAATCCCTTCACCTTGCTTCTTCTTGCCAGCATTAGCTTCTTTCTCTGCTTTGATCTTTTCATTTGCGATTGCGGTAACTGAGGAAGCTATATCTTTTGCATCTGCAGCTTTCAGTGAGGACATAGAGAGCCTCATAACAGCTTTAAGAAGACCGAGGTAATGAAAGCTTTTCTAGTGTGAGCAACAGAAATTATCAGGTCAGTATCTGTACACCCAAGCTATTCAGGATAATGCAGTTCAAGCATTAGCTTCAAAATATCAATGTACCTCATAAGGACGAATCTTGTGAGAAATCAGCTCCGCATACTCCATGAAATCGCTCTCTGATTTGGGGATAAAATTTTCCAGACTCTTTTCATCGCCCTTTTTAGCAAATAATTCAGTAGTTGCCCTGTAATCAGCTTCCTCCACTAGTCTGCCAACAGAAATGCCACATTTCAGCGAGAGATATTTGCGTGGAAGTGTACGTGTGTTGGAGAGGGTGGGGATGGTGGTGGTGTCCTACCTATTAAAAGCTTATAGTACAGTTTCAAGCCCAAGGGAAGGAGAACTTGAAGTGGGAAAAGACATAAGAAAATATGATGTACTCGACCTTCGCCTCAGTTTTCTTTGTACTAGCACAAGTCTAAACATGAAGCAACTCCTCTTCATGTAAGGTTAGCCTCAATAAATCCCACATTCCTTTTCCACAATACACGCACCAAAATCCAACTAAGGGCTCCCCAATACTATATGTACACAGAATTTGGTTTTCACTAGGTATTCAGCAATTTTTCTATTATCACTCAAGTTTCAGATTTTCTTTTATAATATCAGTGAGTAAAGAAAATAAATTAGAATGAAGCAGAATAAAAACTCTATATACAATAATGAACAAGATTGAAACAGTCGTGATGAAGAATATGATTATCAAAAGATTTTGATGAAAAACAACAAATAAAGATTGTTAACAATTGAGAACCGTGGTTGTAGAAATGAGTATAGGACCTTTAATGAAGCTGCACTGGACTCGAGTGATTGAAATTGCAAGCACAAAACGAAAATGGATTGAAGTTTTAAAGAAGGATATATGTAGTGTAGACACATAGATGCTCTGGTAAGAAAGGACAATATACTAGTTAAAGGAGCTACTAGGACTAGAGGTAGGCCGAAATAAATATGGATTGAAGTTTTAAAGAAGGATATGGTTTTTGTTAGTGTTATAAAGTACAGGGTCCTTAACAAAACTGAATGGAAGAAGGATTCAAATAGCCAACCCCAAAAATGTGGGAAAGAGGCTTTGGTGGTGGTGTTGTAGTAGTATACCTCAGCCTCTCATGTTAATACATTAGTAACTAAAATAACTGAATAGTAACATCCAACTATGGTTTCTTATATTCTGTATGGGAAGAATAATCTCATTATCTTTTACTACGTAATAAAGGGTTCATATGATCATGTAGACCTGCCAATGGATAGTCGAAAATTCGAATCCGATTCGATTCCGTATCCGAACTTTCGGATATTATTCGAAATTTTGGATATCGGATTCGGATATCCGAATATTTTTCGGATATTTTCTTTATTCGGATACGAATTCGGATATAAAGGTATTCAAAACCATTAATATCCGATCCGACTTTAAATTACAAATTTCGGATATGGGATTCGGATATCCGAAATGTTACATATATTATAGTATAATGTATATGTAATATATATTAATTACTAGAGAAAATTAAATGATTTATTCTCAACTGAGTTTTACATAATTCAATTCATTTATTACTTTTCCCCTCTATATTTTAATATAATGTATATATAATAGCAATATATATTAACTATAATTTATAACAAAACATGAAAGGGCTCAAATATATATATATATATATATATATATATATATATATATATATATATATGGCCGGCTCAAATTGAGCACTCTTGAAATTTTCAACAAAAGATGAAAGGGTCAAATAGAGCAATATGTAGAGCAAGTCGGTTGAGCATTCTTAGAATTTTCAACAGAAGACGAAATGGCTCAAATAGAGCAATTGAATTTGGTTTTCGGATATTCGAATAATAACTAAATTTAATATTTCGGATTTCGGTTTGGATTTCGGATATTCGAATAATAGTATTATATTTTTTTAGCTGATTGGAACGAATATTATCCGATATCCGCTAAACTAGACGGATACGAATTCGAAGTGTCTACATCCGTTCGCATATCGGATCAGATTCGAATATTACAAAAAAAAATCGAATACAGATACAGATATTATCATATCCGTACCGATAAGCATCCGTTGACACCGCTATGATCATGTAGGGACATTGCAGCACTCAACTATGAATCATTGACTAAAAATAAACATCCTTATATATATATATATATATATATATATATATATATATATATATATATATATAATTTTTAAAAAATTGGAAAAACGAGAGAATAATATTAGAAGCGAGTCCCAACTCAGGAGACGAAGGCGGCCGAAAGCCAACCTTCATCCAAAATACAACCTGATCCAAAAAACCCAAAAATTATACCCGCTATACCCGAAAGAAAAAAAGTAGCTGCAAAACCTTCCTCCAGAAAAGAAAACAAGGGAGGATCAAAAACTCAAAAGTATACTCTCCCTATCAGAAAGCCAAAAAGGAAGCCACTTCTACACAGCCAATAGCCTGTCCAACGCCGCTCTTGTCTGAGTGTTACAGCACAGTGAGGCCTTCCCGACTTGCCGCTTGATCTCCGAAGTCAGTTGCGGAACGCTGAAGCCGGTGTTCTCGTATTTGGTCTTGTTTCTGTTCTTTCATAGGACCCAAATCGAATCCAGGAAAATGATCCGGTTAGCATTACTGTCGGGGCCCCCGTCCCAAACTCGGAACTGATTACTCAAACCGCCTTCAGACGCGTTCCTCTTATGGCATTAAAACGCAGACGCGCCCAAACCCTCCTCGCCAATTCGCCGTCCACGAGAACGTGGTCGATCGTTTTCCTCTGCGGGTGAATGCAACAACAACATTTGGAAGCTGTGGAAAAGCCAAGGTGGGAGAGAACCTCGTCGGTGGGGATCTTGCGTTTGAAGGCTCGCCAACAAAGGATCAACCATTTCAGGGGAGTCGCGTTCGACCAGAGTTCGCTGAGAATGGGGTCTGGCGTCGCTGACGGACGGCAGCTCACCCGCGCAGACGCCATGGTGAATGCCCCATCATTGCCCGGTCTCCAGGTCCAGACATCGGCCTCCTCGGTAATCGAAACCGTCGAGCTCCTCACAGCCTCGACTCCCCGGTTGCCCCCTAAGGACTGAATCAAGTCGAAATCCCATCCCTCTCCAGCTCGCCAGAGGTCGGAGATAAGGGTGTCGTTGGGGTGAGAAGCAGCATTGCTAAGGGCACCGGCGCCCGTCCAATCCTCGTGCATCGCGCTGATGTTGCCGCGACCGACCAAACATTCGATCAGGTGTTCCCCGCTCGCCCTGCCGTGGAGGAGCCGCCGCCAAATCGGAGAGGCGAGGATGTTTGCCTGGGCCAAGGAGGGGTGAATGTAGGGAAAATACCTGGATTTGAAACAATCGGACCAAAGCGAACGCTTTGCCCGAAGCTTCCACCAGAGCTTCACGGTGAAGGCCTCCAACATCTCTGAGATTCTGTGGAGGCCCAGGCCACCTTCAGCCGTTGGCTTGGCGATCGTCGTCCAACTCGTCCAACGTCTTTTGTACCTACCCAACCTCTGACCCCAAAGGAACCCATTGAAGTATGTCTTTTGTACCTACCCAACCTCTGACCCCAAAGGAACCCGTTGAAGTAAGATTCGATGGTATGGATTATTTTCTTAGGAGGACAGCACGCAGCGAGTGCGTATAACGGCATGGAAGCGAGGACATGTCTGCTCAGAGTGAGTTTACCTCCCAGCGACAGCGCTTTGTGGTGCCAACCATTGACTATGTTCTTGATCTTCTCCAACTGGGGTTCGAAAAGGATGACCTTGCGTTTGTCGTAGGCCAGGTGGCAGCCCAAACAGTGGAAGGGGGGTACTTAACCGTGAAGCCCGCGATGTCTGACAAGGCCGCACCGACGCCGCATGGGACTCGTGAATGTAAATGATGCTCTTGTTAGCGTTGACCTTCTGACCCGACATAGTCTCGTTACCTTGAAGCAGCTCTTTGATGAGTCTGACCGTTCTCTTCTCCCCTGACGAGAATATCAGCAGATCATCCGCGTAGGCAAGGTGCGTAATTAGGGAACAACCACTGGTGGTCCGATAACGCCCGAAGCAACGACGGGATCCCAATCTAATCAAGTTCCGGCTGAGGACCTCTGCAGCGATGATGAAGAGAAAAGAGGAAAGGGTCACATTGGCGCACTCTTCTGAAGAAACGAAAGAAGCCCGAAGAGACCCTGTTGATAATCGGGATGAACCAGGAGTTGCATACCGACTTATAGAGAATGTTGATCCAATGTTCGGAGAAACCGAATTTGCGAAGCACCCAGATTAGAAACTGCCAATCCAATCTATCAAACGTCTTCTCTATGTCGAGTTTGGTTGCGATATTGCCCCCCCCCCCCCGTTTCGATTCTTCCATGCTACCGATCATCTCCTGAGCTATAATAATCCCATCTACTATCTCTCTACCCTTGACGAACCCGCTCTGCTCCAGTGAAATGATTCTCGGAAGAATGGTTTCCATACAGGAAGCAATAATCTTCGATATCAACTTGTTAACGAACGTGCATATGCTGATCGGTCGAAAGTCGGCGAAGGAGTTTGGGTTTCCTTTCTTTGGAATGAGCACCAGGCATGTACTCGTAAGGGCCTTGGGGTATGAAGCGCCTTCCAAAATGGCGTTGGCAACAGCGACTAAATCGAGTCTGATGATGTCCCGACACGTTCGGAAGAAAACTCCGTTGAAACCGTCTGGGCCGGGGGCGCTGTCCTTGCTGATGTCCCACACCATTCTCTTTACTTCCTCCTCCGAGATGGGGTGCAGGAGGGCGTGGTTCTCCTCTCCAGAAACCAAATGCAGGATGGCATCCAACAAAGCTTCATTCTTGGCAACCGGGACCTTGGCGTAAAGGACGGAGAAATACCTGAGAGCTTCCGAATTGATGTCATTGGCTCCTTCGAGAAGGTTACCCGAGTTGTCGCGGATGTTGTTAATGTGGAGGAGGCGCCTCTTCCCCGTCACACAACCCTGGTAGAATTTGGTGTTGCGGTCGCCCTCGGTGTCCCATTTGAGATTTGAGGTTCGTTTTCTGCTTCCAAAATTCAGTGACTGATGTTCTTTTGCTTCAGGTCGGCGGCTACACGGTTCATGACCGATCGAATCGTGGGGGAGACGTTCTCATCGTAAAGTTTCTCCGCTGCCGCTAACGATTCCTCCGCCGTAATGAGTTCCTTGAAGATGTCTCCAAAAGCAACTCTACCCCAAGCTGTGAGAGCGGCTCTAACGGACTTAAGTTTCAAACACAAACTCACGAGCGGGTCAGCATGGTTAACCGCCTACCAAGCCCTCTGAACCACTCCCGGAAATGCAGTGTGATCTTTCCAAAGATTCTGAAACCTGAAGTTCTTCTTGGAGACCGGAGTCAGGGCCGACAGAACAAGCAAAAGAGAACTGTGGTCCGACTCCGCCGAGCTAAAGTGCTTCACCGCAGAATTGTAGCCCAAACTCCCCCAACTGCGGTTGACCAAAATCCGGTCCAACCTCGAGAATTGACTGTGGATCCCCTCTCGTTTATTATGCCAAGTATAATTCCGACCCGTAAAATTAATGTGCTCTAGTTGAGCTTCCATGATGAATTGGTTGAAGTCCCGCATCGAGCCCCAATCCGCGTTGCGCCCTCCTTTCTTCTCATGCGAAAGCCTAATACTGTTGAAATCCCCTCCACAAAGCCAAGGGGTGTCGGGCAAATCTTTGTGGACCTGTAGCAAATCCTCCCAAAGAGATTTCCTATGCCGCTTAGAGGTGGCACCATGGACGATAGAGCAGATGATGCTCCTGGGAAGCTTCGTGTGGTTTACTAGGAAGGAAAGTGATTCTGGTTGTGATGAAACAACCCTGGCCTTGATCACTAATCGTAGAACACCCAAATGTCTTTACCAAACGCCAGAGCGGATGAGAAGCCCAACTTCATTTTGAATCTGTCTATCTGTTTTTCGTGCACCTTAGCTTCAATGATGGCGAGAAAACTAATCTTGTGGATTTTTTTGAGAATTTTGATCCTGCTAATCGTTTGCTTCCCCGCAATCCCCCTCACATTCCAGATCAACAGCTTGATCATTGGGCCGAGTCGGAGCGGGACGCTTTAGCCGCTGATCTTAGGAACATCTTCGAGCCATTCTGGGTAGAGGAACTAGAGCGCGATGAGCTGGTGCGCTGCCTACTGATCGCCGTCATAGACGGTTGATATATATATATATATATATATATATATATATATATATAAAGGCTTTGTTTTGAGGGCATGTCCTTGGTTAAACCTCAAAACAAAGCCTTTATATATATATATATATATATATATATATATATATATATCAAAATAAAGCCTTTATTCAAAAATTTCAGGATCATCTATTTGAGTCATTTTCTTCCATTCAGCTCTTTTAAGGGCATGTCCTCTGTAACTTATTAACAAAAACCATATCCTTGGTCACATCCTCAATCCAAGTTCGTTTAAGCCCTATCCCTAGTCGTAGGGGTCAAGCTTATTAAGGCAGCATGAGGATGCGAGGACCAAAAGGCTTAGACGGGAGCCTCAAGGTGGCGAAGCACAAACTCAAAACTAATATCAGGGGTGTGTAACAGGTAAGATGAGACAAACTAATGGGTTATGATCGAGACTGTTTTGTGGTTCCTCCTAATCGGCATGATATATGTACACAATTAAAGAACTATAATCATCCTATGAAATCTTGTTGTGCCTACTACATGCACAAGTTTGGGACTTTGCGTCAACTGAATGCAGTGTTTAACCAAGTAAAAACTGCTAAGAGTATCAATACTTCGCATAGAAAGAGTGAAAAAAAAATGAAATAGAGACAAGAGGGAGGTTGAGAAAACTCCAGGAACTTGGCAAGGATATCAGAGTCGAATTTGAGATTTTGATGGATTAGGATAGACACAAAAGGGATGGAAATTGAGGGGGTAGATGAAATACTATTATTAATGTCCTCTTCTTTAATCTTACTAGATTATAATTAATACATAACTTCAAGCTATTCGGCTTGGACCAGGTTCCAAATTCAAAAAAAAAAAATGACCTGGGTCAGGTCACTCCCTTTAAGGCATGCCGAGATGGCACCTTAATCAGCAAGAGGAGAGATCATCTGAAATGCCTAGATCGAGAGGCAGGCACCTTTAATAACACTGCTGACATCTCCTTTGACTAATATATTCTCTCCTAAGAGGTGCATCTATTAGTCTGTTTTATATGTTCAAACTACCTAAGATGATTTTCTCTCGTCGTATCCTCAATTGGACACCTCCAACATCCTACAAATACACTCACATTGTATCCTACCTTTCATGTATTGTCACCCATCCATCTTAGCGTTCCCATTTCAACTACGTTCATTATCCGGACCTGTTTTTAATTGTTTAATACTTTGTTCCATAAAGCATGGTTGGTCCAAAAAAAATTCCTTCCAACTTGAACATTTATATATAGGAATGTAATTCCTTCTCGCTCCTTGGCTTAATGTGCCATGGAGAAACATGCAATTACCTGCAGCAAATGCATCGTTATAGACTATTTCTTATTGTACAGGAAGATGGAGGTTGCTCCTTGGTTGCATGAGCCCATGATGAAACGGTAGACCACCTACCTACCTGCAAACTGGCCTTATAGGTTTTATGGCAAGACCCTTGCATGCTAACAGCTACCTTGGCTAAAAATTTCGCACAGCCATAGAGGGAGATGTCAGGTAAATGGTAAACCACCGATCAACATTTTTTGTCAGTTCTGTTATGAAGCTTTCTTGCTCGAGGGTGGACCTCACCCTGACCGGAGAAGGCTTGGATGGTGTTGTTCTTGATAATGATATATATAATTCAGGGCTTCAAATGCAAAAGGTCAATATACCTAAGCTAATTGGGTTTACATTTAAGATTTTTGTAAACTGTTCACCCATCCAGAACAAATCTGACAAATTATAAAAAATATATATTCAGTTTGTCTTTGGTTTCTAGATCTGAATCTGATTTAAGTCACATGTATATCATTCCTTCAACCAACACATGAGGCAGAGGTAGAAGAATAAAGAGAGTAGCACAATCTAATATGCACGGCATCGCAGAGAAAGGTAGTCTAGGTTGCATAGACATGGATACGGACACGACGGATTCGGAATGCAGCATTTTCTGAAAATTTTGGGATACAGGTACGACATGGATATGATTATATATACACATGAAAACATATTTCTATACATATTTATATATTACATCTTATATCTATATTTAAGCATATTTTGGTTAGTAGCTAGGTTCGAAATGTTTCAATGCAAAGAAATGTTACTTTCTCACATTCTCAATATAAGGTATGATAAAAAATGTCAGAATTACTTTCAAATATATCTTGGGTCTCTATGGAGCCTAGACATAGCTGAGCCATATCCGACAGTGTCAAAAAGGTACCGTGCCCAATACACGTCGGATAATTATACAGACACAAATACGGTCCTCTCAATGAGTATTCGTGCAATATAGAAGGTAATGCTTTTGGGTAAGAAAGGTAGCAAATACAGGTCACTACTTCCTCTCCCTCTCATTCCCCTTTGTGTTGTAGGTTTTCACTTAAAAATATGTTCTTTGATCAATACTGAAACTAAAATCATATGATGATGTGGCATAAGCAATCAGTTTGGAAGCCATGCATAGTAAAATCATCGTTATCGGGTACACCTAAACCCCTATTGAACCCGTTCCGGGTATGAGTGTTCTGGTTTTGGGTAGATTTTAGATTTGGATCGCTATGGTACTCGATCCGGATCACTTATAATACTCGATCTGTATCGCTAAATTTGGGAATCCAAATAAATTGCTAAAATCTCACTATAAATTTGTTTTTGCAAGGATTCTTTTACTGCAAAAATAGATAGAAAAAACCTTGAGATTTTTGTCAATAGGGGTTCTATAAGTACGCATTTTTTTATGAAATTTGACTGTAGTTCGATACCATTGTTATTTCTCCATTGCTTATAAGCCACCCAGTGTTCTAAATGGTAGTTGAGGCGGCCACCTAGGCGGTAGGCGGTCTCTCTCCGCACCGCTTTTGTGGTAGGCGGTGGAGTAGGCGGCCAACGGAAGTTTGGCGGCGTAAGCAGAGGTGAGGCGGCTTAGGCGGGCACCTAGGCGGAGCAATACTTAACAAGATGTTTTGGCCAAAAGGTTTTGCAAGCATTATGGGCTTAGTGTTCACTTTTACAAAACTAAAGCTTAATAAATCTTCGTTCTACAACTTAGTTATGCATGGAACACCCTTAAAATATGAATAGTATGCAAAAAACAGTAGTAGAACAGTAAAAAAATGTTCAAAATGTATCAACCGCCTAAGCGGCCCAGACGGTACGGGGACTCTCTCTGCAGCGCACCCGCCTACCGCCATTTAGAACCTTGGAGCCACCACTCTCTTTTGCAAGTTGCTCGTGCAAATAAGAGTGAGCTTATGAGATTTTGTGATACCTTTTTTTTAGTTTGTATGAAGGTTTTTAAGTCGTTTGTCATTTTACTTTATGAAGTAATGAGTTCGAATTTTCTTATGTTCTATATAAGGTTTTCTTTCCGTATATTACACAATTATCTAGTCGAATTTGAACAACTAGTATTGTCCTGATTAGGATTTAAAACGTACTACGAACCGAATTGGCAAACACTCACACTACCTCCTATGTACAAAAAATAAAGACAAGTAGCTTATTCCGTTCCTGAACCCATACCATGACACAGGACATACAGTCTTCCAGGTAACTATGAGTAAATATATAAAACGTGTATGTTTTTAGTTCTTATCCAGTTTTCTATTTCCACCTTGACATGATGAAATGGAAACTAGAGTTAAAAGAGTGTCATATAGATTGTTGTATCCTACAATTTTCCATATTAAGATTGTCCAACAGTAAACATCTTAAAGTGAAAGTGCAGCAGGTTTCCTAGTTTCCACTGGCTCTCACCCAATTGTGGAACACAACCTTAGTGTCAGATGGCTGATACATCATATGCGAACAGAAGTATATATGCTTACTCCCAGGTTGAACCATTAGGAACTGCTGAGAAAGATTATTTTCAGCAGAAATTTTAATTTTAAATTTACCTTTGTTGGCGAAGCTTTTCTGCAACAGGATCTGCAAGGACTTCATCTGCGACCTTTGCTTCAACTGTTTCAGGCTGCTTTAATTTTTTTCCAGCTGCTTTAGCACTAGACTTCTGTGTTGTCTTTTCCTCCAGAGGCTCCTTTTTCGGTGCCTGTATCAAAGATGTACACAGTTCAGCACTTTGTGAAAATTCACAATCAACAGTCCAATTGTGTTCTTGTCAAACCAAAAAATGAAACTAATTATAGTGCTCAAATGACAGTGCTTCTTTTTACTAATATGAAGGTAGTGAAGTATTCTTGAGCTAAACCAGAACTTCAGAAAAGATAACATAATCCATGAAACCTAGACATGAAAGACCCACTACCTGAAAGCATGGATTCACCATGGAGCAGACGCAATGAATGCAAACATGAAGGTCCTTGCATAATAATTGAAAGAAATTTAACAGTATTCGGAAAAAATAATAAGTACAAGATGAGATCTTTGGCCCTCTAATACTATAAATAATTAGGAATCAAGAGGGCAATGTCTATTATGTTGGTGACAAGTTAGCTTATCATACAGTAGATAGAGAAGTCTTTCACTTGAAGAATGAAGACTGAACTATTGCTTGGATAAAAACAGTGGATGCTCCAAAATACAGTACGACATGCTAAAATTATCCTTGTCCATGTCTCTGTGTCCAGATTGTGTTGTGTCATACTCGATGCCCATGCTTACCCCACTCATAGTGCATACAAAAGTAGTGTACCTCGTTCTCATACCCATTCTGCATATGTAACTATATAACAGTTGGTTGAGGCTTCAGTGTATTATTGTCAAAGAGTGTTTGGGTTCGATTTCTCTGAAAAGCAATTTTTTTATTTAAAAAAAGGAACACAAGGGCAGTCAGGTCAGGTTGGCATGCAGACAAGACAAACAGGCCATGCTGACAGGCGGGTAAGCGGGCAGGTCAAATTTGCATGAAGGCAGCACGAAGTGAGGGCAGCACGAGTGGGCCATGTTGGCACATGCAGGAAGCTCCAAGGATCTAAGGAAATTCTCCAAAACTCACAGAAACTTCTACAAGCGTTGAAAGGTCACAGGGGATCCACCAATTTACAAAAAGTTACTAGGATTATGCCATATTTGTTAAAAATCAGATACGGAGCCAGGTTCAGATTGGAATATTTGCATTTGTTTAGAGTTTACACCCTATATCCTCTATACGTTCCAATTGGATTTTCCAGATATACCACACCAAAGACTCAAAAAGTGGATCCCAAACTAGACACCTGAACCAACCTTTATCTAGTTGCCGGAAAAATTGCTAAGAACTACTCTCCAAGTCACAAGGATATCAGTCATCTCCTTGAACACTAAAAGCACTTCATCTTAGTAATTGGGATTTATACATTCATTACGTTCATATATTCTAGCAAGGTTGTAAAAATCGTTAGTCGGCCGCTAGTCGGTTCACGGAAACTAGGGATTAATCGGACTAGTCGGTATATATATATATATTTGTGTGTGCGAAAATAATAATATATAGTATATACGCAATATTATGAGCAAAAAATCCTATTTGTTGCCCATCAATTCAATATCATGAATTTAAGCCCCTCTTATTAATTCATGTCGATGCCCAAACCCTCATGTGATCCATCCACTAAGCCAGAGCTCAATCAGATGCGAATGGCTCACCAAACAAGGCTCAGTCCTCCTCACTGATCTAACTATGCTGTTAATCCTGGAAGAAAAAGAAAAGAGAACAGAACCCACGTGTTCTCCAAAAACCAAAGGGAAGAAAAGAGAACAAAAAGAAAAACTCACTTAAATTGAGCGGTTCTCCTGAGGACTTCGGTCCGAGTGAAATCACTCCCACCTAAACCATGAAAAGAAGAGTTAGAAGGAAAAAATTCCATCTCTTGATTCCAAAGAAAGGAAGATAGAACCAGATGAAAGGAAACAAAGAAAGAGAGAACAAGAGAGAGGAAAAGGAAGAATAGAGGTTCCAGGTGTCACGTCCCGCTTCCGTAGGAGCGATTGTCCTCGCTAAGGCGTGATGCCGCACGAGCCTAGATTGCGCTCGTGCAAGACGAGTTCCATAACGGCCGATTACAGCGGCTGCGACGGGGTCGTCGCACAGAAATCCCAAACAGAGACTTTGAATAATAGCAGCAGAAATTTAGAACAAAACACAAGTCATACAAAAGATGCATTTTATTGATATTGAAACGAGAATTACAATGGGACGCAAGGCCAAGATTACAAGTCACTCAAGCTCACTCTTCTCACATTTCAAGTCACTCAGCTCTCTCTCATCTCTCAATACAATGCTTGAGCCAGCGGATGCTTCGGAAGGCAATGTCCATACATTATGTCCCGTATAAGTCTTGACTCCATGCGGCCGTACGCTTCGAATCGCCAAGGAACTCCGTGCCTCGACGCACCCAAGCGAGCTCCGCGCCACGAGCTTCTACATGTGCCTGCACATGAAAACTATGTGGGTGTCAGTACTCAACTGTACTGGTGGAATGAGCTCCTCGCCCACCCATACAAAACCGACACGTTTATTTACTTTGTGCAACATAATCCCTTTACGATTGTCTATCTACTCTTGCCTTAGGATCAGTTTTAGGACAGAGACTCCCGCCCTGTTTAGTGCCTCTAGACCGTCAACGTGCTATCGCACCGATAACTTCCTTACCCTTGCCTCTAGACCATTCTCGTGCTTGCAACGTCAACGCACCAACTAATACTTGTCTTTCGTGCTATACTCTGGGACGTAACAACTCGGTCGTGCCATGAACTCGATTCGTGCTTCCATATCTTTGAGGCAGTGCCTCCTCACTTAGTCTTGCCTATACTTGTGTTGTGACAACGCGGCCGTGCCTCACTATTTCGAGGTCGTGCCCAGCAACTCAACATAACTTAACCAAACCTACCCTACGGCCCTTTTCGACTTAACTCGCAACGTCTAACCCAACTTGTGGAACTCGTATTGAGAACTCAAGTACGAAGCCACATCGTATGCCGAAGCATGTGTCTTACGCATATCCAAATCTTAGGCTTCATAATACTTTGGGTGCAAACCGAGCACACATTTTATAACTCAAGTCATACCGTGCTTACACTTTCCTTGACTCGACTGACACCGTGCATGCGGATTCGCCGCTTAGCACGCCAATTATCTATATGAAAGGCCACTGGCATGACAAGCCATCGTGGACATAGCTCGGATAGGCGGCGGGTCCTTCGATGCAAAGTAGCTAGCCCCATGGAAAGCCCCCGACTACCCACGCGGTACAATTCAGCGTTGCTATAACGTCTTCCCCCTAGGTCGACTCGGCCCGGTGTCCCGGTGTAATACCAGTCGAGGAAGAAATCCTTGTCGACAAGTTGTCCAATGACCACGCACCTACGAGACATCTAGACTCACGTAAATGCAAGGCCTAATTTTACGGTACGACTGGAACTATACTTAGCATCTCGTGCTCTAAACCACACTTTGCATAACGTGTATCGGAACCGTGAGACTCCCAACCGAGGAACCGCCTCATACTTTGAAAACGTGCATAGGAACCGGGAGACTCCCAAACGAGGGACCGTCTCAGCAACAAACGGTCGCGTGAACTTCTTTGAAATCGAAGGAACGACTACTGCATAGCCTTCCAACTTAACTTGCACCAAACGTGCCTAATACTTGCCATAGCCCGTGGCATTTCTATTATCGAAACAACCGTGTTTCGTGCCTTAAACCCATAGTACTCCGTGCGACACTATCGTCCAAGTCATACTCTAGGTGACGAGCCTTAAGACCGTGGAAACAAATGGCTATATGCAGCCGTAGAACCGTGGGACCGTGCATGCGCTCAACTTGAACAACCAAGTTCTTTGGGTACCTAGACTTATGCCATAAGCCGTGCGATACAATTTAGCTCGTGGGACGATCAAGGCTATGCCAAGCCTTGGACGATGGGACCGTATATGCTTTATCAAGCATTTATACGTACGACACCTATGACTTAGGCTAAGTTCGTAGCTTTGTGGCGAACTTAAACCAACTACCTTCTCCCAAGCCACGGGACGAAGGACCGAGTGTCATTTTGAAAGCACACCGTGCAACACTTCTAAGCCGACCGTTGGACCTTTCCATATTCTAACTCAATTCGACCCATCGAAATTATTCTCTTATCTATGTGGATTCGTCTCTTTTATTATCAAGCCTACTTGTGCATTTGAAAACATTCGATTTATTATGTGAAGGCTAAGATGAGGCAAGTTCACTGAAACTATCCCACCTGAGCGAGGAGTCGCCTCGACCGAGCGATGTCTTCGAGTTGCCGTTGCAAGGCTAAGTCCGAACGCCGTCGGCGTTTCGATTCCTCCGATTTACTGAGCGGGACGGGACACTACACCAGGGGAGCTCACTTCGAGGAGAAAGAAGTCAGAAGAGAACAGCGCGGCGCAAAGAACCAGCTGTTCGAGGAGAAGACCGCAACATGTAGTCGGTCTCGGCTGCTCGACGGCACGACGGTCGACAGGAATCAGAGAGGACGGCAGTCAACGGAGATCAGGTCAGTCCTTTTTTTCTGAATCTTTTTCCTTTTCTTCCTTCTTCTTCTGGAGACTGGAACATGTTGGCTACGTTTAGGTTTTTTTAGGGAATGGTCGGATTGGGTTTTGAGTTGCTTCACCCGGTTTCGTTTTTTTCTGAACCGATGGCTAGTCGATCGACTAGGGCCGTCTGCCGTCTAGGGCTGCCTAGTCGGCCGACTAGGCTCGCCTACTCGGCCGACTAGGCCCACCTACTGCCTTCACCGATTTTTCTGCCGCCTAATACCCAAATCGAGTCGGCGGTGACCAACTAGCAACTAGTCCCCGACTAGTCGGCGGCTTAGGCCGACTTTTGCAACATTGTATTCTAGTTGAATATTAGTTATTCACTACAACAATTTAGATGATTTCATTGTTCAAAAGGTAGAGTAATTACTTAGCATGACGCATGTACTTAGTGCATCGTAAACAATTGATTATTCCTAAACGAGTCATGAAGGGAATAAGGAACATACCTTGTCCCCACAATGCATCAAGAACATGGTCAGAGGGATCAAAAACCGGTAATTCGTATTTGAAGCCATGAATCACGACAAAAACCAAATTCATGCAGGAATAGTTGTGAATAAACGGGATCAAGCAAAAGCTATACTTTGAAGACTGAACTTATTCTCCTTGTATCAAACTTACTTATGTTTCTATCTGTAATTTTGGTGAGGAAAATAATGTAACTTTGCAGTGGCCGGAGGCATGGCTAGAACATACCAGATTCTCAGCAAGGTTTTCCTATCAGAGGTCAATTCTACCAGACATAGAAGGTAGAAGCCCCGAACAAAATTCGAATTAGGATTTTTTTTATCAATTAGGCTGAGCAAATATATAGGGATGAACTATTAGGTTGAGACCAATGTGTAATTATGCCAAGTCAAACCAGACAGTTAAATGTCAAACACCCATAATCCACCTGAGTCGATCGAGAATCTGACCTAAATAACGACAGTAACCAGAACATTTTCACCACCAAGTCCAAGACTGTTCTTACCTGAAAAAGGTGGGGCATCAGAAAAGGGTTTTGGCCCTTTCAGGAGGGGTGACTATGATTGGCTTACCACACAGATCAGAGTAACATTTCACTACCGAACTTCAAAACATGAGCTACCACTACATCCTAGAAACATGAGGTTATCCTCGATAAAAAGTCCTCCGGAATGATGCACCACTGAGGACGCCTTTTTGGGGACAATCATTCCAAGATCCTCAGAGGACAGGACCAATAACAAAGTGCCCTACCCCAATCAGTAAGCTGGCTCAATAGGATGAGTTGAACCCTGCCACGGTTTGGCTATTATGATGCACTCATAAGACTACCAACAGCACACAAAAAAAGAGCCACTTGGTGCATTAGGCAGAGCAGAAAGCTATCAGTTAACTGTTGTGTTCAATCAACTAGGCTACTATATGACAATATAAATGGCCCCTTTGCCTGTAGTGCTTAGAGACTCTAAAGTTGGTATCCATTTATTGAGAAAAGTTTTAATAGCTTTACCAAATGCCCGTTACATGAGAAAAAGGAGATTGATTTGCAAACCAATGCTCCCAAAACCGAAAGGAAATTCTCGATTCCCCTAATCCTTTGCTTATAATTGCATTACCAAGTGTACTGAGGTGATAACCACCTCATTAATTGCAAAGGCAACAACATAGCCTAAAGGAAAAGCATTAGTAGTGAGGAGATACCTAGTTTAAAGGCCTCTAAACATAGTGGATTTAGTTGATAATAGTACGAAGACCGGAAAAAGGCCAGTAATGGTCAAAGTCAAACCATGATAAATCACTTGCATCTATTTCATGGTTTTCTCACTCACAATTGCTCTCCCACTTGAGAAAAGTTGCTTATATTGTTTAGTTATCATGGTTTGCAGTAATTGCTTAGTATAAGGAAATCTCAATTCATCCCGTCTTGGAACGATGCACATATGCCCGCATCTCCAATCTCTATGACATTTATTAAGCAATAAATTTATATTGTTGTGTTCATGCAGATGCACACATGTCCAAGGAAATGGAAATTAAATACTGTTGTTTCCTTATTACAGAAAAGGACCAAGGAGAAATCATTTAGGATTGTCATTCAACTCGTTCCTTTACTCTTTGGCATAATGTGGGATAGAGATGAATGCAAGTGCCTATAGCAAATTGTATATCTTACGTCTTCGTCTAGACTCCTTATAGTCTAGGGGAACTTGGAGGGTGTTCCTTGGTTGCATGAGCTTAAAATGCAATCCAAAAGGTAAGTCTACCTACCTGACAACTGACCATCTAGGTTTTATGCCATGGCCTTCTCATGCTCATAGCTATCTTGGCTATAATTGGCACTCATTTATAGGATTGAGTCGATTGACGTCAAGTCGACAGCCGGTCATAAAACTTTGTTGATTCTTGTATGAAGTTTACTTATGCTCTATAGCTTAACCCCATTATGATAGGAGAAAGATCGGATGATGATTCATGATTGATGATGATGATGAAGATAACTAAAGGAGAAGTCATGTATGATGGTACATGTCTTCAGAAAGAACTGTCTAAAACTTATTTACTTTCCAGGATACAGAGATCATTACAAGAACCATCTATTGGCATATTTATTCCTCGTTAAAATATAAAGCAAATATAATCAGTAATTAAACTGCCTAGAATTATTTTAGTACGTTATAATTTGTATCTAAGAATGCAATATACTTATTTTAGGATTTCTGCAGTTAAGAATGCATTAAAGAAAATGAAAAATGAAAAAAGCAGTAGGATTTGATAATATTCCTATTGAGTTGTGGAAGTCTTTAGAAAAAATGATTGATGTGGCTTACTAATTTATTCAATCAAATCCTAAGGACTAAGGAAATGTTGGATAAATGGAAAAGCAATATTCTAGTATCCATATAAGAGCAAGGGAGATGTAAAAAGTTGTAATAATTATTGAAGAATTAATCTTATAAGTCATACCAAGAAACTATGGAAGAGTGACTAAAGCAAAAAAATTAAGAAAATAAACTAGAATTTCAGACACTCAGTTTGCTTTTATGTCGGGATGATCTATTATGGAAGTCATTTACTTATAGCAAGATTAATGAAAAAAAGAGATATTTACATATGATTTTAATTGACTTACTAAAAGCTTATGATCTAGTTCTTAGGAATATAATATGGTATGTTTTGAAGAAAAAACAAGTTCCTAGTAGTTATATTTAGACTATTAAGATATGTATCATAGAGTTATCACGACCGTACAAACTATTAGAGGAGATAGTAAACCATTTCCTATTATCATTGGTTTAGGTTGAGGATCAGCGTTGAGTACTTACCTTTCTGCGATAGTTATGGATAAAATTACTAAGCATATCCGGAAGAGATTCTATGGTATATGATGTTTGTTGATGATATTGTGTTGGTTGATGAGAGAAGAATTAGATAATAAAATAGAAGTACGGGGAAAAACTTTGAAATCTAAAGGAGTAAACAAAACAGAATATATAAAATATAATTTCAACATGAAGTCAGAGAAACGAGAGAAAAATCATATAGATAGACAAGAGATACCTAAAAGTGATAGTTTCTGATATTATGATCAATCGTGATGGAGAGATTGAGAATGATGTCATGCATAGAGGACTGGTTCTTGAGTACATTGTGATCGTGAGATACCTTTGAAAAGAAAATTTCTACAAGACTGCTATAAAACCATACATGCTTTATGCATCAAAATATTAGACAATTAATTAACATGTTCAGAATGTTCGTACAGCTAAAATAAAAATGCTAAGATGGATGGGTGATAATACATAAGAAATGAGTGTATTTGTTAAAAGTTGGTGGCACCAATTGAAGACAAGACGAGAAAAAATCGACTTAGGTAGTTTGGACATGTACAACACAGACAAATAGATGCGTCCGTAAGGACGAGCAATAATATAGTAGTTAATGCTAGGACTAGAGGTAGGCATAGATAAACATGATTTAAAGTGTTACTTAAGGATATGAATTTTGTAACGTTAAAGAGGGCTCTTAACAGAGCCGAATGGAAAAGAGAATTCAAACAGTCCACCCCCAAAAATTTGGGATGAAGGCTTTTATGTTGTTATTCTTTTATAATTTGTATGTCTAACTATGATTACTTCAACAAGAAGAATACAAGTAGTAGCCATACGAGTATAGTACTTAACTACACAATCAAGTGGAAAAAAATTATTGCACCCTTATCTCTTAATTGCTTGTTTCTAAATGAATAAACTTGCAAGTATTACTAACAAGATCAAATTTAAAAAAATTGAGAATCCAACTAAAAAAGTAGTTAGAAATTAGAATAACATAATCTTTGTATAAGTTACTTCGAAGAGTAATAACTTCACTAGCTTGCTATAGTTATGAAACATGGTAATAAATACATGATCAATTAAAAGTTTAACTTAAAACTAAGGTTGCAAATATTGGTATCGGGATTGGTTTCAGACCCTTTCTATGAGTATCCGCGTCGGCGGTTTTGACACTTTAGGCTGTTTTGGATCTGAGTATTGAGTTCTTCGTTTCAGAAAACAAAAAATAATAATAAGTCTTTTAAAAAAGTTGAAAAATATTTGATACATTTAGACATAATTTCATGTTATATGTTGTTTCTCGTTAGTTTTAAATGGAATAATATTCACTTGCAAAACTATTATTTATTTACGTGTCTTTAGGCATAGTGCAACCAAAATAAATAGTTCTTAATGGAATAATATTAACATGGATGTATATTGTGAATTATAGAAATACAACTTTGACAAATAGTAATGTGTTATAGTTTATCAATAAGAAATCATATTGATACATTGTCAAGTTGTCAAATCATTGTGTATATTTTTTTCATTCAATTGTTCTCTACCGAATTGACCGGAAAAGAGATTGGGACATGCTAAAACCATATGTTGTATCATATCGGTATCGGCAGATAGGACGAACTATGCTTAAAACCAACTAATAGAGTAAATCAAACCACAAAGAATCACCTGTGTAATATCTTCATCATCTTCCCAGGATTCCTTAACATCTTGATCGTCTGCATCTTCATCATCCCACATACTTTTTGGCTGTTCTTTTTTCAGAACAGGGGGTGCTGGTTCAAATTCTTCATCTTCTGAACAACATAAAAAGGATAACTTAGAATAGACAAGAGAACTAAAGTCTACAAGGATAGCCTGCAAGTAATCCCAGCGATAAGTTAGAATAAATAAACACGAAGATGAAGTCTAAGTCTACAAGGATAGCCTGCATGTAATCTCAGCTCTTTGATCAAGTCAAGGACCACAAGACAAAAATTTGTGATGAGCTCTCTTTAAACTTGCACAATCAATCATACTTCCATCGATATGTGTGGAACAAAACTCAGTAACAAATAACGAAATGCAAAAAATCCATCATACTAATGGCACCTAATCAGTTTCAAGGCAACCACAGATCACAAAAGTCAAAAGGAAGGAGGATGTCCAAACTCCTCGACACTTTGCTTAAGAACATAAAACACTATTTCAGTCATGAAGAAGACAAATGTATATTTCTAGTCTCCGACCCCAACTCAATAAAGTCTGTACTTTTTACATGGATAATCTTCTTACGAGGAATATCTTCTAACTCAAATCATCTATTCTTTCTATGTTGTGATAGTAGTGATTGCAAACAAGTAGCAAATTACCAAGGGTGACAAAATGAGTGAATTAATAACACGGCCGGATTGCTTCCATATTTGGTGGGTTGCACTGAAGGATCCAGAAAATATTACCAGGGAGAGTAAAAATATTAGGGGTGTTCATGATTAACCTAAAATATGGTTAACCGACCAAAACGATTAGCGGTCGCTTCGGTTTAGTCCAATAAACTTGGTATGTTCGGTTAATGCTTTGTAAATAATTTTACGGTTGGGTTAGGATTTGTGATGTTCTCTTTATTTAACCGACCGACCGATTTAACCAGCCGACCGATTTCACCAACTCTTATATATATAATATGTTATTAATTTTTTCACCTCTCTGAATTAAGATTAAGGGGTTATTATGTACAATATAGATAATGGGTTAGATAATCATGAGTTATCAAGTCGGATATATAAATGGGTTAGTAATTAACAATTTAATACTAGTTAGACTAAAACAGTACTAGTTGAAACTCAGAAGCTCTAACATTGCTCCTCAGAAATCATAACAACCAACAACTTCTTTCTTCCTTCTTTTCTTTAGACGCATCTCCTCCATAATACTTAAAATGCTAGAAGGTAAAGGAGACTGATGTGAATCGACCAGATCGATTCACAAATAATTTATAGAAAAATAGAAATAGAAGGAAAAGAACGATCTTTATTAGAGAAAAGAACAAACTCCCAACTTTGATGGACAGACAAAGTCTAAATCCTTCTGAATGACGCTTGAGAGTTTCTTCTCAATACAAGCATGAGCAATAAAAGACGGCTAGACCTAATATATATAGAAAAAGCAAAGAGGAGGGTTATTTGTGGTGAAAGACCAAAATAACCCTCCATGACTAAAATTAAATAAAATAAATAAAATGTCTAAACGGCTCCTCCGCGTCTTCTGCGACGTGCGTACGTGATGACGCCTCCACCACCCGAGGAAGGTGCGGCGCCAGGTGCGCTCGCATCAATACCCCCCCTAAAAGAGCCACCTTGTCCTCAAGGTGGAAATCCGAAAACTGTGTCTGGAATCTCGCATAGTCCTCCCAAGTCGCGTCGCAGTCTGGTAGTCCCATCCAGTGAATCAGAACCTCCCTCGTCTGTCCTGGTCCCTGCCGAACTGCCCGTACCTCCAAAGGCTCCAACTGCACCTCCATATCCTCCGTGAGTGTAAAAGGAAGAGTAGGCGACACCGCATGATCCCCGACCGCCTTCCTCAGCTGAGATACGTGGAAAACGGGGTGAATCGTCGACGTGATCGGTAGCCTCAACCTATATGCCACCTGTCCAATCCTGGCCTCCACCTGATATGGACCAAAGTAACGAGCCGCCAGCTTCTCGTTCTGCCTCCTCGCCATCGACCTCTACCTGTAGGGACGTAGCGTGAGATAAACCATATCTCCCACCTGGGCTTACGTCCCGTCTATGCCTGTCCGCCTGAGCCCGCATCACCTGCTGTGCTCACAACAAATGCTTCCTCAACTCCTCTAATATCCCATCCCTCGCCTCTATGTACTCCTCCACCTGCCCCACTGGTGTCTGAGTGTCTCCAAATCGGACTAAAGGAGGAGGGTCTCGTCCGTACAACACCCTGAAAGGGGTCGTTCCCGCCCTCGAGTGGTACGAAGTGTTGTACCAGTACTCTGCCCATGCCAACCATCTGTGCCACTGCCGAGGGGAATCAGAGGCGAAGCACCGCAAATAAGTCTCCACGCTGCGGTTGACGACCTCCGTCTGGCCGTCCGTCTGGGGATGGTAAGCGGTACTCCTCTTCAGGACCGTACCCTGTACCCTAAACAGCTCCCTCCAAAAGAGACTCATGAATACCTTGTCCCTGTCGGAGACAATGGAAGCTGGTACCCCATGTAGCCGTATAACCTCCCTCAGAAAAGCCGTCGCTACTGTAACAGCTGTGTAAGGATGCTTCAAAGGAATGAAGTGAGCATACTTACTCAGCCTGTCCACCACCACCATGATCACCGTGTACCCCTCTGAACGTGGTAGCCCGTCGATGAAGTCCATGGTGATGTCCTCCCAAACTCTCTCTGGTAGAGTCAGCGGCTGCAATAATCCTGCTGGTGCCATAGCCATGTACTTGTGACGTTGGCAGACGTCACACGCGGCGACCAGTCGTGCGATGCATCTCTGCATCCCTGGCCAAAACACCTCTCTGGCCATCCTCTGATAGGTCTGCTGAACTCCCGAGTGTCCTCCCGTCGCGGAGCTATGGAACTCCTGGAACAATACTGGAATGAATGTCGAAATCCTCGGTAGCACCATCCTCCCCTGATAGAGCAGTCGGCGACCCTCCACAGTATAGCCTGCTGGACCGTCATTGTCGCTCTCTATCTGCTGCCGTATGTGCTGCAACCCTGCGTCATGCTCAGCCTCCTACAACATCGGCTCCCAGTCCCGCCATATAGGTCGTAACAGCGCCCTCAAGTCCACCACCTCCTCCCGTCGCGACAAGGCATCAGCAGCCATGTTCTCTAGCCCCGGCCGGTACTCGATCGTGAACCGGTATCCCACCAACTTGGACAACCAATGCTGGTGCTCCTCTGTAACGAGCCGCTGCTCGAGCAGGTACTTGAGGCTCTTCGGGTCGGTCCTGACCACAAACTCCCGCCCCAACAGATAGGGCCTCCACTTCAGTACTGCCAGTACGATGGCCATCAGCTCCCTCTCATAGACCGACTTTAGCCGGGCTCTAGCAGAAAGCACCTGACTAAAGTAGGCTATGGGCTTCCCCTCCTGCATGAGTACCGCCCCGAGGCCATACCCTGACGCGTCCGTCTCTACCACGAACGCCTTGCTGAAGTCGGGTAAGGCCAGCACCGGTGCCGTCGTCATAGCCACCTTCAAGGCCTCAAAGGCCTTGGTCTTGGTGGCTTCCTCCCCCCAGTGGAACCCTTCCTTCTTTAGCTGCTCCGTGAGGGCCCAAGCGATAGTACCGTATCCCTTGACAAACTTCCTGTAGTAGCCCGTCAACCCCAAGAAGCCTCGCAGTGCTCGTAGTGTAGTGGGCACCGGCCAATCCAGCATAGCCGCTATCTTCGTCCTGTCCGCCGACACCCCCTCAGCTGACACCACGTGCCCCAGATACTCCACATGCGCCAAACCGAAACTGTACTTCTTTCGGTTGGCGTATAGCTGATGCGCCATCAGCTCCCTAAACACCACCTCCAAGTGGTCCATGTGCTCCCCCATGCTCCTGCTGTAGACGAGGATGTCGTCAAAAAAGACCAGGATGAACCTCCGAAGGTAAGGCTGGAATACCTTGTTCATCAAGGCCTGGAAGGTCGACGGAGCGTTGGTCAGGCCAAAAGGCATGACCAAAAACTCGTAGTGTCTTTCGTGGGTCCGGAAGGCAGTCTTTGGCACGTCCTCTGGCCGCATCCGGATCTGGTGGTACCCCGCCCTGAGGTCGATCTTCGAAAAGACCGCCGCCCCATGCAGCTCGTCTAGTAGCTCGTCGATCACCGGAATAGGAAACTTGTCAGCGACCGTCTCCTTGTTCAGCGCCCGGTAATCGACGCAGAATCTCCAACTCCCGTCCTTCTTCACCAAAAGCACCGGTGACGAAAAAGAACTCACACATGGCTGGATCACCCCAGCCTGCAGCATCTCCCGCACCATCCGCTCTATCTCGTCCTTCTGCAGATGCGGATACCTGTAGGGACGCACGCTCACCGGTGCTCCCTCTCCACGTAGTACTATCGCGTGCTCGTGCCCTCTGATCGGAGGTAGCCCTTACGGGCTCTGGAATACCTCAGAGTACTGCTCCAACACCGCCTTCACCTCCACAGGGGTCTCCTCCTGTGTCTCACCCTCAACCGAAAACCCCTGGAACTCTACTAGGTACCCCTCTCCTCCCGTCCGCAACGCTCGCGTAATGGCCTTGAGGGCCACTACCGAGAAACAGAGAGTCGGGTCCTCCCTCAGCACCACTGTCTCGCCTCCCTCCAGGAACTCCATCCGTAGAAGCTTCCAGTTCACCTTCATCTCCCCGAGCTTCTTCAGCCACTGGACCCCCAATATGATGTCGACGTTGCCCAGCTCCAATGGTAAGAAGTCCTCCGCCAGCTGATATCCCTGCAGTGAGAGAGACACCCCCTTGCATAGGCCCTTGCTCTCCTCCATCTTCCCGGTGCCCAGCAACACCGTGAACTTCTCCGCCGTACTCAATTCTAGGCCAAGCCGCTCGACCAGTCTCTGAGAGATGAAGTTGTGGGTTGCCCCACTGTCGATCAGCACCGTCACCGTCTGCTCTCCCAACGTTCCCGCCAACTTCATGGTGTGGTTCGGAGTGAACCCTACCACGGAGTTGAGGGTCACCTCCGCAACATCCATGTGCACATGATCCTGCTCCTCCCCAGCACCTGCTGCTATAGCGGCCTCTTCCTCCGTCGGATCCTCCTCCTCGTCGGGCAAGATCACGATCTGCAGCAACTTGCTCGCACATCGATGACCGGGAGTGAACCTCTCGTCGCATCTGAAGTACAAGCCAGCTGCTCTTCTCGCCTTCATGTCAGCATCCGACAGGTGCCTCCCCGTTACTATGGAGCCCCCTGTCCCGCCTGCGGGTCTAGGTGGTACTGGTGCCTGAGCCCCCGCTGTTGGTCGTGGAAGTACTGGGCCCGTCTGACTGCGCTGCCCCGATGCTCCCCAAGCGCCCTTAAGACGTCTCTCCTCTGTCAATTTCTCCTCTGCCTTATGAGCCAGGCGGAGCAGATCCTCTAAGCACTGCGGACTCTGCAACCGGAGCTCCGCTCGTATGGAGGGCTTCAAGCCCTTCATAAACATCCCGATCTGCAGCTCATCCGACACCCCTCTGACACGTCCGGATAACAGTTCGAACCTCGCTACGAAGTTCCGAACCGTTCCCTCCTGTCGCAGAGAAGACCACTGCTCGTAGAAGTCTCCCCCGGCCGTCTCCTGGAATCGGTCCAAAAGGTATGCAGTCAACTCCTCCCAGCTGCGGAATGGGGTCCTCGCCGACCTCCACCGGTACCACGCCAGGGCCTGGCCCTCGAAGTAGATCCCGATGCATCTGAGTACCTCCGCCTCAGTCAACTCCATGACCTCGAAGTAGCGCTCCGCCCGAAAGATCCAATCGTCCGGATCCGCACCCTCAAACGTAGGTAGCTTCAGCTTCTTAAGTCGGCGGTCAGCGCTAAGGTCTCCCTGCTGTATGTCATCTCTGGCTCGACCTCCTCCCCACCGGCCTGTCTCGCCGGTGGGCCACGTACGGAACTCCGTCACCTCCTCCATACCGCTCCTGGAAGTGAGCGGGAGCTGCCGTTCCCCCACAGAAATTGCTGCCTCTGAAAGCGCCTCCCACGGTCCCTGCCCCTCCTGGGGGTTCTGTTCCCCCTGTCCGACCTCCGTGGAGGGTTGGGTGCCATAAGGCACCCCCCGGAGGGGGTGCTGTGCCGTTGGGCTCCCCCCACTCGTCGGCGGCCGGTCCTAGGACACTCCCCACAGGAGGCGAGGGCCCGCCGTGGCCCGGGTAATCGACGACGACCGGCCAGCGGCCCTGGCGGTCGGCAGCGACCGGCCAACGGTCCTGGCAGTCGGCCGTGAACGGCCAGCGGCCCTGGCGGTCGGCGGCAATCGGCCAGCGACCCTGGCTCGCGTCCGCGGCCGGCCAGCGGCCTCCTCCCGCCGGCGCCGACCCGCCTGGGCTTCGGGTGGCGTCGGCCGTGACCGGCCAGCGGCCCTGGCTCGCGTCTGCGGCCGGCCAGCGGCCTCCTCCCGCCGGCACCGGCCAGCCTGGATCCTGGTGATCGACCGCGGTCGTGATGCTGGGATCCTCGGTTTCGCCGAGGTTTGTCGGAGCAAACCCTAGGCGGCTGCCTAGGGTTTGGGCTGCTGCCGCCTCCGGTTGGCTCGTCGATTCGGCACCGGTCATCTTCTTGGAGATGTCTTGCAATATTGTCATCATTGCCGGAATCGTTGTCATCTCCTTCTGCATGCTCTGCACCTCGGTTTGAAGTCTCTCCTGCGTGGACGCTTGATCTTTGATTGCCGCCTTCAAACCCTCGATCTTGAGATTGAGATCCTCACGAAGACCTTGGATCTTCTCCTCGATCGTGTTCCTCGTCCCGTGCGCCATGGATTCGTAGAGAGCTCTGATACCAATTGATGTGAATCGACTAGATCGATTCACAAATAATTTATAGAAAAATAGAAATAGAAGGAAAAGAACGATCTTTATTAGAGAAAAGAACAAACTCCCAACTTTGATGGACGGACAAAGTCTAAATCCTTCTGAATGACGCTTGAGAGTTTCTTCTCAATACAAGCATGAGCAATAAAAGACGGCTAGACCTAATATATATAGAAAAAGTAAAGAGGAGGGTTATTTGTGGTGAAAGACCAAAATAACCCTCCATGACTAAAATTAAATTAAATAAATAAAATGCCTAAACGGCTCCTCCGCGTCTCCTGCGACGTACGTACGTGATGACGCCTCCACCACCCGAGGAAGGTGCGGCGCCAGGTGCGCTCGCATCAGAGACTTTAGAGCAAGGTAGTCAGAGGCAGAAGGCGCACTCGAGGCGCAAAGGATCCATATCGTCCGAGGCAGAAGGCATACTTAAGGGACGCGCCCGAGCGATGCGAGCCGCAAAATAAAAAAATTATAATAATATACATAAATAAATATATTTTTAATTAGTAAGGCAAAAAAATAAAACCAAATAACATATTAAAACCAACAAAAACATATTAAAAAATAACCAAGTAAAGTAGCAGAACAGTAGTAGCAATAACAGTCAACAAAACTAACAAGAGTTCATATTCTTCCTACCACGTTTTTAGTTTTTTTTTTAAGTTCAACTGTAATCAACTTTGACAACCATAGAAACTAGAAAGGGTTACCTCTCTCCCACATGTATGAGGTAAGTGCCACGACTCATCTATCACTCCATCCCCCAACCAGTTGAGCTATGGCTCACTGCTTATATATATATATATATATATATATATATAGAGAGAGAGAGAGAGAGAGAATAAAGGAGGTGAGGTGCCACCTTACGGTGAGGTGGCTATGTGTCACCCCCATGCTATCATCATGCACTTGCACACTTTTCGAAACATGATGATAGCATAGAAGGGTGACACATAGCCACCACCCGTAAGGTGGTACCTCACCTCCCTTATTATATATATTTTATATATATATATATATATATATATATATATATATATATAAACTATAAGGCACGTCTTTTCTTGGTCGAACATTGTTGAAAGGCGCACATTAGGCACGCCTTTGGTGCGCCCGAAAAAAAGCGTCCGTGAGGTGCGAGACGCAACTATTGTAATGTTCCGTCCCGCTCAGTTCAACCGGAGGAATCAAAACGCAACGGCGTTTGGTGTTGGCTATACAACGGCTTGTTCGAAGTCCCGCTCGGTCGAGACAACTCATCGTTCAGGTGGGTGGCTTCGATGAACTTGCCTCATCCTTGCCTTCACATTTAATAAATTGATGTTTTCAATTGCACTGAGTAGGTATGCTAATAAAAGAGACGAAATCACGTAGCTAGAGGAAATAATAGTCAGATCATAGAACATAGAAGTATTAAACTGGATGTCTAGATTTCACTTCAAGTTGGGATTTCAAAGTTGGCACTCGGTCTTTCGACCTCACGTATTGAGTTAACCAGAGTTATGCCACGGGCTATCAACTTGATGTCATAACAGGTACGGTTCCACGACTTATTATAGCCACATGTTCCCACGGTATCAATGCTCGTCATATAGAGTATGACTTGGTTGATAGTGTTGCATGGAACGCGGTTGGTTCAATGGTAAGTAGGAAGGCTATGCATTAGCCATTCTTGGGTTTCAAAGGTAACATGGAAAGTTCACGCAACCGTTTGTCGTCGAGGCGGTCCCTCGTTTGGGAGTCTCCAATGTAGTACGAAAACAATGGTAACATTGGAAAGAGTATATACTGTGTAGGATGGTAAATTGAGTCGAGTCATGCGTGGTCATTAGACAACTTGTCTACAAGGTTTGAGTTCCTCGAACGATTGCCGAGGCACTCGATTGATTCGGCCTAGGGGAAACTCTGCTTGCGGAACCCTCGAATGGTGTGCGACCTGACCCGAGGGGTGTATAACGGGTACTGGGGTAAACTCGACGAGATCGTGCCTTGTTTAGACAAACGTACCGCCTTATCCATATGGTGCAGGGATAGCTTGTCGTGCTAGTGACCCTTTCATATAGTTTGAGTCGGCTTGATAGCAGCGATCCGCATGCATGCTTTAGATTGAGTCAAGAAGTGTATGCACGGCACGAATGAGTCAAGAAATGCGTACACGATATGCAACACAATTATAGAGCCTAAGATTTGTCTATAGCAAAAACACGTGCTTCGGCTCGAGTTGTGGTGTCGTATTTTGAGTCATTGACACAAATTCATGAGTTTATGATCGAGTCGTTGGCACGCTGAAACAGGGGAAGGTCGTAAGGTAAGTATGGACAAGTTATACTGAGTTGCGAGGCATAGCCTCGATGTTAAAACATAAATAGATTTTGTAGTACGACCACGATGTTGCAACACAAATTCGACTTTATATTTATGCCATGAAACTAATCATAAGACAAGATTAGAAAGATCACAAAAGAATAAGTTGTACTCAATAACATAACGTGTTGGTTTGTATGGGTGGGCGAGATACCCTCCATCAGTACGGTTGTGTACTGATACCCTTCCAGTTCTTATGTGCAGGTTTAGGTACTTGTCCATTCGGGACGGAGCTCGCTTGGACGCGCTGAGACATGGAATTCCTTAGCGTTTCGAGACGTGCGACCGCATTGAAATCTTCACCTATATGGGACATAATGTATGGACATCGCCTTCTGAAGCATCCACAAGTTGTAAGTCGAAGGGCGTAATTATTTGTATTGAGAGATGAGAGAGAGATAAGTGATTGTAATCAGAGAGAGTGTGAGCTTGAGTGAATTGTAATCTTGGCCTCGGGCCATTGTAACTTTATGTTTTCAATATCAATAAAGAAGATTTGTTTTCTATACATCTTGTGTTATTCAACTTTTCTGCTTGGGACTTCTGTACGACAACCCCGTCGCTAAGCTGCGTAACCGGTCGTAAAATGATCGCCTTGCGCGAGTGCAACTTAGGCCCGCGCGGGTTCTGCAGAACCGGGACGTGACAATTGTTGTGTCTTTCTGCGAGGCGCACATTTGACTACTATGCTTTGGAGAGAATCACTCATTTCTCTTCTTCACAACATATTTTGGTATTACTCTTTATTCTCTTCTCTTGCTCGATCTATATTTATTCTAACCTAATCTTAAAATCTTAGAACCCTAATCAGAGCAATTCAATGCAAAAAAGTGATTCTAATATAACTTGTTACACAACTAGTAACCAAGTTGAGGTATTTCCTCCTGCTATCGACTTGCATTGTTATACTTCATGTTGGATGACATTTTAAATGTTATTAGATTTTGAAAAATAGATTCAATTGTAAGGAACTTCAAATGTTGTATTATACCAATCATAATGAACTAAATTGTGTATGTTCTTAAGCCCAAAAGAAATTGTTAATGTTATATCCATTGAGCTACCTATCGATTTTAACTGAATTAACCAACTGACCGACATGTCTAGTCAGTTAAACGAATTGCTCGGTTATTAAGGATATGTGGGTCGGATTTGGTTTTATAATTTGCATAACCGACTAAGTCAGTTCAGCTATCAAAATTGTATATTAGTCTGACTGGTGTATACCCCTAGAAAATATACTACTTTTTAGGAGAAGCAAAAATACACTAAATAAAAATATTAAGGGGACACTATATAGAAGTGGAATAGGATAAAAAGATAGGATGTTAGTTATTCAAAATTGAACCCTAGTCATCTCATTTGGATGTGGGTGGGTGAAGTAGGTTTCCAAGCAGGCTTCTAACACCTTTTTGTAAATTCTCTTTCAAAAAAAAAAGAACTTCTTTGATAACAAATTGGGTTGACGACCCAAGCAAGTTCCCTAGGCGGTTGCTTCGAGGCATTGGAAACGTAATGGCAGACTATATGTCGAGCAACTAGGAACGTTCGTAATGTAAATCTTTACTATCAACTCCCTTTATATCACTTCAGTTAAAGCTACCTCTAATCCCATGATAAACTTATTTCATGACGTCTCTCCAATTGCATAGCCACTAATTGATTTAGGTCAATTGTGCTACTAAGTAGGTCAGGGCGGTACTATGTCGTGTACTTTGTTCATGGTTGGTACAGCGTAGAAAAACATGTGCTTTCCTGCTATAGTTGTAGCTAAGGAATGATTTTGACCAGTATGAGTAAGGGAAGGAATGCACGCTAGATTTTGACCATAGTGCAGAAGTGAGTTTGGTAGGTTGGATCAGCCTTGAATTGGTTCTCTTCTAATATGGGGACTCTAATACGTCCTCCGACATATAAACTCTTTTAAGGACACTAGGTTCTATGGTTGGAATTTAATATGAGTTAAGGTAGACAAGATATGAACCCATGTTGTTAATCTCGTAAGATACAAAATACATATAATACGATACCAACGATACCAAAGGTTTTCGATACGAATTGTCCAGGTGTATCGGATGGGACAAAATAAGGAATGAAATGTTTTTTTATCATCCGATACGATACGTCTAATACGATATACCGATACGATACATTTTTGTTTTTTGTTTTTTTTTACTTTTTTTTAATTTATTTGTCTATTTATTGAGCTTTCTTCTCCTTTGTTTTTGGATTTTTTTTTTCATTGACTAGTATTTCTATTATGGACCTTATGGTGTTGAATGGATAAGCTGATCTATGCTAGAAATTTATGATGGTGGTCTAACTTGTGTTTTAGTTTCATTTTTACTTGTCGACTTTATAATGATGATCATTTATATGCTTCTATGTTGTTACGGGCGACGCCTAGGCGCGTCTAGGTGGGCACCTTGGTTCGACCAGGGGAGGCAACTGCAGACGCCTAAGCGGTGGGATCTCAGAATGGGCTATGGGCTTTTTACCAATGATTTTTTTTGGACTTTAGGGTTATTGATGTTGTTTTCTTCTTCTCCTTCGTCCTCTTCTTGTTCCTTATGATGTTGCTGCTGTTTTTTTTCTCGTGTTTTTTTCAAATGTTACTGATGTTGTTGTTCTTTCTTTTTTAAATGTTACTGATGCTACTGTTTTTTTCTCCTAGTGCCTTCTGCTACTGCTGCCTTTTGCTACTGCCTTCTGCTACTGCTGCTACTGCCTTCTGCTACTGCTGTTGCCTTACAATGTTTACATATATTTACAAAACCCAAAAATTCTGGGCGGGCGCCTAGGCGAGGCAGGCATGGTCTCGCCTCACCTCGCCTGGTACAACATAGACTATGTTGTTACGGGCGACGCCTAGGCGCGCCTAGCCTAGGCGTGCCAGTTTTGAACAGGTCGCCTCGACCTGTAGATTTTTCTGCAGTGAAAGGCGAGGGCCGCCTAGGCGCGCCTAGACGGACGCCATGGTTCGACCAGGGGAGGCAACTGCGGGCGCCTAGGCGGTGGGATCTCAGAATGGGCTATAGGCTTTTTACCAATGATTTCTTTTTGGACTTTAGGGTTATTGCTGCTGTTTTCTTCTTCTCCTTCATCCTCTTCTTGTTCCTTGTGATGTTGCTGCTATTTTTTTCCCTCTTTTGTGTTTTTTTCAAATGTTACTGATGCTGCTGTTCTTTCTTTTTTAAATGTTACTGATGCTACTGTTCTTTTTCTCCTACTGCCTTCTGCTACTGCTGCCTTCTGCTACTGGTACTGCCTTACAATGTTTACACATATTTACAAAACCCAAAAATTCTGGGCGGACGTCTAGGCGAGGCAGGCATGGTCTCGCCTCGACTCGCCTAGCGCCCAGTACAACATAGGTTTTATAAGGTGCTGATGACCATTTGTTGTGCTGGAATAGAGATGATGGCATTCATTCAGTTTTGAAAGAAGCAATCGAGGATGGGTTTCATGGTAGAAACTATGATTTCAATGATGAGGATTATTGCATAATAGAACAACGATAGGACTGCAAGCAAACAGAGTACCTAGCAAGCACAACTCAACTCAATAAAAGCTTGACTCAGTGAAGTCCATTAACAAGCCGAAATTGAACATGAAAATAGCTTGGGTCCCTTAATGAGATCAGCTTCGAAGCTTGAACAAGAGAAGCTCGACTCATGAGCTCGTGAACGAGCTCGACGAGTATTCGACTCCATAAACTCCAGGCATAGATAACCGGAGTTTGAACATGCCAAGCTCGACTCCGCTCGTGTCAATTGCTGCTTTAGACAAAGACTTCGGTTCTTGATGTGTTTGGGGAGGATTCTGATGAATAACAGGCGGCGTTAGGAAATAAGGATTTATTGTAGGGGTTTGGAATAGGATTTCTAAGGTTTGATGCCATTTGTTGATGAAAAGACAATAATTGAACAAGAGTTGCAGGTACACAATAAGGAACCGAGGTCAAGTCTTATGGTAGAAACTAGGTTTTAAGGATGAGGTTTGTTGTAGGATTGAAGGTCAAAGGTTTGGTTGTTCCGTATGTGTTTTCAAATAATTTTGATGAATTTTGTTAGAATTATATAAACATACCCTCAACCCTCACTATAACTCTAGAATTTTGCTAAATAGTATCAGAGTAACCCAAGTTTGAATCATTTATGAGCAAGCCAAACTCTAGGGCCAAAATGGGCCTTCAACCTATGAAGATGTGCTAGAATAATACAAATATATAATCCTCAATCCGTAAGACAACTCTAGAGATATGAACTCTTTTTAGAACACTAGGTTCTATGGTTGGAATTTGATGTGAATTACGGTAGACAAGGTTTGAACCTATGTTGTCAATCGTGAATGATACGCGAAACGTATCATACGGTACGATAAAAAGGTTTACGATACGAATTGTATAGGTGTATCAGACGAGACAAAAAAAAACAAACGACACGTTTTTGTATCAGCCGATACGATAAAAAAAATTCTTTTTCTATTTTCTTTATCTATTTATTGAGCTTTCTTCTCATTTGTTTTTGGATTCTTTTCTTTTATTTTGTTGTTTCATTGACTACTATTTTTATTATGGACCTTGTGGTGTTGAATGGATAAATTTATTATGTTACGAACTTATGTTGGTGGACTAACTTGTGTTTCAGTTTCATTTTAACTTGTCGACTTTATAATGATGATTATTTATATGTTTGGTGATACTCTATGTTGCACGTACACGGATTTGAAATAACATGTTTCCGACACGGAGACACAAGAATACAGACTCGACACCTATTTTGGTTGTCCTAGTGTATTTCGAAGTGTCTGTAACGTGTTTGATACGTGTGTCCAACACAACACGGCATGAAATTTGGAGTGTTTGTGCCTCTTAGGTGATACTCGCTATTGATGCTTAATCTGTTTAACTTATCCATATATGTTATATGAATTTTCTAATGTATTTAATGTATCTTACGATACAATAACGATACGATATTTAAGCATACTGATACACGATAAGATAATCAAGCATACCCAATACAGGCTATGATACATCATGACACAACCTAGGTCTGACCAATGTTGAAGTGGTTAGGAATGGATTTAATAAGGTGCTTATCATCCTTTCGGAATGAGTGTATAAGGGCTGATGACCATTTGTTGTGCTGGAATAGCAATGATGCCATTAGCTTTCAATTTTGAAAGAAGCAATTGAGGGTGGGTTTCATAATAGAAACTACATTCCAATGACGAGGCTTTTTGCATAATAGAAGAACAAAGATAGGGCTGCAAGCGAACAGATGAACTTTGTTGTAGAATAGAAGAACAAAGATAGGGCTGCAAGCAAACGGAGTAGCTTGCAAGCTCAATTCAACTCGATAAAAGCTTGACTCAGCTGAACTCCATTAACAAGCGAGCTTGAACATGTAAATGAGCTTGAGTCAGTTAAAGAGACGAGCTTCGGAGAATCCGAGCTTGAACAAGAGAAGCCTCATCTCATGAGCTCGTGAACAAGCTCGATGGGTATTCGACTCCATAAATTCCAGGCATAAATGAGCCGAGCATGAACATGTCAGCTTGACTCCACTCATGTCAATTGCAGTGTTAGACAAAGATTTCGGACTGTTCTTGATGTGTTGGGGATGATTTTTATGAATATTCATGAGCTTGTGAACAAGCTCGACGAGTATTCGACTCCATAAACTCCAGGCATATAAGCTGAGTTTGAACATGTCAAACTCGTGTCAATTACAGCGTTAGACAAAGATCTCCTACTGTTCTTGATGTGTTCAGGGAGGATTTTGATGAATAACAGACCTTGGTAGGGAATAAGGTTTTATTGTAGGGGTTTGGAATGGGATTTCTAAGGTTTTCATGCATTTGTTGATGGAAAGACAATAATGGAACAAGAGTTGCAGGTACACAACAAGGAATCAAAGACGAGTCTTATGGTAGAAACTAGGTTTTAAGGATGAGCTTTATTGTAGGATTGAAGGGCAAAGGTTTGGTTGTTCTGGATGTGTTTTCAAACGATTTTGATGATTTTTGTTAGAATTATATAAATGTACACTCAACCCTCGACAACTATAGAATTTTGCTACATAGTGTCAGAGTAACCCAAGTTTGAATTATTTATTAGGGAAGACAACTCTATGGCCAAAATGGGGGTCACAAGGATGTGTTAGAATAATACAAATATGTGACCCTCAATCAATACCACAATTCTAGAGTTCTGATAGAGAAAAATAAGAAAAGCAAATAAGAAGGTAAAGGCTCCATCCGCTGCTTCTCAAAGACTTCTAGTTCATCTGCACCTCAAGCTTTTTTCATCAACAAACCAATCATTACAGAGTTTCAATGTTAGTAAGAAAGAACTTATATATAATCATTACGACTCTCTATATCAGATCTTCATGGGCTTTATTTTAAAGTTCATGTTAAAGAGATTTTTGCGGTCTTTTGGTAAATGATGATCGGTCCCTACGATGTACTAACACATATCATCACGGCATTGATATGGAATATGACAATTTCTTTACAGTACACGGAAGTTTGTTCTATGATAACAGTTTTCCGAGAGTTTGTCATACCACTAATCCTATACCACTTATTTTAAATACAAATGTCAAGGACACTACATGGTTGTAAAAGGCTCTAGGCGCTAGTCGGGCGGGGCCCCGTGGCCTAGCGCTCAATCCGCCTAGGCGGACACGGTTCAAAAATAAAAATAAACCCCCCCAAAAAAAACTACAGAAAATTGCAGAAAAAGTCCATAAGACCCAAAAACATGCATAGTCGGGCGGTCGAGGGGCCTAACTGGGCGCCTAGGCGGGCATCGGATGGGCACCGGGCACCTAGGCACCGCCTAGGCCGATTTTTAGAGTACGGGGGCACTACAAGAACTACTATAGGACAATAAACTTTTGAAAGTCTTGTGCATATCGAGGACTGTCAAAAAAAAATAGTCATTGCTATTTTAGGATTGCTAAAATTTTGGTAGTCCTGATTTTATATGGACTGTCAAAATTTTGGCAGTCCTGTCCTGTGCTAGGACTCCCAAAACTTGACAATCCTAAAGACTGCCAAAAGTGTGTCGTCCCCTAGTAATTCTTGTAGTGCCCTTAACATTTATCATTGTAAACAATTGATTTTGCCGCATCCGTGGTGTGTCCGTGTTTGTATCCGCCCCACGCTAATGCAATTAAGTTTAAATAGTAATTACGAGACGGATCAACCGAGATGATTGATAGGCTCTAAAAAGATGTCCACATGAAAGAAAAAAAGTAGGATTTGATCTGAAGGTATCGTCTGGGTCTGAAACCCAACAGTTACCGCAACTTGGACTCTCAGCTGCTCCACAATGAATTGAATGGCGAAAAAAAAGGCAGTATCGAAAACTTCAATTTGTAGATGCGAAATAATAACACCTAGTAATAGAGAGAAAATCGAGAAGAGGAGAGAAACTAACCCCAATCCTCCATTTTTTTTCCTGATTACTTGCAAACACGGAAATTTGGTAGGAAAAAAGAAAAGAGTCTCAAATCGATCAGTAACTCTCTCTCTCTCTCTCTCTCTCTCTCTCTCTCTCTTCTCTGGAAAGTTCCGGTTATTTCAAGCGGGGTAGGGGGAGACGGAAAAGTCTTCCAATATAAACAATCCTTGTCTAGCTAGGGCACCTAACCGGGTCGCACATTCTCAATGTGAAAAAATGTAAGGGTATTTTCCGAATCTCAACCCAATGGACTCGTTTGGCTAGCGGAAAGAAAAGGAAAGGAAATTAATTGTTTGGTCTTTTTTTTCTTTTTTTTTGAAATTGTAATTTTTATCAATCTTTTTTTTTTTGTGTGTGTGTGTGTGTTTGGAATGGTCAAAAAAAATTAAAAAATTGGGTGGAGAATATGTTCTCATGTTTGTTACTTTATAAAAAATTATTTTGGGGGGACATATATTCGAATAATTTACCTATAAAATATGATAATCATATCCCTTTAATAATTCTGGAAATTGCTGAGAAACCCAATTTCGGGTTGGGCTTTTATGAAATGCCCACCCGCTGGATGAGTTTTATGAAATATCCAGAATTAAGTATTTTCACGTTAAATATTCCAAGATTTCCTTTTAGATGCCACCCGCTGGAAACTGCTATTTTTATAATACCGAAACTATCCCTCCGCGCGAATTGGTCATCTATATGTATTTGAATTCAAAAAACTCAGATCTGGATTGTGATTTTCGTCTTCTTCTTCTTCACGGAAAATCTGAATTCCATTGCTCTCATCTTCAGCAGAGATCGCAAAGATCGTTCGTAGTTCGGTGTGCTTTTCTTCAGTCGAACTCAGATCATCGCTCGTCATCATCATCACCATCATCATCATCTTCATCGTGGAGACATTTGAAGTTTTCCGACGATTAGGTCAATTGTGGAGAGAAGATCTTTCTTCTTCTTTTCCATAAGAATTATCATCGTTTTGAAAGAAGAACGAAACTCTTTATTCCTGACAAAAATTTTCTAAAAAAAAAAAATTCTCCGTGTTAAAACCACGGAGAATGACCATTCTCCACCACGGAGAATGACTATTTTCCGTTTTAAAAATCACGGAGAATGGCATTCTCCGTGTTAAAAACCACGGAGAATGACAATTTTCTATGGGTTTTAACACGGAGAATGCCATTCTCCGTGGTAAAATGACGGAGAATGGCCATTCTTTGTCATTTTAGTACGGAGAATAGCTATTCTCCGTGGTTTTAACACGGAGAATGGTCATTCTCTGTCTTTTTCAATACGGAGAATGACCATTCTCCTCCATATTAACACGAGATTGGTCATTCTCCGTGTTAATATCATGGAGAATGACCATTCTCCCTGTCGAAAAAGACAGAGAATGACCATTCTCCGTTGTAAAAAATGACGAAGAATATCCATTCTCCGTGTAAAGATCACGGAGAATGATTATTATCCGTGTTAATATCACGGAGAATGACCATTCTCCGTGGTAAAGTGACGGAGAATGGCCATTCTCCGTCATTTTAGTACGGAGAATAGCTATTCTCCGTGGTTTTAACACGGAGAATGGTCATTCTCCGTCTTTTTCAATACGAAGAATGACCATTCTCCTCCATGTTAATACGAGATTGGTCATTCTCCGTGTTAATATCTCGGAGAATGATCATTCTCCGTGTCGAAAAAGACAGAGAATGACCATTCTCCGTTGTAAAAAATGGCAGAGAATGTCCATTCTCCGTGTAAAGATCACGGAGAATGATTATTATTCGTGTTAATATCACGGAGAATGACCATTCTCCGTGATTTTACTACGGAGAATGACCATTCTCCGTGATTTTACCATGGAGAATGGCAATTCTCCGTGATTTTGACACGGATAATGACCATTCTCCATCATTTAGTACGGAGAATGGCTATTCTCCGTCATTTAGTACGGAGAATGACTATTCTCCTGCGTTTTAACACTAGAAATGGCCATTCTCCGTGATTTTACCACGGAGAATGGCGAGTTGAAAGTTTGGAAAGCCATAACTTTTGAGTGGGAGATCGAAACGAGGCCCGGTTTGTCGCAAAACGAGCGTATTTCCGAGGAGCCTGAAATTAATGAATTTTTCGTTAGACGAACTTTCAAAATTTCAGAATCGCAAAAAAAATGATGTTTTGACCTCCATTTTGACATGGAAAGATTTTGGAGAAGAAAACCTAGATTCGAAAGTGAGCAGCGTATCGAAGAAGAGGAAGAATAGAAAGTGAGCAGCGTAACGAAGAAGATGAAGAATCAAAATCTTTTTTTTGAAGAGTATGTTTCGCGGGTGCTTTGAATAAATTAGAAGGGTAAAAGGGTCATTTGGAACCCGCTTTGGATAAGTTTCTCTAATTCTGGGCACGCGATGAAAGTTTTTTTAGCGATGGGTTTTTCATGAAACTGTTTTAGTTTTTGGGCATTTCATAAATTTCCCCTTAATAATTTGTGGAGGTAAAGTGCATATAAACCCTCCTTAGATTTGTCTCGTTAGTAAAATAAGACTCATTAGAAAACTAAAGCAATTAACACCTCTGCAAAAATTGGACTTGCTTATAAAGGTCATTTCCGTCAAAGAGACGTTAGAAGTAGCCGTTACATGTTATTCTTTTTTAAAAGTAAATTATGGACTACCCAAACTATCCCCTAAGAAGCTAACGTTAACCAAGTTGTTGCTCCCTTTCATTCTCTATATATACGATAATGGTTTTCAAAGCCAACATACTAGGTTCCTATTTTCTAAAATTATATATATATATATATATATATATATATATATATATATATATATATATATATATATATATATATATATATATCTTTTTTTTTACTTATTTGAACTCAATTACTGTATTGAAGCTTTTTTTTTACTTATTTCTTACATAACTCATATCCAACTGCAAGTTATGGCCAGTAACTCGCAATCTTCATTCTCAAGACGTCCAAATAGAAATTGTGCAAGAACATTTGATTGTCATTGTGGATTAATTAGTCCATTGAAGACTTCATGGACACTAACAAATCCTGGAAGAAGATTCTACGGATGTGTAAATTTTTTAACAAATTTTTGTGGTTTTCTACTATAGGAGGATGATAAACTTTCAAAACACTGTCAGACCGTAATGTGGAATTTAATGAAAGAATTAAAGGAGCACCGAGGCCAAGGTTTACAATCTCCTCCTAGAGAATCGACAATGGTGGTGGCAGCAATTAAACCAAGACCGTGCTTCAACATACATGTATTGCAATTTATTTTCAGATTTTTAACATGTTTAGTAATGTTTAAGTTATTTGTATGAGGAATACATGTGATGAAATGAAATTTGTACCAAGGTTTACAATTCCAGTTTCAATATGAATCCTCAAATATGAAATAAAATTTGCATCAAATATACATCCTCAAATATGTATCCTCAATATAAACATTACTGTTCACCAAATATGCATCACCAAAATGTTCACCAAATATGAACACATCCAAATACATTACAAAATATGAACACATTACAGTTCACCAAATATGCATGACCAAAAGCCAAAATCCTAACTTGTCACGTCCCAGAATCAAAAAACTGGAGAGCGGGGGACAGACACAGCCAGCTACGTACATTGGAGTGCAACACACTTCACAATACAGTCACGGCTGTCTAGATGCATGAGGGTTTAACTACAATCCATCAGTCTCTTATGGTCAAGAACAAGCCTAGTGTCTCAATCTCAAGCAAGCAAATAATTGTTACAAGATTTTAGATCATCAGACAAACAAAGTAAGGCATCCAAACATTACATATTCAGATGATTATGAAGCTAGTCATACAAAATGCGAAGACTAGCAGAAGTTAAGTCATACATGATCAACCTTAGGATTTGTCAATCATGTTACAGCCCTTAGGCGGATAGAAATAAATTTGCAACACGAGCTAACACATGCTAGGTGGCTAAATGCCTCAAAAGAATAAGTTACATTATAGTGGGAGAGCAAAATAAGAAATCCACTCTTTGCCTCGGTTACTCCTAGTGTTCATCTGGCTGGAAGATAGGTAGATCCTCGGGAGTCACTCTGAAATCTGGCAATACAAAACTAGCTGGGTCAGACCCCAGAAAGAGTAAGTACCACAAGGGAGGCTCTACTTATGAACTAAAACTAGTATATAAAGTAAAGAAAAAACTAATACGAGAACATAATTATAATAACATAATTGACAAGAGTTAAAAATAAACATTCTAGCTTGCATCAGGAAGAACAAAAGGTGGAATATAATTCCCATCTTAATCATGAGACAATTATTCAGGCACGACCAATCAAATCCTACGGCTTGCTATCTGTCATGACTCGCTCCCGAATAATCGGATACGTGTCGGACACGCCCAGCCTTCGTCGATGGACACGACAAAGTAAGTTGTACAATACTAAAGAAAACTCCAAGGCACAATAGTATAAAATCGTCCACAACATCTATAAACGTCCCAGAAAGCACCACAATCTACCAAGTCATTTTAGTACAAGTCATCCGGAGACAAATCCGGTAAAATAATAAATGTACAATTTATGAATTCTTAATACAATATCCAGAAATGAGATCTAATTACAATGAACTAAATCATGAAGCTCCAATGATGTCACCATGCTCCATGTGGCCTCAAGCTCACTTGCAACGTATCATGTCAGAAAAAGAGCAAAGCACAACCCCGACAAGAAATAGTCTACAATGAATCTGAAATAGAGGATAACAATATGGACATAACATGAACAAGGGTACAAGAACTGCAATATGAAACTAAAGTACAAGAACGACCATAATGAACAAGACAATCAATGTGAACATGATAATTAATGCATGTGTGAATTTAAAATATTAAAGTAATGTGTGACCGGCTGGGGACCACAATTCATAATATCACAATACTACAAGGTTCGGCTTAATCGTGCGTAAGGTGTGCGATTAGGCTATTCACAATACCTAGGTTGGGTGTGGTCACACACTAGTCAATATTCCCCTAATCCTACAAGAAATAATGAACCACAATACAATGAACAAGGCACAATACAATCGTATGAATCTAGTGTCCGATATGAGAACAGGAAAGTATGACAGAATTGCAAAGTAAAAGTTTAAGTCGGTGTACTTGCCTTGCTTTGGAAACACGAGAGTAGTAGAGCATGAATCTGAATGTCCACCTGAGTTTTGGTACAAGTTTGTTAGGATTTAAGATATTAACTAATTTCTTGCTAACTATATCCATTTACTAACTAGCTAATATTTTTAGAAAATATATATAATATAGCTTGATCAAGATAAGTATTTGTGAAAATATTTTTAAACTATATTTTGCAAAGAACCATTTATGTTTTAGAAGATAACTGCTAGCTAAACTAATTCTAACCTTAATTCACTATTTATGATATAAACTAACCATTTACTACTAATTATGACGTAACCCTAGCTAGCTAGCTACTAGTTATATATATATATATATATATATATATATATATATATATATATATATATATATATATATATATATATATATATATATAACTAGCTAGCAAGAGATCATATTAACAATACTTACAAAAGATTAAATAGTATTCCTAATTTATTTAGTTTAAAACAAGGATATTAACTATCTTCATAGAAAAACATTTGTTATCTACAAATATTTATATAGATTCAAAATAGTCTAAATTAACACAAGATCGCTAGTAAACATTTTAACTAAAACCTTATTTTATGGCTATCAAAATGACAATAATGCTAAAAGATAAATATTAACCCAAAAATCCCATGTCCTAGATTCAATGGGTCAGCCCAATATTCTCAGCCGTTTATTGCACGAACCCAAACCACACAGTCTGCCTAATGTTGGCAGACCCAGCAGATTATTTCGGCTAATAATGCAATCTAAAAGCTAACCCCCATCCACTAGGCCCAGTGCAACAGACCCAACTCAACATGCTCATATGCTATTGCTAAAACAATTATCTATCAAACCCAGCTCGACTTCCTCAAATGTTGCAGCCCGATAGCTAAGCTCAACTCACCTGGCCCAATACCACAAGTCTAAACCTAATACCAAGTCTAACTCTCTCTCACACACATATTTCACACTTTCATTCCATTCAGCCGACAGAAGAAAACCCTCCCCAAGCCCTTCTCCTTCCCTAACATACAAACCCTAACCCTAGAAATATATAAGAAAAAGAAGAAGCATAACATGAAGAAGAGGAACAAGAAGGAGGAGCTCACCTGAGCATGGCCATCGATGATGGGGAGGCTCATCTGTGCACGACGAGAGTCATGGGGGCGATTGTTTCACTTAACAAAATGCCTAAAATTGGCTTTTGAAAGAAAACAAGAAAAAGTACAAAAGTACAAGTTGTTTCTGGAAAGTATTGCTATGGAAGTCTGATCTGAGAGCGATCACTTTGTTTCTTGGACCATACGATGATGATGAAGAGAACTGCTTGAAGAAGATGAACAATCGGAAGAACTAAGTCACCAGAAAGGTATCGACACAACGGCACTGATGGCACAGTCGAATGCTTTCCTGCTTTGCTTCACCCAGTTCTTGAGAAAAAAATTGAAGAAATGCTTCTAGGAATATCACTCTGAAAGTATGAGTTTTCTCAGAATCTCCTCCTCTGTATCTCTCCTGATTCTGTCTGTGTTAAAAATAAGTCTATTTATAGACTAGACCCTCTGTGCATAAAAAGCAACATAATCAGGTCTCTACGCAAGCAACTGTCACCCACGATTGAAAATTAACCTCTACGCGTGATGACACGTGTTCCATGTAGAGTTTTGGTCTCTAGTATGGTGACACATGTCCCACAACTTCAGCAATATAGGGAGAGCACGTACACACGTTCCTCAATAAGTGTGGCATGAAAGCCATGTAAGCAGACCACGTTCTCACATAGCCAGAAAAGATTGGGCGTAAAAATGACCCAAAATAGACTTCCTACGTAAAGTAGCAGACTGGGCGTAAAATAACCCAAAATAGACTTCCTGCGTAAAGTGGCTGAAAAATAGCCTTGAGCGTATAATTAGCTCAAATAAACTTTACGCGCACAAAAGCCTTGAGCGTAAAAGCTCGAATAGCTTTCGTGTGTAAAAGAAGTAGTCTCTTGAGCGTAAAGTAGCCCAACTGCACACTAAATGACAAGTGTTGGGTTTGGTGTAAATCAAATCTTCTCGGTTTCTGTGCAAACCGCTGTCAGAAAATCATTATGTCAGAATAGTATCACGTGCATTAAATGCGATGTAGACAGCCTGTCTCCCGCGTAAAGTTTTGAGGATAGCTCTCGCGTAAAGTAGCTCGCGTAGAGTTTTACTTTGTTTGATTTCTGCGTAAAGTCTGTCTTTGCGTGAAATCCTCAGCTTCTTTGACTTGGCTTATGAAGTACTTTTTACGCTCCTACAAGGCCCCCTTCAAAGTTTTTAATTTTTTTTTTCAAAATTTGAAATACTTTGAACAGAAGCGTAAAATCCGGGATATTCAACAGTCTGCGTAGAATTCGGGATGCCCAACGGTCCGCGTAAAAGTCGAGATATCCAACAGTCAGCGTAAATTTTGGGAATTTGAACCGATTTCAAAATTCTCTATAAATAGAGCCTTACCGATAGAGAGAGAACTTTACTCATTCTCGTAATCTCAATCTTCCTTTACTCTCTTCTTCTTCATCCTCTTAGTTCGAATCAATGGCCCCCAAGAGCAAAACTACCGCCGGCACCAAGGGCAAGAAGCCCGCCGCTGCTTCGTCGACGGCTAATCGTGCAGAAACCACCATCCCATCATCGGTGGTACCCCGACGGACCAACCCCGCTGTGGCTCCGGCCATGAAAGGTAGAACACTACCTAACTTCGGCTGTGAGTTCGCCGGAGAAGAAGAAAATTTGAACCTTAAACTTTACGCCCACGTTTATACGTGTCAGCGTAGAAATTGAAATAACAAATACGCCCAAGTTATACGTATCAGCGTAAAAATAAAAACATACGCCCACGTCTATACGTGCCAGCGTAAAAACAAAATACGCTCACATCAATACGTGCCAGCGTAAAAACAAAATACGCTCACGTCAATACGTGCCAGTGTAAAAATCAAAATACGCTCACGTTAATACGTGCCAGCGTAAAAATCAAAATACGCTCACGTCAATATGTGCCAGCGTAAAAATTAAAATACACTCACGTCAATACGTGCCAGCGTAAAATTCAAAATATGCTCACGTCAATATGTGCCAGCGTAAAATTTACAAGTGAAAGACTTTACGTAAAACAAAGAACTTTTATACTTTAAAATTTTTATCAACTTAATTTTTGCGCATAAGCGTAAAGTTTTGCATAGTCAAGCTCTCTAGTACAGAGTCTTTAATCTTTATGCGTAAAATTCAGACTAAGTCATCTGCGTAAAAATTTAAATTATATTTTTACTAGCTTGATTTTTCTTTTTCTTTTGGCAGTGGACTTGCAAATTCATCCGCTTGCAAAAATATTCGGCTCGCCGGCTGGTATCGTGGGCTCAAACTACTTGGAGAATTTGTCCCATATGGAATTTTCTCAATCAAATCCAGAATACCCTGAAGGGAGACAACAACTAATAGCTGCTCAGGGGGACAAAATGCTGTTGTCAATGATAAATGGAGAATTGTTGGTATCGTTAGATGACCAACAATTTTTGAAGCCAGCCTTCTTGTTCGGGGACGCTATAGATTTCCAATCACAAACACACCCTAAGAAGGAGGCTTGGGTGTTTAAGTTTGGAGAGAGGGCAATGTATCTCCCAGACATGGCCAGAGATTATCCCTTATCTGCATTCGTACACACCACCCATCCCCGACAGATGCTATGGAACCTGACTCCCAGCAGTCATGGTAGGCCGGGCAGAATCATTTTCAAGAGGGATAGAGCCAACGAAATGGGCTACCACATCAGTACTCCTAGTGGTGGTGTCTTTCCTTTCTCCGGTCTATTGCCTGGATTTACACCGAACGAAGATTCAGCTCTGATCCAACCGGTGCAGACTCCAATGTTCATTAACAAGTTCATAAGGGCCTCAGTATTATATCCTCAGGCCAACCCTAGGCTACCAGGGTGGTTGACTCCTTATAACCAGAACTGGATTCAGCTTAGTGCCTGGATCATGAAGAACTTCAAGACGGATCTGGAAGCTATTGGCCTTTATAAAGCAGTAGTGTCACGACCCGGTCCCCAAATACTTGGGTCGAATCGGATCATGCCCAGCCTGCACCGTTGATGAGACGGCGGCAGTAAGCTGTATCTCCGTTATGCAGGTCAATCAACAACATTTAAGACTAAAATTGCCACAACATCATTTATTCGATAATAAAACTTGTCCAGTACAAAAGATCATAAACTGAAATAAATCTAACTAACATCAACAGCATCTAAGGAGACGCCGTGCCATCATCGTCAGGTAGTACCGCCGGGTACAAGTCAGGGTCGTTGAACAATAACTCTGAGTCCTCAGATTCTCTGGAATAGATCATCCTCAGTGTAACCTAAAAATGTTGGTCTCCAGTCAGGAGTGAGCAAAGTACAGTTCATGCAAATTTTAACAATTAAAATGACAATTAATATCCTGCACTTTTAAACAGTTTTGAAGAACAAATTTCAAAAAGAAAAGTTTTACAGCAGTTCAGTTTTGAAACAGTATTGTGATTTGAATAGGCAATGAAGTATGACCGGCTAGGGTAAACAGTGAAAGATAGTTGTCGTGTATCAGTAGGGGTTTGTTACAGTAGGCTAGTTACAGTGGGCTTTGGTCATACTCATTACACTACTCCCCCAGTCCCCAACAGTACGATCAATGCTCCCGAAGGAGTTCGTGTATAACAGTGGTTTAAACTTGCAATGAAACAATTGCTAAAATAATTGTAAATCCACATGAATGTACTTGCCTTAAACTTCAGTTGGACGAGATTGGTACTTCGGGATTCGAAAGGTCACACTCTTCCTTGAAATCCTACATTCCGGGGAACTTGTTTCAGAAACAAACTCTAAAGTATCTAGTTACAATCTCTATTGGTCTTTCCTAGTCAATTTTAGTTATCACTAGCTAACACAACATCACAACGTTTACTAATGAGTTTGAATTTAGAAATTCAATTTATTTAGGTTTTTCGGGAAAAACTTGTAATTATCAAATTAATATAAAACTTGGTATTTTATCTACTTATTGGACAAACTTGTTAAAATACATAAAATATTTTCTTTAAGATGAGAAATTCATATATTATTAATTAATAATAATTTAACGGTTAATCCTACGCTTTCCACATTCCCAGAAAATAAAATAAAAATTACTTCCTACTTATTACAAGACTTAAATCATAGAAACTGGGCTTATGCCCTTACAATATTTAATTACATAAATTGAAATAAGAAAAAGACAGGTTAGTCCGAAAATTACCTACAATTTAACAAAAAACTAATAAATTTCAAAAATAATATTTAAAGAAAATCATAGTCTCAGACTTTGGTCCAAACTTCATTTTCAACTACTCTGCCTCAACGTCCGGTCTAACCGGTGCGTTTGCATTTCGTTGGGGCCCAGTAACCAATTATGGTTGTCGCCCAAAATACCAAAATCATTTTAAATTCATTTTATTAAATTTCCCGAAAATTTCGGCAGCATTCCCTCTGTTTTCGGTCAACCCAAGAACTGGAAATGCTCCGGTTTTACCTGCAAAAATATTCCCAAAACCCGAATTTTATATAAACAACCATATAATATATTTTTTTCTCCAAGCCAACCATCACTCCCGAAATAGTAACGTAATGGCCCGAAAACCCGAAATTCATAACAGAACCCAAAATCCTACCAAAACTTCCATCACACAGAACCAGAATATAGTTATATATGAATATATATAAATTCCGAATTATCCTGCGAATTCTCAGAAAACCCGAGGATATCCAAACACAGAATTTCTTCCTAAAAATTCTCGAAAAATTCGAAACTATTGGAAAATTCCCACAGAACCATCAGCACCAAAAATAACCATCAACATAACCAACAGAAATCCAAAACTACCATTTCCGAAGAAACTTCGGAATCGAAAATGACAACGTAACTGTTACGTTGTCGAAATCCCGAATTCCCGAGGAATTCGGTTGGACCAGTTCATCATGGACAGTAAAGAAAATAATTGAGTCAGAGTGTACCGACAACGGAAAACCCGAACTGGATCTCGGAACTGGAACGGTCAGCACCGAGAAACGGACGAGACGTCACCGGGAAGCGGACAGGGCAGTCACCGCGACGAACGCCGGCGAACTCGGACGGCCAGGGGCCGCGCGGGTCAGACGATCGGCGGAGGCGGCGGTTCGCCGGCGGGTGGGCGCGGATCGGCCGCGGGGTTCGGCGCCGGAGTCGGGTGGAGCGCCAGCGGTCGGCGGGCCGGGATCGGGTCGGGCGCCAGAAAGGGGTTTTGTAGAGAAAGAAGAGGAGAATGGAGTTGATGATGAGGAAATGGAATGAAAGGGGTTTATATAGGGGAAAGAGTGCCGGGGGTTACCGTAGGGGAAGATGAAGGGCCTCCATGGCCATCAACTCCGGCGGCCGGGGAGCCGAGGGGCCGGTGGTGCCATCGGTTTGAGAACCAAACGGTTCTCTACGGTTGGGAAGGAGAAAAGCTTCAGAGCTTTTAAAGCTCTTCAAGCCAAAGGAAACTTTCTTCCTAACAATGTTCTGTACACTAGCTGATGCTAGTAAAGACATTGGGTTTGAGAACAATTGGGTTGGAACAATTGGTTTAAATAAACTTAGCTATAAGGAACAATTGGACTTGGGCTTTTTCCAACTAATGGGCTTTGGAAACATTATGAGTAACGCTTACTCATGGACTTCTAATCTAATGGCTAAGGTTTTGTAAAATAATAGGTTATAAAAATTCTTGTTGGGCTGTTAAGGATCAAGGCCCAGTCAATTAATGGTCTATTGGAAAATAGGTTTTGAGCTCTAATATTATAGGTAATTAAAAGGATTTTGGCCTACATAAATTTATTTAAAAAATATAATCAATATTTATTTTGAAATACTTTAAGTTACATTTGGTCTTTAGGAACAGGTCTGGCCAATCAAAGAAAAATCCATATTAATTTTGGATAATAATTTAACTAAAGATAACATTAATATTAAACTAACACTTTCACAATTAATAAAATTTTGTTTTATCGAAAAAAAATCTATTTAAGCACAATAAAATAACGAGAAATAATTCCTAAATATTTGCGGAAAAATTACGGGTTTCACAACCTTCCCTCCTTAGAAAATTTCGTCCTCGAAATTTAAGGATTTGTGTAGGATAGGATAGACTTCTACAATCGAGCAGATACGGTACTGCACCCGTAACTCAGGTTCAAACAATAAGAATTTTCAAAGGTAATCGTGGATGAGACAATTTAGGGACAAAACAAAATAAAATATAAAAGCGAACCAAAGTGTATGAGGTTGATCAGACCATCATGCACCGGTTCTGATTAGACAATATATTAATGGAGGCCTCCAATAAAATACTGTCATGATCAAGCTTGAAAAAGGAATAGCTCGCAAAACTAGGCTAACTAGTAGCATATGTCAAATTTGAAAACGAAACAGATGAGTATGGAAAGAAATAGGAATAATGACTCAACTTTGTCTAATCTTCATCTCACCTCTGACTACGCTTGTTACTGGTTTTATCTGGCACTGTGAGGCTCGGTCCGATCTCCAACTCTGAATGGTCCAAGACGTGGTTCTCATCAGGTACATACTCTCTGAGCTGTGAAACGTGGAAGACGTTGTGCACGCCTTCTAGATTAGCTGGTAGAGCTAACCTATACGCCACTTCTCCAATCCGGCTCAGAACTTCAAACGGACCAATGTACCTGGGACTCAGCTTCCCAGCTCTGCCAAATCTGATCGTCCCTCTAGTAGAAGAAATCTTCACAAAGACCTTATCTCCTTCTTCAAATGCCAATGGTCGACGACCGCTGTCTGCCCAGTGCTTCTGTCTGTCTTGAGCGATCCTGAGCTTGTCTCTGATAATCTTCACCTTCTCTGCTGCGTCAGTCACCATTTCTGGACCCAGTAGTACCCTTTCACCAACGTCGTCCCATGCAAGTGGTGTATGGCAACGACGTCCATAAAGAGCTTCAAATGGGGTCATACCAATGCTGGCTTGGTAGCTGTTGTTGTAAGAAAACTCTACCAAGTGCAGATGGTCTTCCCATGATCCTCCAAATTCCAAGACACAAGATCGCAGCATATCTTCAAGTGTCTGAATTGTCCTCTCCGATTGCCCATCTGTCTGGGGATGATAAGCTGTGCTGAACTTCAACTAGGTCCCCAAGCTGTCATGCAAGCTCTTCAAAAAATGTGAGGTAAAACGAGTGTCTCGGTCAGAAACAATGCTTACCGGTACTCCATGAATCCGGTAGATGTGCCGCATGTACAATGCTGCCAACTTCTCAGTGGATAAACCAACTTTGAAGGGGATAAAGTGAGCTGACTTGGTTAGTCGGTCCACTATTACCCAGATGGCATCCTTCCCTCCTTGGGAACGAGGCAGTCCTGACACAAAATCCATCGTGATATGCTCCCACTTCCATTCTGGAATGTCCAGCGGTTGTAAAAGTCCTGCAGGTCTCTGTCTACTAGCCTTCACTTGTTGACAGATCAAGCATCTAGCGACATACCTGGTGACATCTTTCTTCATTCCACTCCACCAGACAATAGTGCACATATCCCGATACATCTTATTGGCTCCAGGATGTATGGAATATTGAGACTGATGCGCTTCCTTCATCAACTCGTTCCTCAGTTCGCCAGACGGTACACAAAGCCTCGTACCATTCTTCAGAGCTCCATCGCTGGCGATTGAGAAACCCTCAAGTGTTCTAGCCAACACTTGATCTCTCAGCTTGCAAAGTGCCTCGTCTTGAAACTGCGTCTCCTTGATTTTGTCCATCAGGTACGAGTTCACTTGCAACTTCATCAACATTGGATCAGCATCCAGCTCCTTCCGTCCAGGCAGTATAATCTCCAGTCCAACTTCCTGATGTCTTCTAGTAGGTGCCGTTTCTTGGTTAAACCATCAATATCAGCTACCACATTTTTTTTTACCTAATCGATATTGCACATCGATATCAGCTTCAATCATCTTCGTTGCCTAATGTTCCGCTCTTTCTGAGTAAAGATATATATATTTCAGACTTTTGTAGTCCAAAAATAATTTTACTCCCTTTCCATAAAATAATAATTCCATAGCCTTAAAGCAAAGATACTTACAGCAAGTTCCAAATTATGTGTGGGATAGTTCTTCTCATGAGTCCGTAATTGCCTAGATATGTAAGCATTTATTTTCCCATGTTGTTGAAGAACGCAACCCAGTCCTTTTTCCAGAGGTAATACTGTAAATTAAGAAATCACTGGTTCCTGCGGGTAGCGCAAGGATTGGTGCAGTGATAAGCCTCTTCTTCAGCTCCTTAAATGCCGCTTGGCAATTCTCCGTCCAGATGAACTCTTTATTCTTCCGATTGAGCTTCGCCATGGGTTTAGCAATCTTGGCGAAATCCTTCACAACTTCCGGTAGTAGCCGGCCAAGCCCAAGAAACTCCTGAACTTGGGTATACCACTTCTCAACAACGGTTATCTTCTCAGGATCCATTAGAATTTCTTCTCTTGTGACTATATGGCCAAAAACCACATTGTCTAAGAAAATCTCTGTTTTGATAGCTTACCATAAAAACTTCTTCTTCAAAGTTCCCAGAACTTTTTCTCAGGTGCTTTTCATGCCCTTCTTCAGTCTTTGAGTATATCAGGTTTGTTATCTAAAGGCAAACAAACTGATTTAAATACTCATGAAAGACTCTGTTCATGAGATTCATGAACACAGCATGAGTATGACATGACCAATAGTTCAAACTGTCCATTGAACATCGTCTTGAGAATGTCCTCCTTCCTGACCTTGATCTGATGGTAGTCAGATCTTAAGTCAATCTTCGGAAACACCTTAAGTCTACTCAATTTGATCAATCTGGAAAAAGGTTACTTGTTCTTCAATGCCCGATAGTCTATACACATCCGTACTGTTCCATCCTTCTTGGCACAAACTAGACAGGTGCTCCCTAGGGTGAAGCTCAGTCTTGAATGAAATCCAACGCCTTTAGTCCATTGATCTGATCCTACATCTCCTTGGCCTCCTTTGGTTGATTCTATAGCATCCCTTAGAGATAGGGAAAAGCCGAATACTAGGTCAATGGTGAATTCTATGTCTAGAGTAATCCAGAAAACTATTAGGGAGAACATCTATCATAAAGATGTAACTAAGAATTTATTCATATAAGAGAATTACAAAAAGACTCTCATAATTATTCCTGTTACAACTTCTTAATAGATAATGCTACTCAGCAGTACTAGGTACTATTCTTCATGGTTCTGGCTCTTGTATGAGTAGTCTCCAACTGCTTCATCTTCTATGATCCTTGCTTCATGCCTTCCTACGGTCTGTTGGATAGAGTCCTGAGATTGTGGCATAATAGACGCTCCGGTACGATGAAAAGATAAGGGGCAGTCCTTTACTCGATGTTCGGCAGATCCACATACCAAACATTTTCCCAATCTCTTGCGACAAATATTGGCTTGGTGACCAGGTCTTTTACAATAGTCACAAACCAATATCTTCTTATGATATGACTGCCGGATAGGGCCCAAAGATCTTCTAGATCCAGGGGTATCCCTCCTAGAATAAGATTCCGCTCCAACTTGGTTTAGGATAGCTAAGGTCACATCATTGACGTTCTTCATGACTTTTCTCATGGTATCCATCTGTTCCTGCTGGGCTTCATCTTGAGCTTTCTGGGACGCCAAGATTTCTTGAAATAGGGCAACCATCGCTGGTACTGGTGGGGCCACCGGAGTGGGTACTTCCACAAAGAAGTGCAACCCAGATTGAGAAGAGGTAGGATTTGCCAGTGTTGTGAAAACTTCACTGGATGAATTATGGGGACGATCAATCAGCTGATGGGGTGCAAAGCTCGGACTTGGTTGAGGAGGCAGGGTTCGATCCGGAGATGACACCACATCGCCATCAAAGTTGGTTTTGTCAGTGATCATGCTCTGGAAGGTTTAGGATGCAAACATAAGCAAGGTATCCTACCAGTCTATAATCAAAAATATTTATTATATATATGTATCGGTCCTATATTGTGGCAATTTGATGTTCTAGTGTTCCTAATTGTTTCTAAGTTTTCCTAAGTTGTTGATTTAGTGACCTGCATGGGCCACCACTCAAAACATGTCACGACCCGGTCCCCAAATACTTGGGTCGAATCGGATCATGCCCAGCCTGCACCGTTGATGAGACGGCGGCAGTAAGCTGTATCTCCGTTATGCAGGTCAATCAACAACATTTAAGACTAAAATTGCCACAACATCATTTATTCGATAATAAAACTTGTCCAGTACAAAAGATCATAAACTGAAATAAATCTAACTAACATCAACAGCATCTAAGGAGACGCCGTGCCATCATCGTCAGGTAGTACCGCCGGGTACAAGTCAGGGTCGTTGAACAATAACTCTGAGTCCTCAGATTCTCTGGAATAGATCATCCTCAGTGTAACCTAAAAATGTTGGTCTCCAGTCAGGAGTGAGCAAAGTACAGTTCATGCAAATTTTAACAATTAAAATGACAATTAATATCCTGCACTTTTAAACAGTTTTGAAGAACAAATTTCAAAAAGAAAAGTTTTACAGCAGTTCAGTTTTGAAACAGTATTGTGATTTGAATAGGCAATGAAGTATGACCGGCTAGGGTAAACAGTGAAAGATAGTTGTCGTGTATCAGTAGGGGTTTGTTACAGTAGGCTAGTTACAGTGGGCTTTGGTCATACTCATTACACTACTCCCCCAGTCCCCAACAGTACGATCAATGCTCCCGAAGGAGTTCGTGTATAACAGTGGTTTAAACTTGCAATGAAACAATTGCTAAAATAATTGTAAATCCACATGAATGTACTTGCCTTAAACTTCAGTTGGACGAGATTGGTACTTCGGGATTCGAAAGGTCACACTCTTCCTTGAAATCCTACATTCCGGGGAACTTGTTTCAGAAACAAACTCTAAAGTATCTAGTTACAATCTCTATTGGTCTTTCCTAGTCAATTTTAGTTATCACTAGCTAACACAACATCACAACGTTTACTAATGAGTTTGAATTTAGAAATTCAATTTATTTAGGTTTTTCGGGAAAAACTTGTAATTATCAAATTAATATAAAACTTGGTATTTTATCTACTTATTGGACAAACTTGTTAAAATACATAAAATATTTTCTTTAAGATGAGAAATTCATATATTATTAATTAATAATAATTTAACGGTTAATCCTACGCTTTCCACATTCCCAGAAAATAAAATAAAAATTACTTCCTACTTATTACAAGACTTAAATCATAGAAACTGGGCTTATGCCCTTACAATATTTAATTACATAAATTGAAATAAGAAAAAGACAGGTTAGTCCGAAAATTACCTACAATTTAACAAAAAACTAATAAATTTCAAAAATAATATTTAAAGAAAATCATAGTCTCAGACTTTGGTCCAAACTTCATTTTCAACTACTCTGCCTCAACGTCCGGTCTAACCGGTGCGTTTGCATTTCGTTGGGGCCCAGTAACCAATTATGGTTGTCGCCCAAAATACCAAAATCATTTTAAATTCATTTTATTAAATTTCCCGAAAATTTCGGCAGCATTCCCTCTGTTTTCGGTCAACCCAAGAACTGGAAATGCTCCGGTTTTACCTGCAAAAATATTCCCAAAACCCGAATTTTATATAAACAACCATATAATATATTTTTTTCTCCAAGCCAACCATCACTCCCGAAATAGTAACGTAATGGCCCGAAAACCCGAAATTCATAACAGAACCCAAAATCCTACCAAAACTTCCATCACACAGAACCAGAATATAGTTATATATGAATATATATAAATTCCGAATTATCCTGCGAATTCTCAGAAAACCCGAGGATATCCAAACACAGAATTTCTTCCTAAAAATTCTCGAAAATTCGAAAATATTGGAAAATTCCCACAGAACCATCAGCACCAAAAATAACCATCAACATAACCAACAGAAATCCAAAACTACCATTTCCGAAGAAACTTCGGAATCGAAAATGACAACGTAACTGTTACGTTGTCGAAATCCCGAATTCCCGAGGAATTCGGTTGGACCAGTTCATCATGGACAGTAAAGAAAATAATTGAGTCAGAGTGTACCGACAACGGAAAACCCGAACTGGATCTCGGAACTGGAACGGTCAGCACCGAGAAACGGACGAGACGTCACCGGGAAGCGGACAGGGCAGTCACCGCGACGAACGCCGGCGAACTCGGACGGCCAGGGGCCGCGCGGGTCAGACGATCGGCGGAGGCGGCGGTTCGCCGGCGGGTGGGCGCGGATCGGCCGCGGGGTTCGGCGCCGGAGTCGGGTGGAGCGCCAGCGGTCGGCGGGCCGGGATCGGGTCGGGCGCCAGAAAGGGGTTTTGTAGAGAAAGAAGAGGAGAATGGAGTTGATGATGAGGAAATGGAATGAAAGGGGTTTATATAGGGGAAAGAGTGCCGGGGGTTACCGTAGGGGAAGATGAAGGGCCTCCATGGCCATCAACTCCGGCGGCCGGGGAGCCGAGGGGCCGGTGGTGCCATCGGTTTGAGAACCAAACGGTTCTCTACGGTTGGGAAGGAGAAAAGCTTCAGAGCTTTTAAAGCTCTTCAAGCCAAAGGAAACTTTCTTCCTAACAATGTTCTGTACACTAGCTGATGCTAGTAAAGACATTGGGTTTGAGAACAATTGGGTTGGAACAATTGGTTTAAATAAACTTAGCTATAAGGAACAATTGGACTTGGGCTTTTTCCAACTAATGGGCTTTGGAAACATTATGAGTAACGCTTACTCATGGACTTCTAATCTAATGGCTAAGGTTTTGTAAAATAATAGGTTATAAAAATTCTTGTTGGGCTGTTAAGGATCAAGGCCCAGTCAATTAATGGTCTATTGGAAAATAGGTTTTGAGCTCTAATATTATAGGTAATTAAAAGGATTTTGGCCTACATAAATTTATTTAAAAAATATAATCAATATTTATTTTGAAATACTTTAAGTTACATTTGGTCTTTAGGAACAGGTCTGGCCAATCAAAGAAAAATCCATATTAATTTTGGATAATAATTTAACTAAAGATAACATTAATATTAAACTAACACTTTCACAATTAATAAAATTTTGTTTTATCGAAAAAAAATCTATTTAAGCACAATAAAATAACGAGAAATAATTCCTAAATATTTGCGGAAAAATTACGGGTTTCACAAGTAGCCTCCACGAGCCAGGGTATACCAATGAACAGTAACCTGTTCTTGGCTCTGATGGAGTTGTATATGAGTTCAATAGAGACTTTTGCAACCCCATTAGGTGAGATGGGTTTTTCCCTGCACGAGATGCAATTCATCTCTAAGCTGCCGTTGGGTGAAGCTCCTTATGAAGAGTATGTTCCCTCCAACCGGGAACTAGCAGAAATCAGAGAGAAAAATCCTCAATTGGTTGAGGTCTACCAAGAACTGATGTGCCATTACCTAATTTGCACCATTATGTATGAAAGTGGTTCGCATTTGGCATATACTAATAAATGGATAACCTATTTATTCTACCACGAGAATAGGATATCAAAGAACGACTAGGGGAGATTCCAAGAAAATAAGGCTCCAACCATCAACCCTTGTTCAATAATCCCTTCAGATTTGATCCAAAGTTTGATGATCACACATAAGTCTTCGGATCAATATCTAACCACTAAGACCGGAGACATTCCTGCGGGGACTAAAACCTTGAGCTATCTGAGGCATGGCAGTCAGAAGATCTCAAGGGAAGCCTTGCTGGCAGGCTTTCTTTCTCTGTGGCTATGGAGATGGGTCGTGCCAGGGATTAGCACAACTGACAGGATCCACAGAAACGTATTGTGGCCGACAGTACGTTTGGTGTTCAAGGTCAGAATCAACCTGCTATCGGCAATGATGTGTCGAATAAATACAGGTTTATGGACCTTTGGTGATGAGCTAATCAACAATGCTCCTCACCGAAAAGATTTTCTAAGGGTGGAGATGCCCTACACTTATCTGATGGGCTGGTTGTTACATCATAACTACAGTTTTTTACCACCTGGCCCTGGAGATAATGTGGAGGTCTTCCACCAGAAATTTAATAAAGCCACGTGGATTGCAACTACAGTGGCAGACACCCGGGCAGTACTAAACTACTCTCATGGATGGAACTTTTTCTGTACAAGACCACAAGTTCCAGCCGACTGCCTCGGTGTACAATTTGAAGATAGAGGGGAAGGAAGGACTTCATTGCCTGTGCCAGTTTTTAAATGGCTAATGTGCATCAGACCCTCACATCTGATGTATAGGAATGAAGACAACTGTGCGTTCGAACCGTATCTACCAAGTCGGTTCGCTCGTCAGTTTGGATATGACCAACTTCACGTTGGTAATCCCTCCACCAGCTTCTACCATTATAGGAAGTTAATTGACGGTGCAAGAGCATGGAGATACTTTAGCACAGCTTGTACCGGTGCTAAATTCTGGGTATCAACTGCTACAAGTACAACCGAGCTACGGATACTTCATAGGTATGCTTACTTTTATGCATCCATTCACTCCTTCGCACATGGCTACAATATGAAGGGGAGTCTTCGATGGCCCAAGGAAGGGAACGTCGAAGAACCAGTCAGGGTACCTTCAGACATACCCGATGACGCTGCTGTTCCAGATGAGTATCTGGAAGTAATCCCTACTGTTTGCAAAAACAAAAGTTCTTTTTATTTCATAAACTTTGTAAGAAGATTACAATTGAATTCTGGGAAAGTACAACTATAGGAATCCGATCTGAAGACGATCGCTTTATCCCTTGGACGATGTAAACTTTGAAGACGATAGTCTCTGAAGAATGCAGCAGCACTTGGACAAGAACTCATGATCTCTGGTGATAATATGATCTGATCTCCTCAATGAAGGACTTGAAACTCTATTTATAGAGTTCTAGAAATAACTAATTTGTAGTTATTCTGAATTGCGCAGGCTGGATTGTGCAGGCATTGGACTGCGCAGACTACCAGTTGCGCTGGCTTTTGGTGGTTACTCAATTATGGGCTAACTGTATTTAGACGCATGGCATTGTCTGATTGAAATGTGCTTGGTCGTGTACAGGAAGCTGCCACGTGTTGAGCAATTGATGGCATGTAAGCCACGTACAAAATGTCAGTTATCTTGATGGATCGTACCACTTGAACAGCGCTAGCTTTAGACTGTGCTGGGATCGAACTGTGCTGAAGAGGATCTGACAAACTGCGTTTCGATTGGGTTGGCAGATTGTGCTGGCTTTTGGCAGCTGGACCGCGCTAGAATTTGGACAGCTGTCCTAGAATGCGGTGCGGCTCGAGAAACGAAGAGGCTCCTTGTCTTTCGGGCTGTCAGTTGTCAGAAGATCTGATTTTGTGTCATGTAATGATGACGTTGCCATGTCAGCATAGCGCGCTTGGATATTGGTGCAGTTCAACCTCGCGTAGTTGATTTGTTGTACAGTCTGTTTCCTGCGTAGTTCATTGAAAGGTGCGCAATTTGGTTTTTATTACTTTTTTGATGGGTGCAACTTGATTTTTAGGACCTACAAGCCCCCCTTCAAAGTTTTCAAAATTTGAAAATATTCAAAGTTTCGAAATACTTTGAATTTCGAATTAAAAATCAAGTTGCGCAAGCTACGCTTTGATTGCGCGTTTGGAGGAATCAGCTCCGACTTTCTCGGCACAATCGGGGGTGATTGTTACACTTCTGGAAAACTATAAATAGTTTCATTCTTTCATTCTTTCATCCTTTACTTGTTTTCAATTTTCTCAAGAGACAAAAGTTCATCTCCTTCTCCGACTACTTCTTCTTCTTCGCGCCGACAACAGTGATGGCTCCCAAGCGTACAACTACTGAGAAGGGCAAGGCCCCCACCGAGCCTTCGACTCGTGTTGTGCCACGAGCATCTCGTCATGAGATAGGTCACCCAGCGCTGCAAGGTAGATGTCGAACCACGATCGAAACCATTTTTAGGGTTCTTGATATTTTTAGACCTTCGTACCTCCCTTTTTTTAGAGATTGATGGTATTTGCGCCATCCTGTTTAGGGTTTCGGTTGCATTCATAATAGTTTTCATTTTTATGAAAACTATACTCTTGCGCAATCGGATGGAAAGCGCTGACAAATGTTCGGCTCAATCCATCGTTTTGTGCAAGTCAGTCGTGCCAACGCAAACTGATGTCTTGCGCAAGCATGTTAGCGCAAACTGATAACTTGTGCAAGCTGACTGTGCTGGCGTAATCTGATAACTTGCGCAAGCTGACTATGTTGGCGCAATCTGACAACTTGCGCAGGTTGATTGCGCTGGCGCACTCTGATAACTTGCGCAAATTAATAATCTTTTGTAGAAACTTTTGATTTTGTATATACTGATCCTTGTTTCTTTATTTGATGCAGTTAACCTCAGGGAAGACCCCAACTATGAGGTCTTTGCAGGATCCTTGGCTGAACCTGAATACAAAGAAGATCTATCTCATGTGACATTTCCTCAGTACGCCTTACCGTCATCTCGGCAAGCCGTCTTGACTGCACAGGACAATGAGACTTTGCTATGTTTGATGAACGGGTAACCTCTGCAAACTACTGACACCGTCACTCATAAGAATCCGTTGTTCTTGTTTGGTGAGGCCTTTGACAAGAACTCTCAGCCAAGACCTCGAATAGAACAGAGACTTATTCAGAGGGGCGAGAAGACAATCCTTCTGCCGGAGATCTCTAGATGCCTTTCTCTATCTCGATATGCCTTTGCAAGCTATCCCAGAAGAATGGAATGGGATATAACTCCACTTCAGCAAGCCTGAACAGGGAACATCTGTGTCAAGAAGGGGTCTGGCAACAAAGATATATTCTACAGTTCCTCTGAGCGCCATAGCTCCTTACTTAGAGGACTAAAGCCTGGCTGTATCCCGCCAGAAGATTATTCCTTGCTGCTACCAGTGAGAACTCCTATATTCGCAAATGAGTTTGCAAAGGTAGAAGGAAGGTATCCGGATCAGGAGTTGCGGCTGACAGGCCTCGTGAACCCGGATAATAAGAGATGGATCTGTATAGCCAATTGGATATTGGTCCAATTTGAAGAGCGGCTTAAGGAGATTGATCTATACCAAGCAGTATACTCCACTGTTTACGGCTTTCCCTCCAATCCTCATATATTCCTCGCTTTGGCAGAGAGATACAACTATTGAACCGGGACTTTCATGACTCTCCGCGAAGAGATTGGGTTAGCTTTGCACGAGATGAAGTACATCTCCAACTTGCCAATGGGGGATATCCCCTATAAAGAGTTTGTCCCGACAAACGATGAATTGTACAGACTCCGCCAAGAGAATGCTGACATGGTTGCTGTGTTTGAAGAGCTACTATGTCACTACAAGATCTGTTCTCTCAACTACAAGAGTGGCACGTCCGGCACCTGCTATTCCACAAAATGGTTGTCGTACCTTTTCCTCAACCATATCATTAAGAAGAAGACCAAGGAGCACGAGAACTGCCATCCCGACTACTTCCGACCACTTAGCAATAGCGAAGTGATAGGGCTGATGGAGACACATGATGATATGGATATCAAGATCAAGGACGATCTCCAGTGTCCTCCTTTCAAGAAAGGAGACATTATTGAAAGCTACATGAGGATGGGCTACAGGCCCATGTCAAAGGAAGTCCAGTTGGTAGGTTTCCTCACTTACTGGCTCCGACGATACGTCGTCCCTGGGGCCAGTGCAGTAGACCGCTTCCACCGTGGTGTACTTTTTGCTGCTGTCCGTCTGGTCTTCGGCTACCGGATGGATCTGCTGTCAGCAATGACATGCAGGGTGAACGTCGGCCTTCGCCTCTTCGTCGATTCAATGATTAAAGGGAAAGGCGAGAAAGGAAGTTTTCCTCGGCTGGAGCTCCCATACACATATCTGTTTGGATAGCTGCTTCTCCATCATCCTTCACTAATGAACCCTGATATGGGGACAGTGGGCGGCAGCTTTTTGAGAAGATTTTCTGGATGTAAGTGGATTTATACTACTTTGAGAGATTGCCGACGTGTACTGAATCTCGGTAGAGGATGGAGCTTCTACTGCGTTACCCCTCCAGTCGGTTATGAACATATGTCTACAAATCTTGTGGACTCCGGGAGGATGCAGCCTTTGGGCCACACAGCTTTTGATTGGCTGAGGACAATCCGGCCGTCACACCTGGTATACAGGTTCGAGGATGAATGCTATCTCGAGCCTTATCTCCCTAGCCGTTTTACGCGCCAATTCGGTTATGACCAGTTCCATGTAGATAATGCTATCACATGCCTACAAGGAAAAAGGTTTTTAATTGATGGAGCCCGGGCCTGGGCATATTATAATGCTCGGGACACAAGGACGACGTTCTCGATGCCGTCCAGAAATGATCGAGGTCCTCGTATGCTGTATACGTACTCGATCTTTTATACATCAGCAAACACTTTTGCTGAAAACTTCAATCTGGCAGACAGTTTCGCAACAGCAACTCAATTCAAGAAAGGAGCACCTGTTCTGGTGCTTTCTGGAAATGATGAAGAGCATGAGCTAGCCGATGCACCATTAGAAGCTTCAAGGGACGCCAACTTCCCTGAAGAAGTCAACGAACCACTGCGCGTCTCTCTAAAAGTTGTAAGATCTCCGACCAATGAGAAGAAAAAAAGGGCAGAAGAACCTTCTTCTCCAGTCTCTAAGAAGAAGATTGTTTTAGAATCATCGAAAAGGGTCACTACCCGGTCGCAATCTCGGCAGCAGGCTGAGTCAATTCAGAGAGAAGAGGCGACGACCCCGACCTCCATTCAAAGACAAGAACATGCTATAGACGTAGAGAGCCCGGAGAGACCTCTACACAGAAAGAAAATAGCCTTCAAAAAGAAAGTAGTCACTCCACCAAGACCTATCCTGGCATCAGTCCTGACAAGTGCGGTCGCCGGAGTTATGATGCCGTCTCCTACACCTGCCCCTGAGCCTAGACAGGAAGCTTCCAGTGCAGAGAAGAGGGACGAGGTTGTAGAGACAAGAGAGGAGATCGCAGAGACAGAGGATGAAGCTGCAAAAACAAGAGAGACAACTGCAACTCTGATTCCAATCAACGAGTCAGAAACGTCTCTCGAAGTATTACGATCTCCTACACTTGCACCGAAAACTGCCCATCTTCCAGCTTCTCCAAGATCACTTTGTGCTGAAGAAGACAAATTAATGATTGAGGCTCTAGAAGACTGTGACTTCGGCTTTCGTGATGATATAGATCCGGTCGCCGCAAGTGATAGCGAGGAAGCCCGAGAAGAAGGTGCAGATGATGAAGAAACATCAGCAGAGACTGTTGATGACACTCCGAATCTGGAAGAGGATGCTGATGCTCAAGCATCCCAAGAAAAGAATACTACTAATGACGTAGCACCGGAGGATGCTACTGTCACTGATCCAAGAGGTATTGAATGATATTGACAATCTTCTTTTATAGATCAAATGACTAACATCTTAACTTTCATTTATACAGAAATTCAATCTTCTTCAATTCCTTCAATATGTACTGATATAGTACAAACGACAGTGATAGCTTGTAGCAGCCGACATTTTTCAGGCGGCTCTGAAGCAGGAAGTAGTCAGGCAGTGATGTCTGAAGCTACTTCTGCGAGGTTGCAACCCATGTCAACAGATAACAAACTTGTCACTAGACCCAGCAATGGTAAGCTTGCCCTTATTTTTGATTCTTTTTGATAGTCGCTAATGACAGCAAACTGATGGTGTTTATTTGATTTCACAGAGGAACATCTGGGAGGGGCGACTAGCTCCACCATGGCTCCCTTGTCTAGAGAAACCTCAGTTCATGTTCAAGAAGCTGAACATCCACCTGTACAAGCATCTGCTGCTTCAACTTCCACAGGAGTAGCTGCTACACCTGGTGCAGCGGCTACCAACAGATTTATAGTTGGTTCCTTCACCAACCTCTTCTTCACTTCATTAGGACCCTTAGTAGAAAGGGTAATGGAGAGAGAGAATGTTGGTTTTATCACTGTCAGAAATCCAACTACTTATTTGATCAGCGCCATCCGAAGCCTGGGTGATGAAGCTCAAGCTATCTATCTTGAACATATACTGGATGAGCTAGAGGAGTCAATTAAGATTTACAAGGATCTTAATCGAGGGGAGGTAGAACCCCTAGTGAATGCTGAGTTTGAAAAGATGACTCGAGAAGCTGCGGCCATAAAAGCTGCTTTCCAGACTTTCTTGGACACTTATGCTACAAAGGCTTCAGAGTATGATTCCCAGATGGAGATGATAGCGTCTGCTGCTGGGGAGAAAGAAAAAAAGGTTGCTGAACTGAAGGCGGAGTCTGCTCGACTTCAAGAAGAGTTGAGAATCGTTCAGCTTGCTCTTGAGGAAGAGACTACACAACATGAAGCTGCCGTTCAGCAACTTGACATTCTAACTCGTAAGAAGAATGAGTTTGTCAAGACGCATCAAGATGAAATCACTCGCCAACTAGTGACTTTGCCAACCTTTGACGATGAATCTGGAATGGCGGAAGCTAGAAGGCGGGTGTTGGATTCGCGTGAAGGACAGCTCCAATCTTTAAAGCAGCAGATAGCTAGTTTGATGACCCCACCCATTGAGTGAAGGAAGATATTTTGTACTTTTTCCTTCTTTATGATATATCTTTTTGTAATGCCTTTTATTTTGATCAATAAAAAGACATTATTTTTGTGGCTCTATTATTTTTTGCATATCCCATTAAGAATATAAATAATAGCGATGGAAAATATATTCAGAGGTTCAAGACATGATATATTTCTTGATTTTAGAAAATAATTATATTCATTATATCTGCTCAGAGGTAATGTGGACATGGCAGAATATAATTATTGAATATCATTATTTCGGTAGACAACTTAATCAGAAATAAATATGTGACAAGTTGCTGAAATGGATGAACGGATGAATCGTTAAAATGAATGGAATAAACGGCTGAACCGTCAGATGAATGGAATGAACGGGTGAACCGTCGAATAAATGTAATGAACAGGTAAACCGCCGAATGGATGGAATGAACGGATGAACCGTCGAATGAGTGGAATGAACGGGTGAACCGTCGGATGTATGGAATGAACGGATGAACCGTTGAATGAGTGGAATGGTGAACTGTCGGATGTATGGAATAAACGGGTGAACCGTCGAATGAATGAAAATGAACGAATGAACCATCGAATGAATGTAATGAACGGATGAACCGTCAGATGGATGAAATGAACGTTGCGAAGAACGCGTCGCTTCGATGTTTTAAGAATTTCTGCCTATAAATAGAACAGAAATTGAAATGGAATGATCACTTTCACTCTTCAATATAAAAATATCGTCTGAAGATGCATCCAAGAAGGCTGAGATCGCCCCGAAGGTTGAAGCGGTTACTGAAGAACATCCAGTCGAGATGACCCAGCCAAAACAGACAGAGGCGGGCGAAGGTTCGTCTGCACCCAAGCCACCGCGGGATATCTTGGACTTTCTACTTGAACCAGGGACGACGGACGAAGAGGAAGCCATGAGGATCGCCGCTTGCAAATTTCTGGTGGGTTCGAGCAATGATGTTCTCGGCTCTTTTGTTGATTACATTTTTGAAAAGGACGGCAGTGGTCCTCGTCCTGTTTATAAGAAGGACGATAGTGATCCTCGTCCATGATATCTTGTAACATCATTTATGATGAAATAAAATAAAATTTTATTTATGAACTGTTTTGTCGTATTTACAAGAAATTCCTTTTACATTCATACATAGTACTTTTTAAGGAATTTGCCATTGATAGGCATCATTACAACTCGACCGTCCAACTCTGTAAGTTGATAGGCTCCATTTGAGAAGACTTTGCTCACGATATATGGACCTTCCCACTTTGCGTCGAATTTGCCCTTGCTCATATGAGTCATGGTCATAGGACGACTGACGGTTAGAACCAGTTCTCCTTTCTGAAAAACTCTGACTTTAACTTTGCGATTAAAAACTTTTGAGATTCGGGCTTGATATAACTCAATATGCTGTTGAGCCAATAACCGTTTCTCGTCGAGCGCTTCTAATTCTTAAAGTCGAAGGAGGTCATTGTTCTCTGTAGTGAGCTCGTTGGCAATGGCAATCCGCAGGGATGGGATCTGAAGTTCCAAAGGTAGAACTGCTTCACAACTATACACAAGAGAAAAAGGTGTACAGCCTGTAGGGTTACGGACCGTAGTGCGATAGGCCCATAGACATTCTCCGAGTTTCTCACTCCAATTCCGTTTGTTAGTAGATACAAACTTCTTAAGGAGTTTAATAATAGTCTTGTTAAATGCTTCAGCTAAACCATTAGCAGCAGGATTGTAAGCTGTCGAAGCGACATTGTCAATCCGATGATCGTCACAAAACCTGATAAACTTCTGGCTAATGAACTGTGGTCCATTGTCGTGAATGATCCTTCGAGGTACACCAAATCTATAGATGACATGGTGTTTGACAAAGTTGATGACGCTACTGGTCCTAACTTCAGCCAGAGGTATAGCTTCAGCCCATTTGGAGAAGTAATCGGTTATAGCTAGTATGAACCGATGTCCTTTAGAAGAAGGAGGGTTGATAGGACCTATAATATCCATACCCCAGGCTTTAAAAGGCCAGGAAGCAGCAGTTGGATGCAGAAATTCCGACGGTTGATGGGTGAAATCTGTATGGATTTGACAGGCTCGATATTTCCTTGCATATTCGATGGCATCAGACACCATAGAGGGCCAGTAGTAACCCATGCGTCGGATACGATCCTGCAGTTTAGGGATGGGTTGATGTGCTCCGCAAACACCGTCGTGAGCTTCACGTAATACTTGCTTTGCTTTATCACCAGCAAGACAGCGCAAGAGTAGGCCTCATAAGTTCGTCGATAGAGAATCTTGGTAGTCTGGTTGTAGTAGAATCGAAGAGATCGCCGATGAATACTCGTAGCTTCTTTAGGATCTTCAGGGAGTATATCGTGAACCACAAAGTCAATGAAAGGAGCTCTCCAATCTTCACTGATAACATTGGTTTCAGTAAGATTACTGAACTCAATATTACGATTGTTTTCGATGCAAAACAATTTTCGATTAGAGACAACCACCACCTGCTGTCTTTTGACATGGATGGCTAAGACTGCTGCAAGATTGGCTAAAGCATCTGCTTCGGTATTGCAAGCTCTGCGAACATATTCGATGAAGAAGGCTTTGAATGATGTAGCCATATCGATTGCCGTTTCATGATAAGGCACTAGATCATGATGACGAACTTCATAGGTTCCTCTAACCTGGTTAACAACCAGCTTGGAGTCGCCATAGACTTCAAGATATTCGACGTCTAGTTATTTAGCTAATTGAAGGCCAATGAGTAGAGCATTGTATTCTGCTACATTGTTGGAGCAAGGTTCATCTAGGGAATAGGCTCTTTGGATAGTTGACCCATCTGGAGAAACAAGAACAACCCCAACTCCTGCGACAATGGCACCATTCGGCCCGATCCTGGATGCTCCGTCAAAGAATAGACGCCAAGTAGGAAATTCTTCGGAGATCATGTTTGATTCTAATGTTTCATCTGGAATTTCATCATAAAGCTTAGATGTCTTCGGAATAGGGTGAGCTGCTAAGAAGTCCGCCAACGCTTGACCTTTGACAGACTTTTGTGGAACATATACCATGTCATATTGGGCTAGCAGAATGGCCCATGTAGCTAACCGAGAATTGAGTGTACTGGGTTTCTTCATTAATACCCGAAGAGGATTAACTCAGGATATGACATGAATAGTTTGTCCAATGATGTAATGCCTTGTCTTTTGAACAGCAAACATAAGAGCTAAGCATTCCTTTTCAATCGGACTATAACGGTGTTCAGCACCAATCATAGTACGACTAAGATAGTAGATGGCTTGTTCATGGCCTTCTTTGTTCTTCTAGGCAAGTAAAGCACCCAAGGAATGGTCCATAGCACGGACATACATTAAGAATGGTATGCCCGAGATTGGTGGCACCAAGACTGGTGGGTTCATGAGATATTGCTTTATATCGTCAAATGCTTGCTGACATTCTTTGGTCTAAATGAAAGATACACCCTTCTTCATTAACTGGATAAATGGTCTGCAGCGTCCAGACAGATTCGAAATGAACCTCCTGATGTACGCAAGTCGACCTTGGAATCCTCGTAGCTTTTTTAAGTTGCGTGGAGGATGCATCTCTTGAATGGCTTTGATCTTCTCGGGATCCACGTGTATACCCTTAGAGGTAATAACGAAGCCGAGAAATTTGCCACTAGAGACACCCAAGAATGACTTGGTAGGATTCATTTTCAACTGATGTCGGCGCATCAGATTGAAGATTGTTCTTATGTCTTGGATGTGATCTTCCTTTAGACGACTCTTGACAACAATATCGTCGACATAGCATTCGACAGTCTTGCGCAGATAATCTCGAAAGATAGTACTCATAGCTCGCTGGTAAGTTGCACCAGTGTTCTTGAGACCAAACGGCATCACGGTATAGCAGTAGACTCCGCGAGGAGTGCGGAAAGAAGTATGTTTTTTATCTTCAAGATTCATCTGAATCTGATTGTATCCAGAGAATCCATCCATGAAGGATATCCTTTCAAACCCACAAGTGTTGTCGATCATGACGTCTGTGATAGGGAGAGGAAACTCATCTTTTGGACAGACTTCATTAAGATCCCGGAAGTCGATGCAAACTTGAACTTTGCCAGTTTTCTTTAAGACTGGGACAACGTTGGCTACCCAATCAGGATGTTGTTCTTCTCGAATAAAACCACAAGCTATAAGCTTTTTGACTTTATCATCGATTGCGTCCATCATTTCTGGCTTGAATCGCCTTTGATGCTGTTTAACTGGCTTTGCATTAGGCAAAATATTCAATTTGTGAGTAGCAACTTTGGGATCTAAACCTGGCATGTCTTCATAACTCCAAGCAAAGATATCAATGTATTCTCGAATAAGAAGAATTAATTCTTGCTTATCTGTCTCTGGAAGGTTCTTGCTGATGAATATTGGACGAGGCAACCCACTCTCTCCTACATCAATTTGAACTAATTAATCTTCGGTAAGAGGTTTTCGTTGTTCGAATCGGAGTTCCCATTGGGTGTCCATTCGTTGAGCCCAAGGATCTGTTTCGAGATTTTCTTCAATGTCTTCATCATAGCCTTCTGGGAGTTCAGCAGAGACCATATTAGAAGATACGATCAGCCGATGAACCTGACCAATGCTGGTGTCAGAGTCCCATGATCTGGAATCAGAAAAGTTAGAGTGCTCCTCACTATCGGACTCGGAGACTGTTGGAGATAAGACTGGAGGTGAAGCATATCCGAGACCTCTTTTCGTCCTGCTGTAGTACATCTCTGATTTTTCTTTTGGAACAACCGTACGGATAGGAGTTCGTCTACCCTTACCATAGTTGAGGCCATTTTTGAAGTCATAACCCATCTTTTGGATGATGTATTTTGATTGTTGACTATAATGACGAAGTTGGAGACGTCCCATATCGTTATTTTTGCTATCATCCGTATAGCTGAATTTTTGTTCTGGCCCTTTACTAAAAAGTATTGGACTCTCACCTCTCTTTCGAGAAGGGACAACAAAGTATGAATCATCTGGGTGTTCAAGTAAGACCTCTGTTTGAAGAGACTGTACAACTTCCATTATAAATGACTGAAAGCTATCTAACATATCCAAATAGCACTTAGCATGATAAATAACATCAGTATACTGGAAAGTAGGTGCTTTTTCATTGATTTGTACATCTGTATTTACAACAGGACCTTTAGCCTTAGCAGGCTTGGTCAGATTAATTACAAGAGGGAAAGAAGAAGAACGTGGAGGAGGCTTGTTACGACGAAGGTCAATAACAAGTGGCTCAGAGGAGGTGAGCTCCCTTTTCTCCTTGTTACGAGATAAATCAATAACAAGTGGCTCAGAAGAGGTGAGCTGCCTTTTATCCTTGTTACGACGTAGGTCGATAACAAGTGGCTCAGAAGAGGTGAGCTCCCTTTGACCTTGATCACCATCGGTTGGTTGCTTCCAGACTGGCAAGTGAATAGCCAGTGGTTTGGAGGACTGAGGATGAGAAACACGCCCTTTAATAGGTATGATGAGGGTGTCATTGGGCACTGCTTCTTGTTCTTCTTCAGTGTCCAGAGCCAGTACTACCTTCATGAACTCATCTTTATACATGCGAGCATCATTACAATATGCTTCGATACCTTTAAAAGGGTAGAGATCCGCGACCTCTTTTTGAACCTCACCATTGTCATCAACGTACTTGAAACATTGATGGAGAGTTGAAGGAACAATGTTGTGTTCATGAAGGAATGGTCTCCCCAAAAGAGCATTATAAGAACAACCATGGTTGTCTATAATGTAGAAGGCCACTTTTGTGCGGAGGATGCCTATTTGGAGTTTTAGGCGAATCTTGCCCAGAGGCTCACTCCTTCCCTGGTTGAACCCCAGGATGGTGGTGATTGTGCCGGAAAGACTATGCATTGGGATCTTCAGTGCATCTAGCATTGTCTTCGGCATGATGCTGAGTGCTGACCCTGGATCTATCAAAATATGATCGACCTTTATTGTGTCGATGTATTCTGTATAGTATAGAGGACGGTCATACCTATTGTCTTCCATCAGCATATTATCCTGTGGGAAGGTGATGTTTGGAATTAACTCCAACACACTATGACAGTGGAGGCAAGAGACAGGCTCTAATTCTGGCTTCTTTAGAAAAGTTAAGCAGGTTTTTGCCTGCATGAGAGCTTCACTCAAGGTTTCTCGAGTCTCTTTGGAGAGGCGCAAGAGCTCAAAGATCGACAGCCTAGCCGGTGTATTAGCTAGTTGAGCCAAAATATCAAAATTGTATGGTTTCTCAAGTCCAGAAGGAGATGACTTCTTCAAAGGCTTGTCGAAGCAGGCTTATTGTTTGTCTTTGTCGGCTGCTGTCGGCTTAGGAGGAGTAGGTTCTACAACCGATAAAGACACAGCAGGGATGCCCTCAGTAGAAGCAGGTTGCACTGGAATGGACTCAGAAGAAGAGACAAGGTTTTCTTAATTTTTGGGAAATTCCCGTAGATAGGCTTTCCCTGACCTGGTACCTAGTAGGATTTCCTCTTCAACTATGGGGTCAAAAGACACCATATTACAGATCTTTGTTCTGCCTTTGGAGCGATCTTTTTGCTTAGACGAGGAAGAAGCCTTGAAATCTGCAACAAGGTCAGGGTGGATCCACATAATCTTGCCATTATCAAGGGATAATGGGACAAGACCTTCACTCCGTAGAGGAGGGAGATTTTCGATCTCAAGGGTGGCCTTGGGGATAGGGATGACACCATACTGTACCATCTGTAGAGGGAAGTTACCGAACTGTACTGAGACCATGTTCGCGGTAACAGTCTTCACATCTTGTTGAAGGGTGACAACACCAGCATTGACTAACTCTCGAATCTTGCCTTTGAGCACATAACACGCTCGAGTGGGATGCCCAATGAACCTGTGATAAACACAATATTTGGGATGATCAGTCTTACCGACCTCATCAGGCTTCTTCGGGTCTGGGAGTTGGAGCTTATTGCTTTTGATTAAGCAATCAAAGATGCTCATGGTGTCATTCTCGTCAAAGGAGTACTCTACTTTCGGACGAGGTTCCTTTGGTGGAGGGACAGAAGGAGTAGAAGTAGACGTAGGTGGAGCTACGTTGACAGCCAGAGATTCTTTGTTCTTCAAATTGATGTTCAAAGTTTCTTTACCCTTGTGGTTGTTCTGGCGATTACCGCTACTAGCTGTCGGATGTTCATCCCGGTCGGGGTTAGACATGTGTACCCCCAACTGCTTGAACTTGTCAGCGCTAACTTCAGCTGCTTTAGCGTTGACAATGAATGATGGCCAGTCTTGAAATTGAGTTGACCCCGTCCACATGCTGATGATAGGCAAAAGATTTGCCTTGCAGGTATCTATAGTGACAGCGGCCGGAGTTCCTGGAGGCATCTTTAAAGCTTCTCGGCAGAATCTTTCAATGAAACTCTCAACGGTTTTATTATTTCTTTGTTTGATCTTGTTGAGGGCCGACATGGTCATGTCGTTGATTCCCTCATAGAATCGCTCTAAGAAGATTTGTTTAAGACCCGAAAAAGAAGTGATACAGCCATCAGGCAAGCTTCTGTACTAATCGTATGCTATACCGGCTAAACAGCCGACAAATACCCTGGTAAGAAGAGCGTCATTTGGCTGAAGTTGAACAGTCATTACCTCAAAGTGGTTAATGAATTGACTCGGAGAAGTGCTGCCGTCAAACAGTAAAATTATGGGAATCTTGTACTTTGGAGGGAATGGGACTTCCTTCCATTCAACCGGATAGGGTTGTTTAATCTCCAATCTTTGTAAATTGTCCTTCTCTTTAAAAGCCTCAAATTGAGTGCGCAAGAGTTTGACAGCTTCATTAGCTTCCTCCGATGATACAGAAGGAACATGCTGAATTATAGTGTCAGGGGGAGGAACAGCGTGGTAAGTGCTACCTCCAGCTCCTGACTGACTGGGTGTGGGTTGAATTTGTACATGGGGTATTTGAGGAGATACTACCCCCAGACCTGCAATAAAAGGCACCGACGATGCTATAACCTCAGGGTTTGCAGCAGGTGCGGTCGGTGGTACTGTATGTTGAGCCACGATGATAGAATGCATACTTGCGACCATTTCAGCCATGGTCTTCAACTTGTCCTCCAGTGCAGCTATTCGTTGTTCTTGATTTGCCGAACTAGAAGCATCTGGATCTTCAGTGACAACGTATGCTGACACTTCTCTAGGTACAATAGAAGACACTGTCTGTTCAGAACTTTTACTGTATGCATCATAATCAGAGAAGGAATCATCTCCTGAATAAGAAATAGGAAGATGACCAGAGGGATCTTGGAGAAGATTCCCATGCCCCATTGTGTCTCGATTTCGGGATCGGGTGTGTCGAAATACTCCTTCAGAAGATTCTTGGAGTAAATCTAAGTACCGCTGGCTAGGTCTGTGAGGTTTGCCGTGTTTGGAGGACTTTCTACCCCTAGTGTCTCGAGAAGCCATGTTGACGGAAGCATACAACACTTCGTCTTCATCTTTTGACATTGGTTCAGAAGTTGCAAATTTTAGACGATCGAAAATAGTTCGTTTTGTTGTCTGGCAACATCACTTGATGACAACCTTGTGATTACAATGGTGTTCAAGTGGCTGAACTGGAGGTGTTGAGATGTTGTCCCGTTTTTGCTTGAGATGCTCTCGGAGGTCAGGAATAATGATGGGACGAGAAGAAGTCTGAGGGATATGTTCTTTGACCACATTCGAAACATGGTTCCGGTTCTTTAGATGTTTTGTCCCGTGAGTATATAGAGAAGTACTCACTTCGTTAGCATAGGTATCAGGATTTTTCATCCTGGAAATTCGCCTCTGATGCATGTTCATCTTCGGCATTAGCTGCTTACGTTTCATAGAAGCTGGTCTATTAAGATAAGTCCATAGATCAGCAAACTCACCCCCAGGGGTTTCTGTCTGAGACACCAATAATTTTTCTTGTTTTGAGTGGGATATCCGGAGAGTTGGTAGATCTTGGAATTCTGCTACCGGAGTAGGCAGAATACCTCTTTGATCAGTACATTGGAGAGAAGAGCTCTTGTTTGAGAGAGTTCTTGTACTGATTGGTGCCGAGGTACGTTCAAATGGATCTTCTACGGTAAATACCGGAGAAGATTGAGAAAAGACCAAAGGACCTTTTCCCTTGTTTTGTGAAGAAGGGTTGGCTAAAAAGCATTTTCCTCTGTTGTCTTCCAAGTCGTGGAATGAGGAAGTTCGAGAAAAGACCAACGGGCCTTTTCCTTTGTTCTGAAGAGGAGAAGAAACAGTCAACAGACTACCCCCAATGGATTGCGCTGAAGCAAAAGGGTACTTGGGAAGAGGAGCAGAGTTTTTCCCCTTGCTGTGAGAAGAAGGGAGATTAGCCAAAGGGCTATCCCTATTAGACTGCTCTGGAACAGCTTACGCAGAGGTTGGAGTGGCAATAGGCGCATTGGCTGATTGCGCTTGGGAAGCTTTGACAGATGGCCTTTTGGCCACAGAAACTATAGTTTGTGCGGCAGGAGTCCTGGCTTCAGAATATTTAAGTTGTACTCTGGTTGCAGGAGTAATGGATTGCACAGGAGGGAAGGAGGTCGCCAACTGCGCCAGGAGGAGAGGAGTCTTGCACTTTGCCAGAGTAGCATAGAAAGTGGGTTGCACGGCAGCAAGAGGAGCAGTGCACTGCTCAGGAGCTCTGGCTTGTGCTTTGGTAGCGCGGGTGGTGTTTTGCGTAGGAGCAGAAGTGGCCAGTGAATCCTTAACAGCAGAGACAGCAGGTTGCGCAGATGATTACCAGAGGACTGCGCAGAGGACTTTGGAGTCCATACTGAACGAACCTTGCTCTTGGCAGAGGTTGCAGTGCGACGAGTAGCCCCAGAGCTGATCATCGCCTCGTAGGCAGTCTGGTTGACCTTCACAACCAGCGTCTTCTACGTCTTTCCGATAAACGCAACGTCACATTGAGTTATCACTTCCTCGTCGGAGGAGAAAGCCGTCCCCAGCAGAGTCACCATTTTGTTTGCAAAAACAAAAGTTCTTTTTATTTCACAAACTTTGTAAGAAGATTACAATTGAATTCTGGGAAAGTACAACTATAGGAATCCGATCTGAAGACGATCGCTTTATCCCTTGGACGATGTAAACTTTGAAGACGATAACCTCTGAAGAATGCAGCAGCACTTGGACAAGAACTCCTGATCTCTGGTGATAATATGATCTGATCTCCTCAATGAAGGACTTGAAACTCTATTTATAGAGTTCTAGAAATAACTAATTTATAGTTATTCTGAATTGCGCAGGCTGGATTGCGCAGGCATTGGACTGCGCAGACTACCAGTTGCGCTGGCTTTTGGTGGTTACTCAATCATGGGCTAACTGTATTTAGATGTGTGGCATTGTCTGATTAAAATGCGCTTGGTCGTGTACAGGAAGCTGCCACGTGTTGAGCAATTAATGGCATGTAAGCCACGTACAAAATGTCAGTTATCTTGATGGATCGCGCCACTTGAACAATGCTAGCTTCAGACTGCGCTGGGATCGAACTGCGCTGAAGAGGATCTGGCAAACTGCGCTTCGATTGTGCTGGCAGATTGTGCTGGCTTTTGGCAGCTGGACCGCGCTAGAATTTGGACAGCTATCCTAGAATACGGTGCGGCTCGAGAAACGAAGAGGCTCCTCGCCTTTCGGGCTGTCAGTTGTCAGAAGATCTAATTTTGTGTCAGGTAATGATGACGTTGCCACGTCAGCATAGCGCACTTGGATATTGGTGCAGTTCAACCTCGCGCAGTTGATTTTTTGCGCAGTCTGTTTCCTGCGCAGTTTATTGAAAGGTGCGCAATTTGGTTTTCATTGCTTTTTTGATGGGTGCAACTTGATTTTTTGGACCTAGACCTATGGGAGCTGGAGAAATAGCTGCAGGACCAATTATTATCAGCAAAACCCGGAAGCAGAAATCAGGTGCAGCTGTTACCCTCCCAGAGAAGAAGAAGAAGGTCACTGTCAAAGGGCCTTCTAGACAGAGAGCCGCTACTCCAGAGAGCGAAACTCCTGTCGAGGAGCCTCAACACATTGCATCTTCTTCAGCTCATCCTGGAGAAGGATCTTCGGCATCCCAACCAGCAGCATCAATAGAAGCTGCGGGGCTCCTATCTCCTGGACGTCTCAGCTCATCGCTTCATCTGACTTTGCCACAAAAGGCGAAAGCTATTGAGGATACCGTCACTACATATACTGTTGATCCAGAGCTCATCCCATCAGATGAACCGGCTCTTACCTTCGATGATGATGACTGGGATCAAGATTATGACGAACTTTTGACACGCCCTGCACCTACTTCAGGTAAATATAAATTACACAAAATCTATACAAAATTATGTATTATGATTTTGTATATTAACTTATTTTGCTTAATTTTTGTAGGTGTTATCATTACAGCAAATCCTGTGGCTCCTCCTCCTCCTCAAGAAGCTATTCATGAAGAAAACATGGAATCTGAGGAAGAGAGTTCTTCTTCAGAAGAAGATATTGTCCAAGAGGAAGTACAACAAGAGCCTGAAGTAGAGGCCCAGCCAAAATTGTCTTCTCTTGCTAAGGATGGAGAAAAAGAACAAACTGCAGAACAACCAACTGTAGATGAAGAAGCAAATGCTGCAGAAGAAACAGATTTCAATGAAGAAACAGTTGTAGAAGAACCAACTACAACTGAAGTACTCCCAGAGCTTGAAGAGCCGGTAGCCTATGAAGGTGATGAAGATATGGTCAACTCATCAACTGAAGCTGGAGACGTTGTAATAGCATCCTTCGTTATTGCTACTGATCCAGCACAAGTTCCTGAAAAGACAGTGTCTGAGTCGGAGTCAGCTACACTGATCACCATTCCTCCCACACCAATCATCGCCACTGAAACTTAAATAGTTTCAACTCCAGAAATGGCTGGAGTAAAAAGTGCTGAAGACATTGTCTCTGAAGCTCCTGGCGATCAGTTAGCCAGGGTACCAGTATCAACAATGACTTTAACTCAACTTGCTACCAAGGCAACAACAATATCCACTCCTAGCCTTCAGAAGAGAGACTTGGTAGACATTGCCGCTACGCCGAGCTCAAATGCAGAAATGAATCTCTTAGTTGAGATTCATACTGAAACTTTCTATAAAACCCTGGCGGATCTGATCAAGATGGTCCTGAAGAAGGGCTTAATTATGAAAGCTTGAAGGCTGCCATTGCTCTCACAATCAGGAATGTGGCCATGTTCAATGACACTGAAATAGCAGCAGCACTGGAAAAGGTAGTAGAGGAACTTGAACAGCCTATTAGAGAATATCTAAGGCTGTCAAGTAAAACTATTAAAAATCTTATCCAAAGCGAGTATGATGCTTTATCAGCTGAATACATCGCTCGGGAGACTACTTTCAATGAATCTCTCCAGAACTATAGCAGTGAAGTTGCCAGAGTGAAAGCTTTACTGAATGAAACCAAACCTCTGCTGGAGATGCATAAAGAAGCCTATGAGACTTTAAACATGAGGATTCATCAGCAAGATGATAGAATCCGTGAAGTTGAGGCAGAGTTGGTTCGCTTAAAGGCCGAAAGAGAGCAAATAATTGCGGATCGAGACCAACATTTAATGCAGAGCTCAATTTTGGAAGAGAAGGTTTTCGGTGTTGAAGCTGTCATTAAAACCCTTGATGATGCCAAGGATAAAATGATAGCTACTTTTGCCGAATTCTCCCATCTTTGTACTCCAGAGGCTCGACGTACTATAGCTACTGCAACTGTGCTGAGTTCTCCTGAGAAGCGTCTAGCAGAGCTGCAAAAATTGCCCGAAGATGTATCTGCTCCGCCTTAGGCATTTTTACATTTAATACAAAATTTTGTATTCTTCTGTCTTTTTTCATTCTGTAATATTTTCAAAAAATGAATAAAATATTTGTTTTGTGATCCTATCATTTATTTTGAATTTAAACAATAGGTATGAGATAGAAAACACTTATCAGAGGTAATATGAACATGATAAGTCTTCTAAACTCAATAAATTATATCTATCCAGAGGTAATGTGGACATGATAGATAATGAATCTTGTTTTCTTTTTAGAGTGTACAATACTATCAGAGGTAATATGAACGTGACAGATCGTAACAACTCAAAGAAAAACAGATTGATATCTATTCAGAGGCCATATGGACATGATAGATAAGAAAAGAAGTAGACTCACTATTTATTCAGAGGTCATGAAAACATGATAAATAATAAATCTTTTTTTTTAATCAGCTGGTAAGACAGAAGATCAAAATTCTTTTTTAGGAGAACAAATAACCAGCTTAACCAAACCTTGGTAGCTGGGGAATAAAGAAGAAATTCAGACATAATATTTCTTCAAGAATTTGCCAATAATTGGCATCATGAGCAAATCTCCGTTAGGTTTAGACAACCTATAGGCACCATTGGAGAACACTGTCTCGACTACATAAGGACCTTCCCATTTTGCTTGGATTTCCCTTTACTCTTATGAGTCATCACCATCGGTCTCCGGACAGCTAGAACTAGCTCACCGACTTTGAATATCCTCTCTTTAACTTTACGATTGAAAGCTCGATATATGCGGGCTTGATATAACTCGATGTGCTGTTGCGCTTGAAGACGCTTCTTGTCTAGACCTTCAAGTTCTTGAAGTCTCAACCGATCATTATTCTCTGTAGTTAGCTCATTAGCAATGGCGATTCTAAGAGATGGAATCTGGATTTCCAGTGGAAGAACAGCCTCACATCCGTAAACCAGTGAGAATAGTATAAAACCAGTAGGAGTTCGGACTGTCGTTCGGTAAGCCCATAAACATTCTCCAAGTTTCTTATTCTAATCACGTTTATTAGAAGAGACAAACTTTTTAAGAAGTTTAATAATTGTCTTGTTGAAAGCTTCGGCCAAACCATTAGCAGCTGGATTATAAGCCGTAGAAGCCAGATTTTGGATCAAATTCTTATCGCAGAATCGATAAAACGCCTGACTGGCAAATTAGGGTCAATTATCATGAATTATCCTTCGGGGAATCCCAAAACGATAAATGACATGGTGTTTGATGAAGCTAACCACATTAGATGTTTTTACTTCAACAAGGGAAACCACTTCCGTCCATTTAGAAAAGTAATCGGTTATAGCCAGTATAAACCAATGTCCCTTGACAGAAGGAGGGTTAATCGGACCAGTAATATCCATGCGCCAAGCTTCGAAAGGCCAAGAAGCTACTATAGGATGTAAGAATTCAGATAGTTGATGAATAAAGTCGGCATGAATCTGACATGCTTTACACCGTCTGGCGTAATCCACAGCATCTGCTATCATGGAAGGCCAATAATACCCCATTCTTCGAATACGGTCCTGTAATTTCGGACCCGGTTGATGAGCACCGCAGACACCATCATGAGCTTCACGAAGTGTTTGCTTAGCTTCACTCTCAGAGAGACAACGCAGCAAAAGTCCGTCATATGAACGACAATATAACATATATAAAGAAGAATCGTACTAGAATCAAAATGATCGTCTTTTGATTGATGCAGCTTCTTTTGGATCTTCAGGTAAAATCCCATGGACCGCATAATCAATAAACGGACTTCTCCAATCCCTTTGTTGAGAACTTGATTCTGTAGTATAACTTTGTTCGATATGCAAATTATTCTTTACACAGAATAGATCTCTATCAAACAAAGTAATGATGTTTTATCTTCTAATTGGAACATCTAAGTCTGTAGCTAAACTAGCAAGAGCATCAGCTTCCAAATTTTGAGAATGTGGTACGAATTCAATGAAGAACCCTTTGAATGAAAGGACCAATTCGATTACCACTTGATGATAGGGAATGAGGTCAGGATTTCTGACTTCATATGTCCCTCTGACCTGATTAACAATCAGTTGAGAATCTCCATAAGCTTCCAGGAACTCAATGTCCAATTATTTTGCCACTTGAAGACCAATTAGCAGAGCATTATATTCCGCCACATTGTTGGAGCATGGTTCATTAAGAGAATAAGCACGGTATATGACTATTTTATCAGGAGAGACCAAGACGATGCCTACTCCTGAGACAATATTGCCTTTAGGTCCAACCCGCGATGCTCCATCAAAATATAGTTGCCAAATGTCATCCCTCAAAGTCATGTTGCAATCCACGACTTCATCTGGAATATCCTCATATAACTTAGATATTTCAGGTATAGGGTGAGCAGCTAGGAAATCAGCTAATGCTTGACCCTTTACTGATTTTTGAGGTACATAGACCATGTCATAAGGAGTAAGCAACATTGTCCAGGTGGCTAATCTGGAGTTAAGGATGCTCGGTTTTCTCATCAATACCCGAATATTATTTATTCTGGAGATGACATGAATAGTCTGTCCTGACACATAATGTCGTGTCTTTTGAACGACAAAAACCAAGGCCAGACATTCTTTTTCCACAGGAGTATACGTGTGTTCAGCTCCAACCATCATTCGGCTAAGATAATAAATTGCCTGTTCATGGCCCTTATCACTTTTCTGTACAAGAAGAGCACCGAGAAAATGATCTAAGGCTCGAATATATAGTAAAAATGGTCTTCCTACCACTGGAGGTACCAGAACATGTGAATTTGTAAGGTATTGTTTGATGTCATTGAAGGCTTTTTGACATGCTTCATCCCAAACAAATGATACACCTTTCTTTAATAGACGAGAGAAAGGTTGACATCTCCCAGAAAGATTGGATATAAATCTCCTGATATAAGCAATACAACCTTGGAAGCCACGGAGTTCTTTTAGATTACGCGGAGGATGCATTTCAAGAATTGCTTTGATTTTATCAGGATCAACATGGATACCTTGGGAAGTGATGACAAATCCCAAAAATTTGCCACTGGAAACCCCTAAGAAAGACTTAGTAGGGTTCATCTTCAGTTGATGTTGACGCATCAACTCAAATACTGTCTTCAAGTCTTGAATGTGATCATCTTTTGATCGACTTTTGACAGTAATATCATCTACATAATATTCAACTGTTTTTCGTAGATGTTCTTGAAAGATGTTGCTCATGGCCCGTTGATACGTAGCACCGACATTTTTCAAACCAAACGGCATAACCGTATAGCAGTAAACTCCAAGGGGTGTACGAAAAGCGGTATGCTTTTCATCTCCTGGATGTATCTTAATTTGATTGTATCCTAAAAATCCGTCCATGAAAGACATGCGTTCAAAACCACATGTATTGTCTATCATGACATCGGTAATCGGAAGTGGAAATTCATCTTTTGGACAAGCTGCATTAAGGTCTCGAAAATCTATGCAAACTAGGACTTTTCCATTCTTTTTCATGACAGGAACAATATTGGCAACCCAGTCTGGGTGTTGTTCTTCACGAATAAAGTCATATGTGATCAGCTTTTTGACTTCTGCTTCAATTGCATCCATCATATCTGGTCGGAAATGCCGCTGCTGTTGTTTTACAGGTTTGGCATTAGGAAGAATATTGAGTTTATGAGTAGCAACTTTAGGATCTAAACCTGGCATATCCTCATAACTCCATGCAAAGATATCAATATATTCTTTAGTCAGCTTTATCAACTCTTTCTTTTCATCTTCAGAAAGGTTTTTACTGATGAATATTGGCTTGGACGTAGTTCTGTCGCCAACGTCAATCTGAACAATTTTATCTTCTATAGGTGGCTGTCGCTGTTCAAAATGAAGCTCCCAGTGAGTGTCCATTTGTTGTGCCCAAGGGTCATTTTCAAATGGCTCAGATTCACCATCAGTTTGAACCATGTTGACTGAGAATACGCAAGCAGATTCATCATAATGGTTTCTTCCAGAATATGAGAATTGTAAAAAACTGGAAGAAAATTCTTCTTCCATATCTTCATTGTACATGTAGGATGTATCAGATTCGATGAACTGGATTTCTTCAGAATCTGAGGATTGTGAAGAACTGGAAAAAAAATTTTCTTGTATATCTTCATTAAACATGTGGGATGAATCATATCCCAACCCATGACGAGTTTTCTGGTAAAATGGATCACCACATAATGGTAACCGTCTACCTTTGCCTTGATTGAGACCCATCATAGTTTTCAAATCATATCCCATATTCTGAATAATCTTAAGAGATTATTAATTATATTTGTCAATTCGGATTCTTCCTTTATCTTTCTCTCTGAAATCATCTGTTTGAGTAACAGGAATATTTCTAGCCAGGCCAAACACAATTTGGCGCTTGTTTATCTTATTAGACGGAATCACAAAATAAGATTCTTCGTGACGTCTATAAATTAAACAAGCTTGTGATGATGAGGCTACAGGAAGAAGATAGGAAGAAGATGTTAGGAACCTTTGAGCATAGGATCCTACATCGATATGAGGAGGAAAATAATTTTCCTTATGATTAATATATAAGGTTTCCTCTGTATTTATGTTATTTTTGTGTTGATGACTTTGATTATCAGCAGATAAAGTCATTCTTTCAATAAATTTGACAGCCATATACTCCAAAAGGAAATCTTTATTGATATTAGAAAGTCCAAAATGATCAATATTTACATCATTTACAAACTGACTACTACGCTTTGGATTGATTATTAACGGACCATCACCCGTCTTCAGCGTAGACTTGCCAAGGTTGATAATCAGTGGTTCTGGATCATTTGTACGAGAAGTACGTCCCTTGACCTTGATCATGAGAGGTTGAACTTGGCTCTTGACTGGAATACTCACTGATTCCTCAGACGAAGCTCGAGTTCTTCCTTTAACCTTGATCACCAAAGGTTCGTCATTGACAGGTTGGGGTTGGATTCGACCTTTGACTTTAATCTTCAAAGGTTGATCTTTCGGAGGATCTTCTGGGGCAGATTGATCTTCTGCAGGTGATCGATCTTCGACCATATCCGATATCTCCTTTACATGCTCCTGTTTGTAGAGTATTGAATCAAAGAAATAGGCTTCAACACCCTTAAAAGGATTGATATATGCGAATTCAGTCTTCACAATCCCTTAAGAATCCACGTACTTGAAGCATTTGTGGAGAGTTGAAGGCACAATGTTATGCTCATATATCCATGGTCTTCCAAGAAGGATGTTGTAAGATACATCTGAGTTGATAACATAAAAAGTCGCCATAGTTCGAAGATCACCAATTTGAATCTTCAGACAAATCTTCCCCAATGGTTTACTCTTTCCAGAGTTGAAACCAACTATTGTTATACTAGTGTAAGTCAAATCACTAGTAGGAATCCTCAAAGGTCGTAGCATACTCTGAAGAATAATGCTAATAGAAGACCCAAGATCAATGTAAATCCTGTCAATTTCAGTAGATTCAATATACCCTGTATAACACAGAGGCCTGTCGTGCTTATTATGCTTCAACAACATATCTTCTTGTGTGAAGGTAATGTTAGGAATTGCTTCCATCACACTATGACATTGTGGACACGACACTGGTATATTGTCAAGACTCTTGAGTTGAGCTAAACATGAGTCTGCTTGTAGTAAAGCTTCGCTAAAAGTTTCTCGACTTTCTTTAGAAAGACGAAGCAGCTCAAAGATAGAGAGTCTAGCCGGAGTATTAGCTAATTGGGCTAGAATATCGAACTTGTAGGGTTTCATCACCACCCCTTGATTTGAAGCAGATTTCAATGGGACGTTGAAGCGTACTACTTTCTGTTTCCCTTTCTCAACCACAGATGGTTTAGAAGGTTTTGCCTCAGTAGGGACAGGAGATGGTTGAGTAGGTAGTGTTTCAGCAACGTCCTCTGCTTCTTTAGAAGTTCTCTCATAATCTTTGTGGTACTCTTTCCCGGATCTCGTACCAGCAAAGGTTTCTTCTTCAGACTCAGGAGAATGAAGTACCATATTACAGGTTTTGTTCTTCTTTCCCTTAGTCTTCTTCTTATGAGGATTTTTATGAGGGACCTCAAAACCCAATCCAACAGTGGATTTTTGACCTTGAATTTGTAAAGGAAGTCACATTCCTTTATCATAGTTCAAACCTTCCGCCTTTTGAAAGTCATAGCACATCTTTTTCATGAGATGGACTGATTGTTGACTATACATGTGAGTGGGTAGCGGACTTTCAATAGATGATTCAACAGAGAAAGAAGGAACAGAAACCTCTATAGCCACAAGAGTAGGGGTATTCGGGACAAGAGAAAAAATCCCTACATGAGCTTTCTCATAAGCAGCAAAAACTTGTTGTGCCCTGTATAAGGGGACACTATTCATAGCTAACCACTGCCGATGAGTAAGTTTGAGTTTGGTAGGAGGAGACAAACTTGGAGGGAATATATTCAAACCCCTCAGTCTATCCTCCAAAGAAATTCCATCCCAAAGATGATCCAAATCATCATGATCTGGAGTAACAACATGAGAAATCATATTGCAGGTTTTGACTTTTCGACCTTTCTTGGATTTTGAAGTTTTACCTTCATCTTCCATTTCAGGTACTAAGTCAGGATGTACCCTCACCATTTTTTAATGTGAGAGGCAATAGTCCTTTACTTTGTTCTCTAGCTGGCGGGAGATTTACAATCTTCATTGTCGCCTTAGGAATTAGGACAATCCCATCTGGAACTTGCTATGGAGGAAAACCTCCAAATTAAAGAAAAATCATATTAGTTGTAACTGTATGCTCATCATTGGTTAAAGCGATGGCATTAGCATTTATCAACTCTTGAATTTTCTTCTTTAAGACATAGCAAGCCTTGGTAGGATGATTTATGTATCTATGATAGATACAATACTTGGGATTGTTGGTCAAATTCACCTCATTAGGTCTTTTTGGCTCTGGAATCTGGAGTTTGCCACTCTTCACAAGATATTGGAATATCCCTGGGATAACACTGTCATCAAAATAATATTCTTCTTTTGGTTTGGAAGACTCCTGATTATTTGGCATCGTTTTAGGTTTTGAAAGATTAACCACTAGGGTTTCCTTCCCTTTCCTATTGCGATTGCCGAAATTATTACCTGAAGAGGCTTTCTTTCCTTTGTCTTCTGAGACAAAGATCATCCCATGTTCACGAACCAACCTACCATTGGTCTCGGCTGAAACTGTTGCTATAATGAATGAGGCCCAATCTGTGAATTGAGAGCCTCGCAGATTCATTTTGTATGTATCAATCAATGCTGAATCTGGCATACCAGAAGGCATTTTCAAAGTTGTCTGTCGAAAACTTTCGATAAACGTCCGAGTATCTTCTTTCTCCTTTTATTTGATCTCTATTAAGGAGGACATATTCATGTCCATGCCTCCTTCATAGAAACGGGAAAGAAATATTACTTTAAACTCGTCAAAAGACGATATGCAATTGTCGGGTAGATTGCGATACCAGTCGTATACTGAACCCGTCAAACACCCAATGAAAACTCGGGTGAGAAGAGCATCATTCTTTTGTAAATGCACAGTCGTAATATCAAAATAATTGATATATTGACTGGGAGAGGCCTTTCCATCAAATAACACCATCGATTGTGGCTTGAATTTTGGAGGAAAGGGTAAATCATTCCAATGAGGAGGATAAGGTTGCTTAATCCCTAACCTCTGGAGCTGATCCTTGTGCTTCAGAACTTCAAACTGTGATTTTAGCTCACACACTGCTTGAATAGCTTCACTAGTTTGAGGAAGCACATTCGATTGAATGGTTGCTGGATGTACCGTAACCCCCACCGGAGGTGGTACATCTTCTGGAATGAGAGGATCTGGAGCTGCAGAGTTTTGATTGATAGCAGGCTCTTGACTAAGATTATTCAAAGGTGCATCAACCCCTTGACTATCTTGAGTTTGTGCTGCTACCTGCACCGGTGTTACCACTGCCGGCTGAACAGTTTGCTGAGTTATTATTATTTAATGTATGTTTTGCATCATGACAAGCATATCCTTCAGTGATTGCTCCATTGCTGAGAGACGTTGCTCTGTATTAGAAGTTGACGTCTCCGGTTCATCTCCAATAGCATAGGATTCAACCTTCCTTGAACCTACAGAGGGATTGGTGTAGAGGTATGAATCAACACTATCAGTTTCTGATTCCAAAGACTGGATACCCCAGCTTCTAAATCTGAAGATTGCAATTGTCTTTGACTTTTGACCGGGTATGCTGATACACCCCTTCAAAACTATCAAGAAGTCGGTTGAACTGTTGTTGGCTAGGAGTCCGAGGCAAATTACGTCTTGGACGTCATCCTCTATTGACATGAGATGCCATATTGACTGAAGCATAGGACAACTCATGTTCTTGGTCATCAACTGATTGCTGAGGCACATTATAGCTTAATCGGTCAAAAACTGACCATTTAGAAGCCGAGCAGCAACATTGGATTACGATCTGGTGACACTCACAATGGTGATTTTCTTTGGGGAGTGTCACAGGATATTTTCTGTTTTTACGCTTTTGTACAAGCAACTCGCGTAAACACATTATAGCTTAATCGGTCAAAAACTGACCGTTTAGAAGCCGAGCAGCAACATTGGATTACGATCTTGTGACACTCACAATGGTGATTTTCTTTGGGGAGTGTCACAGGATATTTTCTGTTTTTACGCTTTTGTACAAGCAACTCGCGTAAATCAGAAGGAGTAGAAGGAATCGTCTTCTTTATTACATTTGGGACAGAGAAACGTTTAGTCCCTTGCGTATAAAGAAGATTACTGGCTGCATTAGCAGAACCAAACTGTGTATTTTTACGCGTCTGGAGTTGCATACGTAAATCCTGAGATTTTTGTGCACAAAGGACTCCATCAGCATTACGCATAATTTGAAGGTTTGGTACCTTGCGTAAAGCAGTATAAGAAGGTTATTGGTAGAAAACAGAAGTTTTACCAACAATAGAATTCTTGTTTCTATGCTGTATGCGTGTAGGCAAATTCACTTTAGATGCAAAGGCATCATTGTGAACTTTATCTACCATGTCACCGACAGGAGATTTAACTTTACGCGTAAAGTGCAAAACATGAATATCTGCCACGTCACAGACGGAAGATTTACCTTTACGCGTAGAGCACAAAACATGAATATCTGCCACGTCACAGACGGGAGATTTACCTTTACGCGCAGAGCGTAAAGCTTGGGTGTCTACCACATCACAGATTGGAGACCGATTTTTACGCTCAGAGCGTAAAACTTGGGTGTCTACCACATCACAGACGGGAGACCGATTTTTACGCGCAGAGCGTAAAACTTGAGTGTCTACCACGTCACAGACGGGAGACTGATTTTTACGCCCGGGGTGCATCTCTGAAGTAGAGACTGCCTCGTCACAGACGGGATCCTGCACAACAGGAGTGGGAAGGATTCCCTTGCCTTCAGAGACATCAGGGAGATCAGAGGAAGCTTTGGACTTAGGAATCCAAACTTTTCGTGCCTTCCGCAATTTTTGAACATTGGAGCAGCGAGTACCCCCAGTTCGGAGCATTTCTTCGTAAGCAGTCTGGTCGAAGTGAACAACCCGAGTCTTCTTTGTCGATCCGACCGACACATCATCATATTGAGCAATTACTTTCTCATCAGAGGAGAAAGTCGTCCCCAGCAGAGTCGTCATTTTGTTTCACTTAACAAAATGCCTAAAATTAGCTTTTGAAAGAAAACGAGAAAAAGTACAAAAGTACAAGTTGTTTCTGGGAAGTATTGCTATGGAAGTCTGATCTGAGAGCGATCACTTTGTTCCTTGGACCATACGATGATGATGAAGAGAACTACTTGAAGAAGACGAACAATCGGAAGAACTAAGTCACCAGACGACACAACGGCAGTGATGGCACAGTCGAATGCTTTCATGTTTTGCTTCACCCTGTTCTTGAGAAAAAATTGAAGAAATGCTTCTAGAAATATCACTCTGAAAGTATAAGTTTTCTCAGAATCTCCTCCTCTGTATCTCTCCTAATTCTGTCTGTGTTAAAAATAAGTCTATTTATAGACTAGACCCTCTGTGCGTAAAAAGTAACATAATCGGGTCTCTACACAAGCAACTGTCATCCACGATTGAAAATCAACCTCTACGCGTGATGACACGTGTCCCATGTAGAGTTTTGGTCTCTACGCATGGTGACACGTGTCCCATAACTTCAGCAATATGGGGAGAGACGTACACACGTTCCTCAATAAGTGTGGCATGAAAGCTACGTAAGCAGACCACGTTCTCACATAGCCAGAAAATATTGGGCTTAAAAATGACCCAAAATAGACTTCCTGCGTAAAGTAGCAGACTAGGCGTAAAATAACCCAAAATAGACTTCCTGCGTAAAGTGGCTGAAAAATAGCCTTGAGCGTAAAAGCTCGAATAGCTTTCATGCGTAAAAGAAGTAGTCACTTGAGCGTAAAGTAGCCCATCTGCACACTAAACGACAGGTGTTGGGTTTGGTGTAAATCAAATCTTCTCGACTTCTGTGCAATCCGCTGTCAGAAAATCATTATGTCAGAATAATAACACGCGCATTAAATGCGATGTAGACAGCCTGTCTCCCGCGTAAAGTTTTGAGGATAGCTCTCGCATAAAGTAGCTCGCGTAGAGTTTTACTTTGTTTGATTTCTGCGTAAAGTCTGTCTTTGCGTGAAATCCTCAGCTTCTTTGACTTGGCTTATGAAGTACTTTTTATGCTCCTACAGCGATCAGCGACTGCTCGGAGAAGGCACCGGGCTCGGATCTGCCAGCATGGCACTTGAGCGGCGACTACTCGAAACGTCGCTAGATCCGGCTCGGGCGACACAAAGGAGGCGCTGAAGAGGGTTCGGCCACCAGGAGGCGGTGCTCGACGAGTGTGGCCAGATTTGGTGGCCAACGCTCGGCTCGGCTAGATCTGGTTGGCGGTGGTTCGTCGGGCGGAGATCTGTCGGGATCTGGCTGACAAGGAGCAGGTCGAGGGTGGGCCCGCTCGAGGACAACGGTGTTGTCGGCAAATCAACTCCGGTGACCGAATCGGCGGTCCTTGGCGACAATTGTGGCAATAGTTCGAAGAGGCGACGAGGCTTGAACCACGTGGTGGTGCGAATCTCGAAGGGGCACACGGAACTCGAGGTGGCCGTACGGATTTCGTAGAGCCATCACAAAAACTGAAAGGACAACTCTGCAGTCCATGTGCTGCTCCCTGAGGTGACGGCTCGACGTTGCTGACTCCGGTGGGGCGGTGGAGTCCGGTGTGGTCGTGGCACCGGAAGTGGTGGCGCGAGGCAGTGATCGGTAGTGGAGAGTACAGTGGTGTGGAGAGATGTCAGAATTTGGAAATTGTACTGTGTCAGAAATAAATAATATTAAAATAACTAGGGAACACCCCCAATATTTATATTAGAAAATATTAGTGTGCTCCTTAAGTCAGCCTTAGTGGCACCCTATGTAATTTGTAACAGATCAGGTGTCATTTAGTGAAGATATGAAACTAACTGCTAACTGACTAACAAATTTCTAACTAATTATAGTAATTAGTTACAACTAATTAATAATTATAACTAATTCATAAATTACATTAAACCCACCTATAAAATTGGTAGGCTAAAGCCCACAATCCAAGTCCAAGGCTTTAATAGGCTCAATAGAAACCCACTAGTAATAAAATTATAGTAATATTAATTAGGACCAAAATTAGAATTATTCATTAGAATTAATAACCATAATTAATAAATTTGGATTAACAATAAAATCATGAATAATTATCGAAATTAATAATTAAACTAATTAAAACAGAATTAATAGATAACTAATCTATAACATGATTAGTTGATAGTAAGGATTAACAATAATTAGGATTAATAAATATAATTAAGATTAACTAAAATAGAATTAGTAACTAATAACAGAATTAATTATCATTAACCATGATTAATAAATCTGATCTAATTATTAATAATCCTAAACAATATTTAATTAACCGATTTTCTAATTAAAAGTAATAAAACGAAATTAATTTATAGAAGTAAATCAGAAACAAGCTTTTTTATGAATAGCAAAATTATACAATTTTTTTAATAGAAAATTCAGGAAAAGTTTCTAAAAATCATAAATCGATATTTGTCACGACCCGCACCCAGTATAGGGGCACGAGAAGTGGGTACGTCCAGCCTACGTCGTAGTATTGGCGGTAGAATGCTGTTCTAGGTCACTATCTAATCAACAACTCACGCAATTATATAATGTACTTGTCAAAATTTAAACTCCGAACGGAGGACAAGTATAGATATAATGAAATCTCAATCACAGTCTAAGCACGATAAGATAACACAGAAGTTTATAACTAAAGACTAAACAACAAGAACAAATATAACTACTAAATAATAATATCTCAAACAAACTCAAATACAAACTCAATATCTCAAGTTATTACAATTCAAGTTCTAAACATGAATCTAAAGCAAGTCTACTAGCTAGTCTCCCGATCACTGCTGAGTGTCGGGGCCAAAGGTAGCTAAGCCATCTCCTGCTCCAAGGCAAGTAGGGCAAGTGTGCTTAGGTCAAGCATCTGTAATATTTTTAACGTGTCCAGTCAGGATTGGAATGAGCACAACTCATCTAGAAATTCCAAGTAAATGACAAAGACTATAAAGCAGTTATAGGCAGTTATATTGATGAACATGGAAGTTTTATACAGGTGATGATATAGAACAACAGTTAAAGTACAAGAGAAGTAATGTAACAAAATAAGAGAAGAAACATGGTAAGGAAGACTGTAACACAAGCTAGCTGAACTAGAGTAACATGATAAATCTAGACAGTACAATATAAGTCAAGTATAATCCCAATGTGAGTCTAATACAATATAAATCCAATACAAGATGAATCTTGTACAAGATAAGTCCAGTAAGTGATCAATGAATCCAGGGTGAGTGCAAACTATACTCTAACAGTGTGTTTTAAAATATCGAGATCGGCATGTAAACGGCTATAGGTAATACAGCACATCGCACACTGATCAGGTGAGGAATGCCTATCTTTCCAGTATAATTCCAAGGGAGGTGGTTCCAGTATTTGGAAATGTTCACATGTCTACTCCAATATTCCCCACCCAACAAGTACAAATGAATCCATAACCCGATACGAAAATAAGTACAAGTCCAGCTAGAACATGATGATGCCAGTAGGTGATTCCAGTAATAGTTCCAGTAATAGAGGCCAGATATGTAAAAAGTGAGTGTCGCATGCAATGGATCCAGTAATATCAATCCGTGTTGACATAGAATCAAATACAACTAACTAGAACTGAAATACAGTAATCGACAAGTAAATGAAAGAATTACCAGAGAATGTACTCGCCTGATACCCTGAATGACTGATGAATATCAGATGTCTGAACTGGAGTCACAGTGTCCTAATTAGAGAAATATAGGTTATGATGTATCCAAAATAAGGTAAATAAAATCTACAATGCAATCTACATGATTTCTAAACCATTCTAGGTCAAAGTCAACTCTCGGTCAACTCTGGGTCATGCCAAGTCAACACTCTAGTCAACTAGGTCAAACTGGTCAACTGTCTAGGATTTGGTCAACTAGGTCATTCTTAGTCAACTAAGTCAAACTCTAGTCAAGCTAGGTCAATTGGTCACATATTGACTCAATGTTGACTTTTGGTCAACTCTAGTCAACTTGCTCTATTTGGTCAAACTTTGGTCAATTCTAGGGTTTTGGAACTTACACTTATCAACTTTGGTCAAACTAGTCTAGGGCCAGTCAAACTAAAGTCTAAACAACAATCCTATAGGGTAAACTATACTCTAGGCCTATATACAATATCACAAAGTACAACGTAACGCCCCAGTCCTAAATTATTTAGGACTAAGTACGTAGACATGCCAGCTGCATACATACGAAGTATACTCCGATATATGGAAACCTCGTATGTATACATAAGCTGTAAAATGCAGTAAACCACAACTAACTAATCTCATCCACAGAATAAGAAAATAAAGATATCATATAATGAATAGTTTTGATACAATATGTTGGGTGGAGACACATCTACTACCAGCAAAATAAAAGAAGATGTACATGATATACAAAAGTATCGACGAAGGTAGTAAGATAGATCCAAGACGCGTCCTCTTCGAATAAATGGAGAAGATCACGACCTCGGCTAGAATATCCGCGGAAGACATGAACACATACCTAGAGAGATAACCAGGTCCTCAGAGGGACGTAACAAGACACATAATATCATGCCCTAAACTGAATAATAAAAGCTCAACAGAAAAGTATATATGACTAAACAGATAAAGGTCCTTGACCATTCTATATGAAAATACATTTTGAAGACAACGTTCCACACAAGGGCTTCCGAGACTAGAAACACGACGCGTTAGCGTTTTAACCGAGGTACTAGTGGCATCTAGAGAAAAATAAATAAATGCACGACACACTAGTCTCTCGGGTGAGTCACTAACGGCAGCTAGAGGAAAGTAAATACATGGCACATTTGTGTTTCAACCGAGGCACTAGTGGCATCTAGGGAAAAGTAAATAAATGCACGGCACACTAGCTCTCGGTTGAGTCACTAATGGCAGCTAGAGAAAAGTAAATGTGTGAAAGCCCCCGCACCTAATAACTGTCTTCTCCCTCCCCATGCACTATTTGTGCTGAATCCACACCACGATATTTCTAATAACCGTTAAGTCTTCTAGGCAATTATATTAGCAGTTATATCCTAACGCTCGTCCTGTACGCACCGATGTACGGTCGGTATGTAAGTCCGAATCTATATGAGACACGTGACATCATGGGACACAGGTGTTGGGCCAATGAATGTGGCACAAACAAAGGTGGTCCCTTAACTCTAGGCCAAATGCATAAAGAAAACTAAAGTATAGTAATTTGCAACTACATATGGTTTTAAAAGAACAACTTATAAGAAATAAAACATGCATGATATTGAGCAAGAAATTAAAAAGTAAAGGCAAGGTGTCTTGCTTGATATCCGAGTGAGGTAAGATGATGTCCTGGCGACGAATCAACAACAGCGCACAAAGAGGAAGGTGTAGGAACAACTTCGGATGCTGATAATAGTCTATTATCTAATTATAATTAATACTGTACCTATTATATTTATTTAATAAATTCTAAAGTTAGGATATGGTATAGGTTTTCGTATCAGCTTTCCGAAAAACTAAACGGATCGCATTTTCGTTTCCGGAATCTCCCGAAATCACAAAAATACCGAAATACGTTTATTTTTTGGACACTAGATACTCAAACAGTTTTGTAGAAATTTATAGTACGAATTTTATCTATTAAAATATGTTTTTGGAAACCTTACCTCGATACGCTTCTTTTAAAAAAACTGGAGGCGAAACAGAGTTCGGAGCTAGGAGATATCGTCGTTCAAAGTTGCTCTTGCTGCTAAAAAGCGGGGCTGAATTCTAATGACGAATTTTAGAGTTTCTATTGGACTAAAAATAATTTCGAATTATGGCTGATAGAAGGGGGATGTATTGGATTTATATAGGTATTTATTTCAGATTTATCTCCTAAATTAGATAGGATTTGATTTAAATTTATAGGAGCTACTTTGTTATGATATAATATAGATAAGGATGCTTTTCTATTAGACTTATGATTATGATTAACTTAAAATATAGTTCATATTTATCTAAATTATCTATAACATTATTTAAAATTACTATAGATAATAAATAAAGTTAATATTTTTTTAAACAACCTTTATCTAATCTCATTTATACAAGCTGAAATATTTAATACTAAATTGACATTTATTCTATATTATGTAAATAATGTACAATATAAGTAACATGTAAAAAGTAATAAAAGTTATGAAATAAATCCTAAAATTTTAAGAAAAATTGTATAATATAGTTTAGATCCTTAATGTACTAGAAAAATAGCTTTATATATTTGTATACTAAATTCACTAATGAGCACTATACTAAATATATGTAAAATAATACAAATTATATAATAAGTCAATAAATAGTTATTTAAAATCCAAAAATTTAACAAATATTTATTTTGAAAAATCAGGGGGTTTACAAAAGTCTTATCTAGATAAGGACTAAGAAGAGTTTTAATTCCCCTTGGATTTTCCACTATTTAATTCAAATTGATTTAAAAGTAACTCAATCAAATATAATTCAATGTAGATAGATTCTACCTCTAATTTAAACTGCAATTAAATAACTTAATTTTTTTTCCAACTTAAATCACCATAATTAATTATATATTAAATCAACCCATATTTAATATACATTTTTCGAAATAATATATTAATGATAATAATTAATTTTGAAAATACAAATATATATACACTCGTATGCAAAAATAATACTTACATAAAATACAATTTTTCTAAATTACTAGTTATACTTGTACCATAAAATAAAATGACCTTTTTTAAATAAAAATAAAGTTTGGCAATCCTCGACGCGACGCATTTACAACTTCAAGCAATATAAAATATTTATCGTCTATTATTTTGAAATATTTTCTACATCTATATAATTAAAACATTTTATAAAAATATGTACTTCGCACTTATTCGCACTTGACGAGAAATTTACGAAACGCAAACTCGTACGCGACGTATAAATACGAAGTACAAAAATCAATACCATATTTATTAAAAAAATTATAGTAGAAATTAGGGGTTTTACATCCTACCCAACTTACAAGAATTTCGTCTTCGAAATTTAGGAATAGCTAGGGTAGGGGAGATAGAAAGAGTTCATCAATACCGAAATACGATTAAATTTTTGGATGAGGCGAAGAAACGACGTTTGACACAAACATGCATTGGAAGATCGTGATTTTGATATTTGCGAAAATACATCATGGTTATGGAATTGAAGAAGGGTCGCTAGTTAAGGTAATAAAATTATGATAACACGAATTAGAGAATAGAAAGGAATTGAGTAGGTCAAAGAAAATAATTTAGACATTTTGGAGAGATGGTTTCTTGAGCGAATATAGTCGTCTAGGTTTAAGGTATGGTTAAGGAAATGATTTGAATCATTTTCAAGTTTCAAGAACGATTAGAAGGTTGCGATAATGAATCTAGGGTAGAGGAAAAAGGTAACTCAAGACGGGGATATAGTCACATTGGTTAGTCAGTGGTTAACTATCTTGTCAATAGATGGTGGACAACTAAGGGGATATCAAGTACGAGTGTTTGTCTTTTTAATATAGGCGAAAGATGAAAATAATAAAGAGTTCGAAGAAGATATTATCGAATACAAATAAGTGGTTCAAAGACAATTGAAAATTTTCAAAGAATTGCCAAGGCAGTCGCAGATGGAATTCTAGAGGCCAAGTTTAACTATGTCTCCATCCACGTCGAACAATATATGAAAAGCGAACCAAAGTGCACTAGGTTGATCAGACCATCATGCACCGGTTCTGATTGGACAATGTATTAGTGGGCGTCCCCAATAACACATATGTCGTGAACAAGCTCGATAAAAGAATAAGCTTGTAAAACTAAGGCTAAATTAGCATCATAAGATAGTCAAAATATAAGTAAGGAATACTAATAAAGGAAATTAAATAGTCGAAGATCCATTAAAATCTAAGTAATGCCCGAAGTTTGGGCTTATGCAGTCGTCCTAGTATTTTCTTATCTATGGCTTGGTTGAATAGATAAGTTAGGGTCCTCTGAATTCTATAGTCTAAGTAAACTTATCAATATGGGTCACAAGGACAAAGGTTTGTTAGGTCATGAGGTATTCTACCCAACTTACAAGAGTTAAACTAGTAGTGTGATGGGACAATGGGTCAAGCAATCAAGATAAAGCACAAAGATAAGCATTTAAGGAATTAAGTAGAACAAAATCAAATATCGGATCGAAAGAATTGAGTCGAGGTTGAATTCCTATCCTTGGTCGAAAAATATATCGGTATCATGGTAAATGTTATAGTCTAGTCTTTATGACCCAAAAGTTATATCATAAAATAGAGTACCAAGGGATGTGTTTGAGTGGGACATGATATACCTACATGAAGGTGAGCTCGTCTAGGTCTTACATATAAAATTTGTTGGAAGGTAACATCTACTATTACACTCCAAATATCAAAGTCACGGTAAAGGACACAAAAAGATCTAAAATAGAAAGTGGGAGTTCATGAAGTGATAATTAATGCACAAACATTAAAGAAGATCAAGTTGAAGCATGAAACAAAATTAATTAAGCAATCTAGTAAAATAATTTAGGGACACAGTTTTCAGAGAGAAGATAGTCTCCCAGGTGGATACAGTCAAGGAACGATTAATTCATTTCTCAAATTTCAAACGGTTAGAAGGTCACAATAAAAGATCTGAATTTGGGAGAAAGGTCGAATAAGTCAAAATTGAGATATAGTCACATGGTTTGGTCGAAGACTAACTATACTTGTGCATATACAACTATCTTGGTCATAGATGGAATGTAGAGTACCTCTATCTCATTAGGCTGACCTTGCCTGCTTCTTGGTTCTCTATCAAGATAAGATTTAATCCCAAAATTTGAGTTTCCAATATGTATTTTCAAGCTTGACATAAACTACGATATTCAAGCATAATCATAAAAATAATTCAAGTCTTTAATAACCCTAAGATAACCCCTAGTCTATTGAGGTCATCCATCATAACTAAAAAAAAATTAGAAAATATATATATATATATATATATATATATATATATATATATATATATATATATATATATATATATATATATATATATATATATATATATATATATATATATATTCCCTCCAATATGCACAAACTAAACTTTCTTATTCTCTAGTCTATTGAGGTCATCCATCATAACTAAAAAAAAAATTAGATTCCTCTAATCAATCTCAAAATAAGCTTTATCATATCTCTTAATAAATTTTCCACAAAATCGCAATATTATATATCTAAACTTTAAAATCAAGATTTAGATAATCTTATCAATCGTGAATTATGCGACAAAATTTGAAGATTTTTTTCACAATTGAAATATTAAACTCAAAATCTAAATAAATTTATCAATCATAGATCGTATAACACAGTTCAAAATTTAAAATTTTTCTCAAATCAATTTATATCCTCAAAAGATATGGATAGCTATAACCCGAAAATCATAATTATTTTCTAGATCTTCAAAATCAAATTTTTTACTCAATCTTCTATCAATCCTTTGGTGAATACTCCTAGTAGTCTCAAGATAAAATTTTCTCTGTCCTCAAAGTTGGTAAAATTGCTACTACCCAACTTAGAATTAACTAATCCTTAATATCATACTTTTAGAAAAATAAATGCCTCTATATCTTAAATTAGACCTCAATGTATACTAATTGTGAATGTAATCCTTCTAGTCACGTGTTTGACCCATGAGTATATAGTAGTGTAGTCATCTTCCTAACCGACATTAAGCATGAGAAAGTAAGGATTCACGGTAGGAAGGGGTCAAACAAGATGCAATCAAGGGAGGCAAACGAGAGTTCGAAGTTTGGAGTCAAGAAAGAATGTCAAGTATATGGATAAGATCCTAGACTCTATCCTATTTGTAGGCTCACATCGGTACAATAACGTAATCAAAGTGATAAACTTGACCTGCATGGGCCACCACAAAAATATGCAACGCCCCAGTCCCAAATTATTTAGGACTAAGTACGTAGACATGCCAGCTGCATACATACGAAGTATACTCCGATATATGGAAACCTCGTATGTATACATAAGCTGTAAAATGCAGTAAACCACAACTAACTAATCTCATCCACAGAATAAAGAAATAAAGATATCATATAATGAATAGTCTTGATACAATATGTTGGGTGGAGACACATCCACTACCAACAAAATAAAAGAAGATGTACATGATATACAAAAGTATCGACGAAGGTAGCAAGATAGATCCAAGATGCGTCATCTTCAAATAAATGGAGAAGATCACGACCTCGACTAGAATACCTGCGGAAGACATGAACACACACCTGGAGAGATAACCAGGTCCTCAGAGAGACGTAACAAGACACATAATATCATGCCCTAAACTGAATAATAAAAGCTCAACAGAAAAGTATATATAACTAAACAGATAAAGGTCCTTAACCATTCTATGTGAAAATGCATTTTGAAGACAACGTTCCACACAAGGGCTTCCGAGACTAGAAACACGGCACGTTAGCATTTCAACCGAGGTACTAGTGGCATCTAGAGGAAAATAAATAAATGTACGGCACACTAGTCTCTCGGGTGAGTCACTAACGACAGCTAGAGGAAAGTAAATGCACGGTACATTTGTGTTTCAACCGAGACACTAGTGGTATCTAGAGAAAAGTAAATAAATGCACGACACAGTAGCTCTCGGCTGAGTCACTAATGGCAGCTAGAGAAAAGTAAATGTGTGAAAGCCCCTGCGCCTAATAACTATCTTCCCCCTCCCCATGCACTACTCGTGCTGAATCCACACCACGATATTTCTAATAACCGCTAAGTCTTCTAGGCAATTATATTAGCAGTTATATCCTAACGCTCGTCCTGTACGCACCGATGTATGGTCGGTACGCAAGTCCGAATCTATATGAGATACGTGACATCATGGCACACAGGTGTCGGGCCAATGAATGCGGTACAAACAAAGGTGGTCCCTTAACTCTAGGCCAAATGTATAAAGAAAACTAAAGTATAGTAATTTGTAACTACATATGGTTTTAAAAGAACAACTTATAAGAAATAAAATATGCATGATATTGAGCAAGAAATTAAACAGTAAAGACAAGGTGTCTTGCTTGATGTCCGAGTGAGGTAAGATGATGTCCTGGCGACGAATCAACAACATCGAACAAAGAGGAAGGTGTAGAAACAACTTCGGATGCTGAAAATAGTCTATTATCTAATTATAATTAATACTGCACCTATTACATTTATTTAATAAATTCTGAAGTTAGGATATGGTATAGGTTTTCGTATCAGCTTTCTAAAAAACTAAATGGATCACATTTTTGTTTCCGGAATCTTCCGAAATTACAAAAATACCGAAACACGTTTATTTTTTTGGACACTAGATACTCAAACAGTTTTGCAAAAATTTATAGAACGAATTTTGTCTATTAGAATATGTTTTTGGAAACCTTACCTCGATATGCTTCTTATAAAAAAAATTGGAGGCAAAACGGAGTTCGGAGCTAGGAGATATCGTCGTTCAAAGTTGCTCTTGTTGCTAAAAAGTGGGGCTGAATTCTAATGACGAATTTTAGAGTTTCTATTGGACTAAAAATAATTTCGAATTATGGCTGATAGAAGGGGGATGTATTGGGTTTATATAGGTATTTATTTTAGATTTATCTCCTAAATTAGATAGGATTTGATTTAAATTGATAGGAGCTACTTTGTTATGATATAATATAGATAATGATGCTTTCCTATTAGACTTAGGATTATGATTAACTTAAAATATAGTTCATATTTATCTAAATTATCTATAACATTAATTAAAATTATTATAGATAATAAATAGATTTAATATTTATTTAAACAACCTTTATCTAGTCTCATTTATACAAGCTGAAATATTTAATACTAAATTGACATTTATTCTATATTATGTAAATAGTGTACATTATAAGTAACATGTAAAAAGTAATAAATGTTATGAAATAAATCCTAAAATTTTGAGAAAAATTGTATAATATAGTTTAGATCCTTAATGTACTAGAAAAATAGCTTTATATATATTTGTATACTAAATTCACTAATGAGCACTATACTAAATATATGTAAAATAATACAAATTATATAATAAGTCAATAAATAGTTATTTAAAAATCCAAAAGACCACATATTTTTCACACATAAGGGTTGAGACTAAAAACACGCTCACGTTATACGTGCCAGCGTAGAACTTGAAAATATGTCCACGTTATACGTGCGAGCGTGAAACTTGAAAATATGCCCACGTTATACGTGTGAGCGTAAAACTAAAAATACACAAGTCAAAAGACCATATATTTTTGACACATAAAATTTTATTCTTTTGAACAGAAGCGTAAAACTGAAAACACGCTCACGTTATACGAGCGAGCGCAAAATTGAAAATATGCAAGTCAAAAGACTATGTGTTTTTCACACATAAAACTTTACTCTTTTGAACAGAAAAAAGTACGCATAAAAAACGTTCAGTCTTTGACTGCGTAGAACACATTTTTTTAGAGAAATGCATAAAAACAATTTCTCTTTAAAACAGATAACCTTTTACGCGTAATAACTTCAAAATTTAACTCATGTATAATCATTCGCATAGAGCTTGATTTTGCATAGAGTTCATACTTAGAGTTTTACTAACTTGATTTTTCTTGTTTGAACTGCTTTTGCAGTGGACTTGGGGATCCATCCTCTCTTTGAGGTGTTTGGCTCACCAACTGGTATTTTGGGATCAAATTATCTGGAGAATTTATCCCATGTCGAGTTTCCTCAAACTGATAAGCAGTATCCCAAGGAAAGACATCAGTTGATAGTTGCTCAGGGAGACAGAATGTTGTTGTCTCTGATGAACGGAGAATTACTGACGTCATTGGATGGCCAGCATTACTTGAAACCCACATTCATGTTTGGGGACTCAATTGATTTCAAATCTCAGACAAACCCCAAAAAGGAGTCCTGGATATTCAAGTTTGGGGAAAGGGCAATGTATCTCCCAACAATGCCAAGGGATTATCCCCTTTCTTCTTTTGTTCACGCCACTCATCCGAGGCAGATGATCTGGAATCTGACTCCCAACAGTCATGGAAGACCGGGAAGAATTATATTCAAGAGGGATGAAAACTAAATGGGGTATCATTCAAGTACTACCAGTAGTAGTGTCACTCATTTCTCAGGCTTATTGCCTGGATTCACACCAAGTGAGGGCTCGTCTCTGATCCAGCCGGTACAGATACCAATATTCATTAACAGGTTTATGAACGCTTCAGTATTATATCCCCAAGTCAACCCTAGGCTTCCAGGGTGGATGACCCCTCACAATAAAAATTGGGTTCAACTCAGCTCTTGGATCATGAAGAACTTTGAAGCAGAAGTACAAGCCATCGGATTGTTAGAAGCGGTAGCCTCCATAAGTCAAGGCATACCCATAAATAATAACCTGTTCTTAGCTCTGATGGAGTTATATATCAGCTCGACGGGAACCTTTGTGACCCCAGTAGACGAAATAGATTTTGCTCTCCATGAGATACAATTTATCTCCAAGCTACCAATGGTAGAAGTTCCATATGAAGAGTATGTTCCCTCCAATCGGGAACTAGCAAAAATTAGTAAGAAAAACCCTCGCTTAGTCGAGGTATACCAAGAGCTGATGTGTCAATATTTGATATGCACCACTATGTATGAAAGTGGATCGCATTTGGCATATATCAATAAATGGACAATATATCTATTCTATCATAAAAATAGAGTGTTCAAGGAAGATAAGGAGAGATTCCAAGACAGCAAGGCTCAAACCATTAATCCTTGCTCCTGCCGATTTGATAAATACTTGGATGATCACATATAAGACCCCGGACAAGTATTTAACCACCAAAGCTGGAGAATTCCCTGCGAGGACTGAAACATTGAGCTTTTTAAAACATGGCAGTAAAAAGCTCTCAAAGGAAGCCTTGCTGGCGGGCTTTCTTTCCTTGTGGTTGCGAAGATGGGTCGTACCGGGGACCGGTACAGTTGACAGAATTCATCGAAACGTTCTATGGCCAGCAGTACGTTTGGTATTCAAGGCTAAACTCAGCCTATTACTGGCAATGGTGTGCCGAATAAATACGGGTTTGTGAGCTTTTGGTGAAGAACTGATCAATAATGCTCCCTACCGTCGCGATTTCCCTAGGGTGGAGATGCCCTTTACCTATTTGATGGGCTGGCTACTGCATCACAACTGTAGCTTATTACCACCAGGCCCTGAAAATGATGCAGAGGTGTTCCTCCAGAAGTTTAGTAAAGCCACCTGGAAGGCAACTTCAGTGACAGATACACGGGCAGCACTGAACTTCTCTTATGGGTGGAATTTTTTTTGCACACGACGACCAGTTCCAGCCGACTGTTTTGGTGTGCAATTTGAAGACGTAGGTTAAGATAGAACTGAGATACCTGTGCCAGTCTTCAATTGGCTAATATGCATCAGACCCTCACATCTGATGTATATAACTGAAGACAACTGCATCTTTGAACCATACCGACCTAGTCGGTTTGCTCGTCAGTTCGGGTATGACCAGCTTTACGTTGGTAATCCCTCCACTACTTTCAATAATTATGGAAAATTAGTTGATGGAGCGAGGGCATGGCGATATTTCAGCACTGGATGCACCGGTGCCAAATTCCATGTGTCAACCGCCTCAAGCATAACTGAGCTACGAATGCTTCATTCGTATGCACATTTTTATGTTTCCATTCGTTCTTTCGTAAAAGACTACAACATGAAAGGAAGTCTTTGGTGGAAAAAAGAAGGAGACGTCGAAGAACCAGTTATGGTGCCTTCGGATATACCTGATGATGCTGTTCCAGACGAATATCTGGAAATGATCCCTATGGGAGTTGGAGAGACAGGTGCAGGAGCAATTACCATTCCTGCTACCCGGAAGCAAAAATCGGATACAACTGTTACTCTCCGGGAGAAGAAGAAGGTTATTATTAAAGGGCCTTCCAAGCAGAGAGTCTCTACTCCAGAAAGCAAAAATTCTGCCGAAGAGACTCAAAACATTGTATCTTTATCAGCTCAACCTGGAGAAGGATCTTCAGCACCCCAGCCAGCAGCAATAACAGAAGTTACAGGAGTCCTATCTCCAGGATGACTCAGCTCTTCATTGCACCTAACTTCGCCACAAAAGGCGAAAGCTGTCGAAGACACAGCCATAACTCCTACTAGTAATCCGAAACCCATCCCCTCGGATGAACCGGGTTTCGAATTAGATGATGATGACTGGGACTTAGATTATGACGCACTCTTATCGCATCCTGCACCTTCTCCAGGTAAAGACAAATTACACAAAACTTATACAAAAATATGTATTATAATTTTGTATATTGACTATCTTGTTTAATCTTTGTAAGGATCGTCACTGTGGCAAAGCCTGTTGCTCCTCCTCCTCAAAAGTCTATTCCTGAAGAGATAATAGAATCTGAAGAAGAAAGTTCTTCTTCAAAAGAGGATTCTCTTTCTGAGGAAGGTTTTCCATCTGTTGATATACAAAAAGAGTCTACATGAGATACACACCAAGTATTTGTCTTCTCTTGCCGAGGAAAGAGATGAAGAGTCGACTACAGAAGAAGAGCCTGTAATGCTCAGAGAATCGGTTGCTACAAAAGAACCGATTACTGAGGTCATAGAAGTAGCAGCAACATCAATTACTGCTGCTAATCCAGACCAGATTCCTGAGACAGTAGTGTTCGAGTCTGAATCGAACATAGAAGGCAGCACCTCCATAATACCATCCCCTGCCACCGAAACTCAAGCTCTGGAGGCAGCAGAAAACGTTGTTGAAGATGTAGTCCCAGAACTCCTTGGGAATCAATTAGCCATGGTAACGATGACAGATATATCGTTAACTCAGCTTGCTACCACAGCTACGACAGCATCTGTCTCCGGTTTTCAGGAGAAAAGATTGGCAGATATTGCTGATACACCAAGCTCTAATGCTGATATAAATCTTTTGGTAGAGATTCATGCTGAAACATTTTACAAAACTTTGGCAGCGTTGATCAAAATGGTTTTGAAGAAAGGCCTCAGTTATGAGAGTTTAAAAAGGGCAATTGCTACCACTATTGACAACATCGCCATGTTTAATGATACTGAGAGGGCAGTAGCTTTGCAAAAGATAGTCCAAGGACTTGAAAAACCAATCAAAGAATATCTAAAGTTGTCAAGTGGGACTATTTGTAGCTGCCCTTCCCAGTAAATTTGGAATGTTCTCTATTATTATTTATTTTATTGGAATGGTGATTTTTAGATTTTATAGATAATTATTTAGTTAAATATTACGGTAGATGACTTTAGCCATGGTGGAGTTTTGGAGTACACGGTGACTAAAAATCGTGGCAAGGATAGCGCAATGACGTACTTTCACCAGTGTATTCGCCCTGGTAAGGAAGGCCGAGCCATAGAACTGTTCTAACTAGAAAAACCAGGCCAAGTTGCAACTTAACCCTTGTCGAAGTTTTATTTATCTATTAATTATATTATTGAGTTTAGGGAAACCGATTATACCATTTTAGTCTGGACTGGACCCGAACTGAGCCCAAGCCCATGTACTCATGCGGGACGTTCAATAATATTCGTGTTGACGTATTTTGGTATGAGTGTGTGTGGTATTCCGTTTTAATTATTTAATGAATATTTTCTAATATTCGTAATTAAATATTATAATTATCATTATTAGTTGATATTCGGTAATATTGGTATAAAATAGGTCCGTGTACATATTAGGATTTTTTAGACTGCACAAGTTGTATATATATATATATACACCATTATTATTTTATTGAATTTTGTTATACTTATTATTATTTTATTGAGGTTATTATATATATAATATTATTTATTTGTTATTGGTTATATTAATTTTGTTAATTAAATATTATTATATATAGTCATATAAATATATATATTGATATGTTATATAGAAATATATATAGTAATATATATAATAGAAATATATATAGTGATATATTATATAGAAATATATATAGTGATATATAATAGAAATATATATAGTGATAAATATATATACATTAGGCTATGTTGGAAATCAACACTGAGCCACAATAGTGGGCCGTAGCAAGCTGCTACAGTGGACCAACACCCATAGGCAGCAAACCCCCATGTAACCCGAGAGCTAATCAGTCCATGGGTCTCAGCTCAGCCGAGCGACCCGACGACTATATATATAGCGAGATGTACGCGAACGAGAGGAGATCGAGAGCAAACCCAAAACCTTAAACTCGAACCTCATCTGTGCGCGCCCCTACACCCTGGTCGGCCACCTAGACGCGCGTCGCCGCCGCCACGACCGCCGGACGGCGAGGGCGTCGGCTACAAAGCGCGCACAGGCGGGCTGGAACGAACAGCGGATGCGCCAACTTCGTCGATAGTTTTCTCCGTGCACGGTCGACGATTCTTCGAGCCGTTTATTCAGGTATGGACCCAATATATACCTCTTGATTTCCCTTCTGATAGATTGAATAATTAAGCGATAGATTGCCCGAGAGATCGATTAGAAGATCGACAAAAAACCTATTTAAAAATAGAACATTGTTTGGGTTTAAACACCGTTTTGGAAGGCGATTTTCTGTCAGTCTATCGACAGTTTTGGGAAAATATTTAAAGACAGTCCTAGAGAACCTATACGGTTCTGTAACCCACTTTGCAGATGTCGATGTGATCGACTGAGCGTCGAGAAATCGGCGTCTCAAATTGACCAAAAATCTGCTTTGAAATATTAAAAATATTGAAAAACTCTTCAATACGACGTGCGTCCCACCAATCCGGGCAATGTGGTCGCGAACCGAAAGCATCGAAAGGTGTGTAACGGCTTCGTGGACGTGTGGGCTTTGACGGAATTCAAATTGGTTGCGTGTGCGCGACGAATTTGATGCGTATCCGTCGAAATTTATCGTATCGACCTCTGTGTAAATTTCCTAATTACTTTGTGCACGCTCATCAGATCGAGATAAAACTTACGCCAACAGGACCGTATCATTTTTCTGGTCCTGCATGCCAATTTTGGTCCAATTTTGAGACAGTTGAATCGGACCGTCGTTTTGTGGGCCCCACGGTCCAACTCAACGGGCGATTTTATGCACGGCCTGCCGGAATCCAACTCTGGACATACGGTTGGGTTCGTATCGAAAAACTGGATCCGTAGACATATAGTTTGACGACTTTAGAGACCGTTGACTCTGGCACGCTTTTCGGTGCAAAGCGGGTCCAATGGCGGACACCGTTTTGATCCGAAATTATCGTTTTGCCCCTGTGTCCAGAATTAGACTTAAGGACATGCAATTCTAGCTAATTTGACTATTCTGAGAACATTGGTAATGTTTATTTCAGCTTTCGGGGACTTTTGTACGGGTTTTGACTATTGTGGCACATTGAGTAGTTCAGACTGTCGGTTTCACCAGCAGAGGACCACAGGCGAGTACAGTTTATTGTTTGTTTTCAGTATTTATCTTTACTATACATCAGTGCTTAGTTGATAGATATGTGATTTCAGTTTTATGTTGATTTTGTTCCTTGTTGTGTCAGGAGGTGAAGTACCAACGATGTGTGATCTGACCTTAGACCGTGTAGACCGTGATTTATTCTTGCATTAGACCGTGTAGACCGTGATTTATTCTTGCTTTATACAGTGTAGATAGTATTTCATTATTTCTTTATATAATGTAGACCGTGTAACATCATACTGTGTAGATCGTGATTATTATTCTGTAGACAGTATTTTTTTATTGCAATATTAACTGTAGACCGTGTAACTGTAAACCGTGTAAATGTAGACCGTATAACTTTAGACCGTGTAGACCGTGTCGCATAATTGTTCCGAGACCGATCACATATCAAAGGTACTTCATTCAGTTGGTGAGTATTTTATTGCATTTCATTTTCTGTTCTTATTATTCAGTTTTATTGTCTTTCTTCATTTTATTTTATGAATCATATGTCTAAAGGCTAACCCCAGTTATATAGTCATTTTCATATATTGGAACTGCACTTAGTGAATTGTACTCATTCCATTCCTGACTGAAAACCAATATTTTTCAGGTTAGCCGTGGATTCACTTAGCATGGGAGTTATGGGTGTACTTGCAGACGAAAAGCCTAGAGACTAGCTAGATAGCTGAGTTGTAGTCATTTCAATATTTGTACAAGTTTATATTTTCTGCAAATGTAAAACTTGTGAATATTGTAAGTTAAATTAATTATGTGAATGAGCATTTTTGTGATTTTGATCTTCATGGCCGTGACAGCGTTCTACCGCCGACTCTGCGGCGTAGGCTGGCTTGGACACGTCTCGTATCCGTTTTTAAAAAAAAATGGGTGCGGGTCGTGACAAGTTTTTGTGGTGGCCCATGCCGATCTGTTTTCGCAAATCATGCGAACTCGTGATAGTACTTAAGTTAGTCGTACTATTGCGAGCCTGCGACTATAAAACGCTCATTCACAAATTAGGGAATAATTTAATTTAAGAGAATGACTAGGACTAGGAGTCCCTTATACAAATTTACCGATGGGTAGTCTAGGCCATGCAATTTAGATGAGGGTTATTAATTTGGATAAGTTTGCCAGATCCCCATAAGTACACTATTACCTCTTGATATGACGATATGATCCAATGTGGATAGATTATTCACTTGGTAAGATAGGACTTCATAGAGGTAATGATTTAACTTTGATACATTGTTGAATCCCTTCTCCTTGCCTCTTAAGATATCATCCTCATATCTTAGTCGAATTGCCTATTTAGTTCCTATTTGCCCTAGAAATTATTATTTTGTATAAATTCTGATTATGTTATCCCCATACGAACCTCGAGTTAGTTTCGATTCAAAGTTTTTTCCTCAATGGTTTGAATATACATGAAATAGATACTAGAATGTTTGTAATTCTTTTGTCCTCGGTTTTTTCCTCCCTGTTCATTCCTTCATTTTAAAAGGTTGTGACTGATAGGACAAATACTTACGCCTTATTTCATAGTCAACTTGTTTGAATCTCTAGAAGCTCATAAAACTTTTACAGACATAGTTAAAGGAATGTTAGTTAACTCATAATGGCAGGACAGCAGCGCACTGTCGCCATTTATTTGAATTATGGAGACTGGATTCACTGCAGCCAGCAGCGCACTGGCAAGGCACGACCCCTAGAGTTGAAATTGGTTTAAGAAATATAGGTTATAGAATATTGCTAAACTATAGCTAGTGGTCCTCTTTTGACCGTAGTCACCCTTGTGTCAATATAAGGAAGAGTATCAGATAGCATATCACCCTGAAATCACGAATCCAAGGGTTTACCACAGCCCGAGTATACGGGCGAGGCATAACTCTCGGTGAAATGACTTCAGACATGATTACAAGTTTAGGATACTATGGAGGATAGGACAATGCCATGTATGTCCAATAAGACCCGAAGCCAATATTAGTGTAAGTTTTGTAAGATGGGTAGCACGTCTCCCGATCTAGCATTCCGTGGTCCTTGTGACCTATTGACGAAATATTGATTGACGCTAATAGGTTTACCTAGAATATATAATTTTGGGGTCCATAGCCCATTAGTCGACCAAGGCCTTGGATAAGAAGATAGTAGGAAGACTGTATAAGCAAGAACACCTGGTAAATTTTTGATTCTCGTAAAACTCGAACTACTTGTGCCTACTTTCAAAAATCTTATATACTTGTAATTTGACTATTTTGACCAATGTTGCTATCACAGCCTAGTTTTGCAAGCTTACTCTTTTATCGAGCTTGATTCAGGACATATGTTTATTGGGGACGCCCACTAACATATTGTCTAATCAGAATCGATGTATTACGGTCTGATCAACCGTAGTGCACTCGGTTCGCCCTTCCTCTGATTTACCTACGTAGATTGAGGTGTAGATGTCTCTAGGGCCTCATCCGCTACTGCATTGACAATTTCTCTTGAGTTATACATTCGCCTTTGAATTACGCAATTGTATTCATTGACATCTCCCTTGAACTCTTTATTATTTTTGTCTTTCACTGATTTGGAAAGATGAAAGCTCGTGATGGTAGAGAGATACAGAGTATCCCCATGGCTATGATAGTTGTATACACAAGTGTAGCTACCATCGGCCAGCTATTTGACTAGAACCTTGCCTTAAGTTACTCGTTCTCCTCTCGAACCTCAAACTACTATTGGGACTTTCAAGCCATCTGAATTTGAGAATAATTAGGGTTCTACCCTTAGTCGAAATGCCAACCTTGGAGACCATCTCTTCGCAAGAAACCAAATGGCGTGAGCCTCTAATTATTTGCTTGAAGCTTGCTTTAACTAGAACTCTTGTGACAATAGTCTGGCAGGTTTGACCCCAATAGAAATTCATGACTTAGTTGTTAGAAATCTTTTCATATGATGTGCCTTAGAGTTGGTTACCCCGTCGATAACTCTTGTGTACGGTGGACGAGTAGGTCATTCTATTTTATCGACCATGTGTCATTGGACACACTCGTTTTCCATTTATTGAGGGACGATCCTTGACTTGCCTTATATCTACTGTATCCCGTTACGTCGTGCCTTACTCTTTATTAATAAGAGTCGAGGCACACTATCCGGACTTTAGAATTCTTCTAATCTCATTATTCCTAAAACCATATCCTAGCTTCTAGGGCGAGTAGACTGTAAGCCTTCTAAAATTTAGGATGTACGAGGATTACCGATTGATTAGAATAATCTCCATTAGGATGATGATTAGTGCCCCATGGACTCCCACTTTCCATTTAGATCATTTTGTGTCCCAGGTTGTGTCATTAACAATCGGAACACGAGACCAACTGTTACCTTCTAACAAATTTCACATGCAAGAGCTAGACCAGTCCACCTTCATCTAGGTATATTATGTCCCACTCAAACACGTCCTCTTGTACTCTATTTTTATGGTACGACTTTCAGGACGAAAGGACTTGCTCTAACCCTTACCATAATACATGTATACTTCCCAACTTCCATTAGAGTCTCAACCTCGACTCGAACCTTTCGATCCAATATATGGTTGTGGTCTACTCTAAGCCACTACGCACATGTCACTAGTATGCCATTCAATTGTGTATTCTCGTGCTACTTAAACACAAAAGTCACGGAAGACGCATCTTCAGGGCTTACAGAACCTATTTAACCAATCCGACTACCCAGCTATCTCAACCACTTGGGTGGAAACCTATTCTAGGTTACCCTAACCTAGTAGAAATAGTTTATCATTGGGACCTTGTCCAGTCAATATAGATTGAAGTCCAAGGATCATCCAACCGACGACTGATGTCCAATTGGGGAACCCATTAAGACCCAATAAAACCCATCCATGCATACCACCATACTTGGACTACAAAACCGAACTATTTGAATAGGTCCCTATACCTAATACGTAGTCTCCATCTCTTAGGATGAGATGTCATTCGTAGCCATTATTCCATCTACCTGAATGTCGCGATACGATCTTGTATTGTATTTTATCCCTTGCTCGTGTGTTTAAATAACCACGGAAAAAGATCACAATCTTGATTTCTCAAATTCCGTTCTATTATGGAACCTTGTTTAGATTAATTTCAAGAACGGAACTTCTGTATTACACGGAGTACAAGCCCTCTAAGAAACGAAGGGTTCTTCGATTTAATAAGTGACTGGACTAGAGTAGCCCAATCTAGTAAACGAGTCAATGGCTCATAAACTTTCTTTCTATCTGTACCATTGGATACTCTCTACCGCTCTGGAAACCTCATATTGCCCTCGGTTATTCTTTCTTATCTTTCCGTCCTTCTTATTTCCGAGCGACAAAGGATCATGCTTATTAGAGTTTACTAATATTTCTTAGCCACTTGTGTAAGTTGTTGCTCGTTAAATTTTGGGGTTGCTTGATAGATAGGAGAGGAGTACAGATGCCCTATACCGTAGATATTTATTGGTAGCTAATTTTAGCAAGTAGTTGGATGATTAAAAAGTTCTAGTGACATGAGATTTGAAGGAGTAGTGTGACCAAAGGTGGGTAGAAGTCCTCGGGGTTTCGAAGTTACAAAATGGCTAGGAGGAGGATATAGACTATTTACGAGGAATTAGAATTTAAGGAGATTAAGGCAATAGTGGAATCTTTTTGAAATTTAAGGAATATTTATAAATTAGAATTTCGAGGACAAAATTATTTTTAAGGTGGATAGATTTGTAGCTGCCCTTCCCAGTAAATTTGGAATGTTCTCTATTATTATTTATTTTATTGGAATGGTGATTTTTAGATTTTATAGATAATTATTTAGTTAAATATTACGGTAGATGACTTTAGCGATGGTGGAGTTTTGGAGTACACGGTGACTAGAAATCGTGGCAAGGATAGCGCAATGACGTGCTTTGACCAATGTATTCGCCCTGGTAAGGAAGGTCGAGCCATAGAACTGTTCTAACTAGGATAACCAGGCCAAGTTGTAACTTAACCCTTGCCGAAGTTTTATTTATCTATTAATTATATTATTGGGTTTAGGGAAACCGATTATACCATTTTAGTCTGGACTGGACCCGAACTGAGCCCAAGCCCATGTAGTCATGCGGGACGTTCAATGACATTCGTGTTGACGTATTTTGGTATGAGTGTATGTGGTATTCCGTTTTAATTATTTAATGAATATTTTCTAATATTCGTAATTAAATATTATAATTATCATTATTAGTTGATATTCGATAATATTGGTATAAAATAGGTCCGTGTACATATTGGGATTTTTTAGACTGCACAAGTTGTATGTATATATATACACCGTTATTGTTTTATTGAATTTCGTTATACTTATTATTATTTTATTGAGGTTATTATATATATAATATTATTTTTTTGTTATTGGTTATATTAATTTTGTCAATTAAATATTATTATATATAGTCATATAAATATATATATTGATATGTTATATAGAAATATTTATAGTGATATATATAATAGAAATATATATAGTGATATATTATATAGAAATATATATAGTGATATATATAATAGAAATATATATAGTGATAAATATATATACATTAGGCTATGTTGGAAATAAACACTGAGCCACAACAGTGGACCGTAGCAAGCTGCTACAGTGGACCAACACCCATAGGCAGCAAACCCCCATGCAACCCGAGAGCTAATCAGCCCATGGGTCTCAGCTCAGCCGAGCGACCTGACGACTATATATAGCGAGATGTACGCGAACGAGAGGAGATCGAGAGCAAACCCAAAACCCTAAACTCGAACCTCACCTACGCGCGCCCCTACACCCTGGGCGGCCACCTAGACGTGCGTCGCCACCGCCACGACCACCGGACGGCGAGGCCGTCGGCCACAAAGCGCACACAGGCGGGCTGGAACGAATAGCGGATGCGCCAACTTCGTCGATAGTTTTCTCCGCGCACGGTCGACGATTCTTCGAGCCGTTTGTTCAGGTATGGACCCAATATATACCTCTTGATTCCCCTTCTGATAGATTGAATAATTAAGCGATAGATTGCCCGAGAGATCGATTAGAAGATCGACAAAAAACCTATTTAAAAATAGAACATTGTTTGGGTTTAAACACCGTTTTGGAAGGCGATTTCCTGTCAGTCTATCGACAGTTTTGGGAAAATATTTAAAGATAGTCCTAGAGAACCTATATGGCTCTGTAACCCACTTTGCAGAAGTCGATGTGATCGACTGAGCGTCGAGAAATTGGCGTCTCAAATTGACCAAAATTTTGCTTTAAAATATTAAAAATATTGAAAAACTCTTCGATATGACGTGCGTCCCGCCAATCCGGGCGACGTGGTCGCGAACCGAAAGTATCGAAAGGTGCGTAACGGCTTCGTGGACGTGTGGGCTTTGATGGAATTCAAATTGGTCGCGTGTGCGCGACGAATTTGATGCGTATCCGTCGAAATTCACCGTATCGGCCTCTATGCAAATTTTCCAATTACTTTGTGCACGCTCATCAGATCGAGATGAAACTTACGCCAACAGGACCATATCGTTTTTCTGGTCCTGCATGCCAATTTTGGTCCAATTCTGAGACAGTTGAATCGGACCGCCGTTTTGCGGGCCCTACGGTCCGACTCAACGGGCGATTTTGTGCACGGCCTGCCGGAATCCAACTCTGGACATACAGTTGGATTCGTATCAGAAAACTGGATCCGTAGACATGTAGTTTGACGACTTAAGAGACCATTGACTCTGGCACGCTTTTTGGTACAAAGCAGGTCAAACGGCATACACCGTTTTGACCCAAAATTACCGTTTTGCCCCTGTGTCCAGAATTGGACTTAAGGACAGGCAATCCTAGCTCATTTGAATATTCTGAGAACATTGGTAATGTTTATTTCAGCTTCCGAGGACAGTTGTACGGGTTTTGACTATTGTGGCACATTAAGTAGTTCAGACTGTCGGTTTCACCAGCAGAGGACCACAGGCGAGTACAGTTTGTTGTTTATTTTCAGTATTGATCTTTACTATACATCAGTGCTTAGTCGATAGATATGTGATTTCAGTTTTATGTTGATTTTGTTCCTTGTTGTTTTGGGAGGTGAAGTACCAACGATGTGTGATCTGACCTTAGACCGTGTAGACCGTGATTTATTCTTGCATTAGACCGTGTAGACCGTGATTTATTCTTGCTTTATACAGTGTAGATAGTATTTCATTATTTCTTTATACAATGTAGACCGTGTAACATCATACTGTGTAGATCGTAATTATTATTCTGTAGACAGTGTTTCTTTATTGCAATATTAACTGTAGACCGTGTAACTGTAGACCGTGTAAATGTAGAACGTGTAACTTTAGACCGTGTAGACCGTGTCGTATAATTGTCCCGAGACCGATCACATATCAAAGGTACTTCAGTCAGTTGGTGAGTATTTTATTGCATTTCATTTTCTGTTCTTATTATTCAGTTTTATTGTCTTTCTTCATTTTATTTTATGAATCATATGTCTAAAGGCTAACCCCTGTTATATAGTCATTTTCATATATTGGAACTGCACTCAGTGAATTGTACTCGTTCCATTCCTGACTGGAAACAAATATTTTTCAGGTTAGCCGTGGATTCACTTAGCATGGGAGTTATGGGTGTACTTGCAGACGAAAAGCCTAGAGACTAGCTAGATAGCTGAGTTGTAGTCATTTCAATATTTGTACAAGTTTATATTTTCTGCAAATGTAAAACTTGTGAATATTGTAAGTTAAATTAATTATGTGAATGAGCATTTTTGTGATTTTGATCTTCATGGCCGTGACGGCGTTCTACCACTGACTCTGCGGCGTAGGCTGGCTTGGACACGTCTCGTATCCGTTTTTTAAAAAAAAACGGGTGCGGGTCGTGACACTATTGAAAGCCTCGTCCAATCTGAGTATGACGCTCTCACAAATGAATATACAACTCGGGAAACTATTTTCAAAGAATCTCTTCAAGAATATGGCAATAAGGTTGCCGCAGAAAGGGCCTTCTTGAGAGAGAATAAACCCCTGTTGGAGCAGCATCAAGAAGCCTATGACTCAATGAATATCAAAATCCATCAACAAAATGATAAAATCCGTGAAGTCGAGGCTGAGCTAGCTCGATTAAAGGAGGAGCAAAACCAGATGACGGCAGATCGAGATCAATATTTGAGGCAAAGTTCCATTTTGGATGAACGGATCTTTGGTGCTGAATCAAATATCAAGACTCTCGAAGAGGCCAAAGATAAAATGATAGCTGCCTTTGTCGAGCTCTTCCATCTCTGTACTACGAAAGCTCGATGATCCATAGCATATACAATTGTATTGGGCTCTCGTGAAAAGCATCTGGCAGAATTGTAGAAAATGATTGAAGATCTATCTGCTCCGCCTTAGAAATTTTTTGTACCCAATAAAGAATTTTATCTTCTGTCATTTTCTTCCTTTAGTTGATGTAATATTTCAAACCATGAAATGAATGTTATATGAGATAGAAAACAATTATCAGAGGTAATATGGACATGATAAGTCTTCAAAGTAGATTATATCTATCCAGAGGTAATGTGGACATGATAGATAATAAATCTTTTTTCTTTTTTGAGTGTACAATACTATCAGAGATAATATGAACATGATAGATTGTAATGACTCAAAGAAGTAGATTAATATCTATTCAGAGGTAATATGGACATGATAGATAATAAAAAGAAGTAGATTAATATCTATTCAGAGGTAATATGGACATGATAGATAATAAATCTTTTTCTTTTTAAAATCAGCTGGGAAGACAGAAAATCAAAATTCTCTTTTGGAAGAATAAATAATCAGCTTAACCAAACATTGACAGTTGGAGAATGATGAAGAATCAAACGTAATATTTCTTTAAGAATTTACCATTGATCGGCATCATGAGCAAATCTCCATTAGGTTTAGATAACCTATAAGCACCATTAGAGAATACGGTTTCAAATACATAAGGACCTTCCCATTCAGCTTGAAACTTGCCTTTACTCTTATGAGCCATAACCATAGGTCTTCGGACAGCTAGAACTAGCTCTCCTACTTTAAATACCCTTTTTTAACTTTACGATTGAAAGCTCGTGATATGCGGGCTTGATACAGCTCAATGTGCTGCTGTGCTTGAAGACGCTTCTCATCCAAACCTTTAAGTTCTTGAAGTCTTAAGCGATCATTATTCTCCGTAGTTAGCTCATTAGCAATGGCTATTCTAAGAGATGGTATCTGGATCTCCAGTGGAAGAACAGCTTCACATCCGTAAACCAATAAAAATGGTGTAAAACCAGTTGAAGTTCGGACTGTTGTTTGATAAGCCCATAAACATTCTCCAAGCTTCTCGTTCCAATCACGTTTATTAGAAGAAACAAACTTTTTAAGAAGTTTAATAATTGTTTTGTTGAAAGCTTCGGCTAAACCATTAGCAGCTGGATTGTAAGCTGTAGAAGATAAGTTCTGGATCCGATTCTTGTCACAAAATCGATAAAATGCCTGACTGGCAAATTGTGGTCCATTATCATGAATTATCCTTCTGGTAATCCCGAAACGGTAAATGACATGGTGTAGCTCCCCTTCCTGGAAATTTTGAAATATTTTATTATTATTTATTTTAATTAAATGGTAATTTTTTAGATTTTATAAATAACTAATTAGTTAATTATTACGGTAGATGATTTTAGTCATGGTTAGGAATTGGGGTACAAGGCGACGAGAAATTATGGCACGGATAGTGTAGTGGCGTGCTTTGACTAGTGTATTAGCCCTGGTAGGGAAGGCCGAACCATAATGATGTCCTAATTAGGAAAACCAGGCCAAGTTGCGACTTAACTCTTACCGAAGATTATTTATTTATTAATTATATTATTAAGTTTAGGGAACCCAGGTGTACCAAACTAGTCCAGATTGGACCCAAACCAAGCCCAAGCCTATGTAGACATACTTTTAGGCAAGTACAAATATTTTCTAACTTTTTGGGTGGACTTAATGATATTTTCTAAATATATGGTTATTCATACAAAATGGGTATTATTAATATATAAATAGAGTTTTAGAATATTGGTACAATTTTCTAGGGCCAGGTATGTTCACCAAGACTCTTTGGATTATTTTAGTGGATTATTGGTATTATGGAGTTTATTTAGATGTAAAGAGATATGTGTGTATGTGAATATGAATATATATGAATATATATTATGTACGTGTATGAATATACAAATAAATATTATATGTTATGTATGTGTATGAATATATATAACTATATAATACATATGTGTGTATGTTCATGTATATAAATATATATATATATATATATATATATATATATATATATATATATATATATATATATATATATATATATATATATATATGTAAATGTATACGTGTATATATATGTATATGTGAATATACGTATACATATATGTGTATATTTTTTTTATATATAGATATTAAAAGAAATAAAAAAAGGAAAAAGAAAACAAAGAAGAATAAGAAGGGACACAACAGCAGCAGAACCAACCGGGCCAAACCCACCAACCAGAGCCCAGGCCACCCCCCCCTCCCCCGTGCATTTTCGTTCGTTCGACAATACCTATATATCTCAAGAGAAGCCAAGGGAGTGAAACCCTATTCCACAACATACGCCGCCCCAACCCCCGACCCCTGGGCGGTCGCTCGTCGCCGGCGCCACCGTCGCGCGCACGTCGGAGCAAAGGAGTAGCAGCGGCCTAAAGGCCTGACTTCGCATCGTACGTTCTCGACGCACGCTCAATCTTTTTGGGATCCGCTTCTTCTAGTACGCTCACAACTTAACCGTCTTCAAATTCCAGTAGTTAGTTTTTAATATAATCGTGCGACTGATCCAAGAAATCGACACGAAGTCGATCAAAAACCTGTTCAAAAACAGGACCAATGACAGTCCATTCATCCCTGTTTGAAGATCAATTTCGATCGATCCAGTACCATATTAGAAATTCTATTTGAACACACTTTTAGACAGCATGTAGGGCTCCACAACCCAATTCGCAGAAGTCGATTTCATCGACTACGTGTCGAGAAATCGGATCCCAAAGTTCAAGAAAAACTTGTTTTAAAAATAATAAAATTCTTCGATACGACGTGCGTTCCGCCAATTCGGGCGACGTGGTCACAAACCAAAAGCATCGAAAGGTGCGTATCGGCTTCCTGGACGTGTGGACTTTGGCGGAATTCAAATTGGTCGCGTGTGCGTGACGAATTTGATGCGTATCCGTCGAAATTTACCGTATTGGCCTCTGTGCAAATTCCCCAATTACTTTGTGCACGCTCGTCAGATCGAGACGAAACTTGCGCCAACAGGACCGTATCATTTTTTGGTCCTATATGCCAAGTTTGGTCCAATTCTGAGACAGTTGAATCGCACCGCCGTTTTGTGGGCCCCACGGTCCGACTCAACGGGCGATTTTGTGCACGGCCCGTCGGAATCCAACTTTGGACATACGGTTGGGTTCATATCAAAAAACCGAACCTGTTGACATATAGTTTGATGACTTTAGAGACCATTGACTCTGGCACGCTTTTCGGTACAAAGCGGGTCCAACGGCGGACGTCGTTTTGACCCAAAATTACCGTTTTGCCCCTGTGTCCAGAATTGGACTTAAGGACAGGCAATCCTATTTAATTTGACTATTCTGAGAACGTTGGTAATGTTTATTTCAGCATCCGGAGACTTTTTGCATGTGTTGACTCTAGTGACTCATCTGATGTGGTTGTATTATCGGTTTCACCAGCAAAGGACCTCAGGCAAGTGCACTTTCTGATTACTTTCGATTTATAGTAGTCTTTTTATTTCATGTTTATACATATGTCTTGCTGTTTGTTGACATGTTCGTCACACGGAGTAGTCGGGAGGGGAAATATCTTAGTAGACATGTGGACTACCCAGAACTATCCCAATATGTCTAATCTTGACTGATAGCAGCTGCACACGACACATACATGGTGCCGTATTTACCTCTAGCCATTCACATGTCGAAATGGATATTTCAAACCACATAGGTAGTTGTCTTTTATTTGTTTTCCTTGTCTTCTTCACAACTTGTCATGTCATCAGTCACTTTCTAGTTTTTATCTCTCATATGTTATTTTCATGTCTTGTTAATTCTATTGTGTTTTTGCAATACCGTCGGTTTGTGTACTTGTTCCATTCTTGACTGGAAACCAACATTTTTAGGTTAGCTGTGGCTTCACTTAGCATTGGGAGATACGGGTGTACTGGCAGACAGAAACCTAGAAATAGATAACATATGTATCATTTTCATTAATTGCGAGAACTTTATATTTTCTGTAAATATAAATGTTGTAACTATTGTAATAAATTTAGAAATGTGAATGAGCAGCAAATATTATATTTTGTGATTTTGAGCATCTTGGCCGTGACAGCGTTCTACCGCCGACTCTGCGGCGTAGGCTGGCTTGGACACGTCTCGTATCCGAAAAAGCGGGTGCGGGTCATGACAAGTTTTTGTGGTGGCCCATGCAGGTCAGTTTTTGCAAAAGATTGTGAACTCGTTGTAGTACCTATGTCAGTCGTACTACTGCGAGCCTGCGACTAGGAAATGCCCATTCACAAATTAGGTTTGAAACAATTTAGTAGGATAACTAGGATAAGAGTCCCTTATTAATTTGACTAAATGGGTAGTTAAGGTTGTCAGATAGGCCATGCAATTTAGATAAAGAATTATTAAATTCAGATAGCTTGCCAGATCTCTATAGATACACTATTACTTTTGATATGACGATATGATCCGATGTGGATATACTATTCGCTGGGTATGTTAGGCTTGCCTAGAATTAAGGCTTTAATCTTGATAAACTGTGCAATTTTTTTGCTCTATTTAGATGTAAATCTTATATCATAAGTTAGAATTGCCTAGTTTAAATTTTATTTTTGATGTAAGGAATTGGTTTATGTTGGCCCATTGGTCATATGGTCAAACTGATTTTAATAATTGATCAAACTCTGTCTCGATATATGGAGCTAGTCAACATATCTCAGGCTCTTGGAAATGATCAAGAACGACTATCTACTCAGTTCAAGACCGAAACGTTGTTTGCCTGTTCGAGTCTGTATTTCTTTGAGCAATGTAATCTTTTATTTTATTGAGTCTAGAAATACATTGTACACCGAGTCGTACTGGCAAATAGGCTATTCCAAACTGATTTCAAAATGTTTTTAAAATGTCCTTAGTTTTGAAAAACATTCGTATTTACAAAAGCTCCAAAAAGGTTTTCAAAATTCCCCAAAAATCTATTTTGAAAAACCCTAACCAAACCTTGATAGAACTCGGCCAGAGTTCGGCCAGAGTTCGGTTAGTGGCCGTTTTGTTTTTGAATTCCTTGGAACTTGGTCCTCCTGCAGTTGCGGATTTGACCGAGATTTGGTCATCGAGTTCTGCCCGAATTCTGCCCGAATTCTGTCTTTGGAACTCCTATAAATAGAGAAGAATTTCGATCTTTTTTAACTCACTCATTCACTTTCAATCTTCTCTCTACTTAAAGCTTTCAGTCTTCTAAAGAGTTTTTCTCGAGCTTTAATTTTCAGATCCCAAGCCAGTTACAATCCTCTAGTCGATTTGCCAGTGCGGTACGGTCTAGAAGTTTCTGAGTGATTGTAATCAGAAGGCTTGATAGAAGAATACCTTGTTCACAATTGAAGTTGGACGAGTTCTTCGTATCAAAGCTCGCGTTGTAGAAGTTGCAAGGACTTCATAAGAAAACTTGCAGTTTTGCCAATAGTGGATTCAACTTGTAGCAAGAGTTCTACCGACTGGACTAGTCCTCAACAGAGGAAAACCAGTATACATCGCTGTCTTTGCGTTTGCTTTCTTATCTCTGCCTTTACATTTTTTAGTTGTGATTATTATTCTGTGATCTTGCTGCTAACAATTTTTAATTAGCATTATTCCGCTGTCAACTCTATTCACCCCCCTCTAGAGTATTCTGCTTTACGATTTTGTTCCTATAATTGGTATCAGAGCAGGTATTGCAACTAGAGGTAATATATTCTGATCCCAATTGTTCCTACAATTGGTATCAGAACGGATGTTACAGGTAAAACAAGGTAACATTACAATTATTTATTCATTTAATTAATTGTTATATAGATCACAGCACAACACATGGTAACTGTGAAATTCACAAGTGAAGGCCAGGCCACAAACAGACCTCCACTGTTTGATGGTACAAATTATACCTATTGGAAAATACGGATGAGTTTCTTCTTGAAATCTCTTGACTTTGATTTATGGTCTATGTTATTGATGGCTATCAAAAGCCACCTCGTATAAATATTGATGGAGTTTTAATTGAAAAATCCCATAACAGATATACAGAGGAAGAAAAAAAAAGGCCAGTCTTGACGCACGTGCTATTAACGCTTTATTTTGTACTTTAGACAGAACTGAATTTAACATGGTGTCTATCTGCACAACTGCTAATGAAGTATGGAAGCTTCTTGAAGTCACACATGAAGGCCCGACTCAAGTCAAAGAATCAAAGGTCAGTAGACTTACTCAAGAGTATGAGGTGTTCAAGATGAAGCCCAACGAAAAAGTTACTCAGATGTTCGAGAGATTCTTGGATATTGTAAATCCTTTGTCCTCCCTAGGCAAAGATTACAGTAACCATGAAAAGATTCGCAAACTCCTGCGAGCACTTACCAAGAACTGGATTCCAAAGGCTACTGCAATCATTGAAGGGAACGACCTCACAACTATGTCCCTCGAAGTAATCATGGGTAAGATACTCACTCATGAACTAGAGCTACAAGATTTTGAAGAGCCTGCACCAAAGGAGAAGACTATCGCTTTCAAGGCTCAGCACAGAAAAGCTGCTGAAGGTGATTCAGACAGCAGTGAATCTGATGCTGAAGATCAAGCACTCCTCGCAAGAAAATTCAAAAGATTCATGAGATATGAGAAGAAAGCCAAAGAAAACAATAGCAGCAACAACTGGTATCAAGATAATACTGTCTGCTACGGCTGCAAGAAGAAAGGACACATAAAGAAGGATTGTCCTACAAACTCATCATCAAACAAAAAGAGCAACATGTATGAGAAAGGGAACCTGAAGAGATCAACATCAGGGAAGTATGCCAACACCAGTATATGGCATGGAAGTGAAGCCAGCGACTCAGAAGATGAACAATCATAAGACACTACAAATATATGCTTTATGGCATCCGATCAGGTACTCTCTGAACCTGTAGTTGATACATATGATGACTTTACCTTTGAGCAATTAGGAGATGCCTTCAGTGAACTGATAAGTGATTACAGAAAACTGCGTAGCAAATATCAGACCTCTAAGAAGGTACTCAAAGAGTACAAAGGTGAAATAGGAAGACTTACCGACCTACTAGCTGAGGTTAGAAATAATGTTAGTGAGTCTGGTGAGCTTTCATCTGTCAAGCTCTTATTACACGAGACTACCAAGTCATCTGAAGAAAAAGACAAGGTTATTGACCAACTGAAAGAAGAACTTTCTAAAGAGAAGAAAAGTCTTCAATGTGCACAAGTCAGAATGGTAGCACTCACTTCTGACTATACTAAGTTGTATGACACTTCCAAAAGATTGGAAATTAGGTTAGAAAAACAGCCTGAGACTGCTGCTTCCTACCCTAACACGTGTTACTTACAGAATAATCGGAACATTCCCAAACCAAACACTGTCAGACCTAACCATATCAAACCTTTAACCCAAAAGGTTAAGCCCAAACAGGATTATAGGTATGCTTTCTTCTATACTAGAAAACCTAAACCTACCAACCATGCACACCACTCAGCTTTCAACACTCAACATGCACAATGTCATTATTGTGGCCACACTGGTCATATTTCTCCTGCATGTAGAATCAGAAAGCTTGTTGATTTAAATATTTATGCATGGATACCAAAAGCTAACATTTTAGGACCCTACAAGAAATGGGTACCAAAAGTTTCATCTGCAAACTGTTTTGTAGATGGAACACCTTTCACATGCTAAAAGTAAATGGATCCTCGACAGCGGTTGTTCACGGCATATGACCGGTGACGCTACATTATTTGCAACACTGTCAAAGAATAAGAAGAAGGAAGGCTATGTCTCCTTCGATAACAACTTGAAAGGGTATATCATTGGTATCGGTGATGTTGGTAAATCTCTCCATCCTGTTATTAAGGATGTCTGTCTGGTTATCGAGTTGAAACATAATCTACTCAGCATAAGTCATTTAGCTGATCATGGTTATGGCATCAACTTTGGCAAAAACAAATGTACTATAGTTGATAGCTCAACTGGTAGTACTATCTTTGAAGGTATCAGGAAGACAACATATATGTTTTCTATTTGTTGGAAGAAACTAACATTTCAGGTAGATGCTTAATGGCTAAAAGTGATGAGAGTCATCTGTGGCATATGAGACTCGGTCACGCAAATATGGACACAATCTCAAGATTATCCATGAAGAAGCTAGTACGCGGTTTACCGGACATAACAAATCTTGATATTGATGAACCAGGCAAGCCGGTCGACACACGTAAGTATCGAGGTATGATCGATAGTTTACTTTATTTAACTGCTAGTCGTCCAGATATTATGTTTAGTGTTTGCTTGTGTGCACATTTTCAAGCTAATCCAAAGGAATCACATCTGTGCGCAGTTAAGCGTATCTTTCGATACCTTTAGGGCACTTCTTCTGTTGGCTTGTGGTATCCCAAAACCAAGTCCTTTGACCTTATTGGTTACTCGGATGCAGATTTTGCTGGATGCAAAGTTGATAAAAAAAGTACCAGCGGCACATGTCATTTCTTAGGCAAGGCTTTAGTCTCATGGTTTAGTAAAAAGCAAAATTCTGTAGCCCTATCAACAACAGAGGCTGAGTATATCGCCGCAGGACGTTGTTGTGCTCAGATTTTATGGATGAAACAAACCTTGGAAGACTATGATTTATTTTTCACACACATTCCCATTTTCTGTGACAACACGAGCACAATTAATTTGACTAAGAATCCAGTATGTCACTCTCGTGCTAAGCATATCGAGATCCGACATCATTTTCTTAGAGATCATCATCAGAATGGAGATATTGACCTTGTATACATAGACACTGAGAATCAATTAGCTAACATCTTCACAAAACCTCTAGCAGAAGATCATTTCAATTATTTACGTCGAGAATTAGGAATTTTGGACGTCAATAATGTTAATTAATTTTGTTTTATGATTATATTTTAATACACAAAAACTGTGTTAGAGACAAGCCAATAAATAGTCTGTCTGTCACCACAACTACGGTTGAAGCGAAGCGGTACTTAAGAGTTCCCCGGTGAACCTTCGCCAGCTGGGACAATACTCCTACAGCTAATCTGAGACAGTCGCTGTGTAACAAAATTTAATCTATAAAATACTATTAATTATATTAATTGAAGGTTAAAATTACTAATCTTTGAATTAAATTTTTGAAATTAGTCAAGGATGATGAGGAGATGTGATGATGATATATTAGCTAATTTTGAGACTTAGTTATTGTCTACTGTACACTTGGAAATGCTCCGACATTCCAAGTTTCTTTCTTTTTTAGCTTTTATTATCAGTTCTTGTACTGGATATTTCTTGATGTCTCTTGAACATCATTTTATTTATATGGGATGCGTAGTTTATCTTTCATATCAGTTTATTTATTCTTTATAAGCATCTTTATCTGCTTCTATATTATAAACTGCATGTGAAATACTTTTCTGTTATGTCTTGTATATTCTCACTGCATGAGATATTATTTTCTTGTGTTTCTTCACTGTTGTAGCTTATGCATTAATTGCGGGGGAGCCTATTTCTTCACAATTATTTTGCTAAGTGACAACGGGGGAGAAAAATGATCTAACATTTTGTTTTGAGCATAATACAGGGATTGAACAATTTTGAACAATCTTTGTGGTATCTTATCTCAAAAGATGTTATATCATTCATAGTTTGTCAATTATCAAAATAGGGGAGATTGTTGGCCCATTGGTCATATGGTCAAACTGATTTTAATAATTGATCAAACTCTGTCTCGATATATGGAGCTAGTCCGGATATCTCGGACTCTTGGATATGATCAAGAACGGCTATCTACTCAGTTCAAGACCGAAGCGTTGTTTGCCTGTTCGAGTCTGTATTTCTTTGAGCAATGTAATCTTTTATTTTATTGAGTCTAGAAATACATTGTACACCGAGTCGTACTGGCAAATAGGCTATTCCAAACTGATTTCAAAATATTTTTAAAGTGTCCTTAGTTTTGAAAAACATTCGTATTTACAAAAGCTCCAAAAAGGTTTTCAAAATTCCCCAAAAATCTATTTTGAAAAACCCTAACCAAACCCTGACAGAACTCAGCCAGAGTTCGGCCAGAGTTCGGTTAGTGGCCGTTTTGTTTTTGAATTCCTTGGAACTTGGTCCTCCTGCAGTTGCGGATTTGACCGAGATTTGGTCATCGAGTTCTGCCCGAATTTTGCCCGAATTCTGCCAGAATTCTGTCTTTGGAACTCCTATAAATAGAGAAGGATTTCAATCTTTTTAACTCACTCGTTCACTTTCAATCTTCTCTCTACTTAAAGCTTTCAGTCTTCCAAAGAGTATTTCTCGAGCTTTAATTTTCAGATCCCAAGCCAGTTACAATCCTCTAGTCGATTTGCCAGTGCGGTACGGTCTAGAAGTTTCTGAGTGATTGTAATCAGAAGGCTTGATAGAAGAATACCTCTTCACAATTGAAGTTGGACGAGTTCTTCGTATCAAAGCTCGCGTTGTAGAAGTTGTAAGGACTTCGTAAGAAAACTTGCGATTTTGCCAATAGTGGATTCAACTGGTAGCAAGAGTTCTTCCGACTGGACTAGTCCTCAACAGAGGGAAACCAGTATACATCGCTGTCTTTGCGTTTGCTTTCTTATCTCTGTCTTTACATTTTTTAGTTGTGATTATTATTCTGTGATCTTGCTGCTAACAATTTTTAATTAGCATTATTCCGCTGTCAACTCTATTCACCCCCCTCTAGAGTATTCTGCTTTACGATTTCGTTCCTACAGTTTATAATTTCTGATTTTGTTAATCGTATACAAATCTCGAGGTAGACTTGGTTCAAAGTTTTTCTCAACCATTTGAAATATATATGAAATAAATATTAGGATGTTCTTGTTTTCCTTGTCTTCAGTATTTCCTCCCCGATCAATCTTCTACTTTGAGGATTGAGACTTATAGGCAGATGTTTAGGCTTCCTATAATAGTCAACTAGTTTGAATCTCCAACAACTCCTTGAAGTTCTTAGGAATATAGATGGAGTAATTTAACAACTGCGATGGCCAGCCAGCAGCGCACTGGCGAGGCACGACCCATAGAATTGAAATTATTTCAAGGAATCATAGGTATGGAACATTGCTAAAACTATCTCGTCATTGACCTCTTTAGATCTTAGATACCACGATGTCTATATAAGGTTGAGTATCTGATAGCCTACCACATTTGAATCACGGAACCAAGGGTTTGCCACAGCCAGAGTATACAGGCGAGGCACAATTCTCGGTGAAATGACTTCAAACGTGATTACAAGTTTAGGATACTATAGAGAATAGAACAATGCCCTGCCTGTCCCCTAAGATCCAAAACCAATACTGTAAAACCCCAAAATTTCTACTATATTTTAGTACTAATTTTTTTATTTTATTTATAGGTCGCAAAGTCGTATTGTACGTCGCATGGGATATTTACGTTTTCGTATTTACTCGTCGAGTGCGAATATGGACGAGGTTCATATTTTTAGAAAAATGGTTTTGATTTTATCAATCGGTGATGGTTTCAAAATAATACGTATAATAAATATTTTTATTAAAAAGTTGTGAAAAATATCTATCGAGATTGGCAAAATTATTATTTTTAATTATTTATAAAATACTATCTTATTTTAATAGGGGTAAATTAGAAAACTAGAATATGCTACTCGTGTAAAGCACATAAAAAATTATTTCATGTATGTTTTCAAATTTTATTTTTATTTTTTTATAATAAATTATTTAGAAATAAGGTATTTTAAATATTTAAATATTTATGTTTATTTTCGAAATTAATTATTATTAAAATATTAATATTCATAAAAATATATTTTTAAATTTTGTTGGATTGATATTTTGATAAATTATTATGATTTAAAAATATGTATGTATTTTATGGATTCTATTTTAATATAAAGATTTACCTAGATTTAAATTGATTCGGAATTTGATTGAAATTGCTTTAAAACTATTTAAATTAATATGGTATTTATCCATTTGGGTTTTAAATAAATTCTAATCTTTATCCAATTGGGAATTCCCACATCCTATAAATAGGCAGGTACTCCTCCAATTTTTTATCATTCACCAATTCTCCACAAATAATTCTCAACCCCCGTGCACCGTGTCCGTGTTCCCTCCCCGTCTTATTCCATCTTTTACATGTACATAAAATTTTCCGTGTCGGACACACCCCGACACCAAATGCCTAAACCTATCCCTATCCTAACCCCATCGACCACCCGTTCTCCTTCATAGATCCCGGCCTCTGCCAACACCCATCTCAGCCACCAACACCAACGTCGTCATCCCCAAGACCCCCATGACCAACCCCAGACCAACACCGCCTCCGCCACCATCGGCCTAACCGTCGCCACCATCCACACAAACCAAGCACTGCCACCACCAGCATCACCCCGACCATCCACCTATTCCCTGCACCCTCACCCTTCACCACCACCATACTCCGGCCGTCATCACCGGCCAATTCCCTCGACAACCACCGAGTACCACCACCATCAATCCAAACCCAACCACAACCAAAACGTAAGGGAAGAGGAAGACCCTGAACTAACCAAACCGACCGTCCCGGAGCGAGACACGTCGACCCCGTCGTCGTGAGAAGCCACCCACGCGTGCGCAGCTCCGTCGCGTATGCAGCGCCTCCGCGGCTCCTCCGCGTTGCAGCGTCCCCCGAGCTTCCACCTCAGCAGTGGACTCCTCCTCCGCAACGCGCCGCCCGGCGTGCTCCGCCGACGGCCTTCCGACAAGGAGCCACCGCGTCCTTGACCTGGCCGCCGTCTATCTCGAAGAGACACACCCAGGCCGCGGGCCCCATCAGCGCCGCCTCTCCCTCTCTCTTCCGACCTGTCCCCGACTCCGGCCGCCGCCGCACGGCGAGCCACCCTTCAAAACCCCCTTTTTCGCCGCCTCAGATCGATTTCCGACGTGTCGCCCTCAGCGCCGACCACTCCTCCGCCCTCCGTGAGCCGCTGTCGTCGAAACCCGCGCCCCACTCCGGTCAACCGCGCCATCGCCGGAAGACCCCATCGCTGACCGCCTGCGTCTTCCTTCGATCGCCGGTGGTCGCCCGCCAGCAGCCGAGTGCCTCCTCCTCCGCGAAACCCTCGTGCGCCTCCTCCCTGCCCGTAGCCGGAGCTCCGCCTTCCGCCGCGAGAACCGAGCGCCCGCGCCAGAATTCCCCGGTAAGCCACTGGCCCTCTTCCGCTCGTTCCCCCTTTTTCATTGCTCTCTCTCTCCTCTTCTTTTCATATTTCTCTTACTTCAAATAAGAATAGGCGAACAACACTAGTGCTGTACAATTATTATAATTTATTACTACTATTTATTGTTATTATTATTAATGTTACTGTTATAATTATTATTATTGTATGCTACATTATTATTATGACTACTACTAATAATAATAATAATAATAATAATAATAATAATAATAATAATAATAATAATAATAATAATAATATTATTATTATTATCATCATTATTAATATTATTATTAAATCATTAGTATTATTTTTAAATACTTTTGTTTATGATTTTATTATTAGAATTATTAGAGTATTATTCTAAATTTGATAATTAACATTTTCCAACATTATTTTGACAACACTCCATAGCCCCAAAAATTATTTTTCCTATATTTTATTTTGACTAACGAAAAGTTACTTTTCTACAACGTATATATTATATATATTTTAAATGTGAATTTAGCCCAAAAACAAATTTTAATTTTTCAAATATTTATCTAGACGTATATTCGACTAATAAAAATGTATTTTCCCAAATTGTATATTTTAAGTATTCTCAAATATTTATGTAAAATTATTATTATTTCTAAAAATAGTATAAATATTCAGTCACTCCTAAATTCCACCTATTACCGTTGTTGATCGAGACTAATCACACGTTCCTATTTTCTCGCAATTTTGGACCATTACATCAACCCCGGCCATCGGACTATTCAGAACTTGTCAGAACACCGCATCACACCAGGCGTAACACCAGACAAGACACCTTGCCTTCACTGTTTAATTTCTTGCTCAATATCATGCATGTTTTAATTGTTGTCCTTTCAAAATACTATGTAGTTGCAAATTATTATATTTTAGTTTTCTTTATGTATTTAGCCTAGAGTTAAGGGACCACCTTTGTTTGTGCCGCATTCATGGGCCGACACTTGTGTACCATGATGTCACGTGTCTCATATAGATTCGGACTTACGTACCGACCGTACATCGGTGCGTACAGGACGAGCGTTAGGGTATAACTGCTAATATAATTGCCTAGAAGACTTAGCGGTTATTAGGAATATCGTGGTGTGGATTCAGCACGAGTAGTGCATGGGGAGGGTGAAGACAGTTATTAGGCGCAGAGGCTTTCACACCTTTACCTTCGTCTAGCTGCCATTTGTGACTCAGTCGAGAGCTAGTGGCCGTGCACTTATTTACTTTTCTCTAGATGCCACTAGTACCTCGGTTGAAACACAAATGTGCCGTGCATTTACCCTCGTCTAGCTGTCGTTAGTGACTCACCCAAGATCTAGTGGCCGTATATTTATTTTTCTCTAGATGCCCCTTAGCTCTCACTCGAGTGCTAATGGGCCGTGCATTTACTTTTCTCTAGACGCCACTAGTGCCTTGGTTGAAACGCTAACGTGCCGTGTTTCTAGTCTCGAGAGCCCTTGTGTGGAACGTTGCCTTCAAAATGCATTTTCAGATAGAATGGTTAAGGACCTTTATTTGTGTAGTCACATATACTTTTCTGTTGAGCTTTATTTATTCGGTTATTGGCATGATATTATGTGTCTTGTTACGTCCCTCTGAGGACCTGGTTATCTCGCCAGGTGTGTGCTCTCATCTTTTGCAGGTGTTCTAGCTCTAGCCGTGACCGACTTCATTTCTTCGAGGATGATTGCATTATGATCGTCTTCGCTTCGCTCGCCAAAATCTTTCTTTTGTTATGTATTTTTCCTTTACTTGTTGGTAGTGGATTTGTCTCCGCCCAATATATTGTATCAAGACAATTTATTATCATTTTATGATATCTTCTATTCTTTTATTTTGTGGATGAGATTAGTCATTGTTGTTTCTACTGCATTTTACAGCTTATGTATACATACGAGGCCCATGTATTTCGTATGTATACAGCTGGCATGTTTACGTTCTTGTTCCTACGTATTTTGGGACTGGAGCGTTACATGTTTTTGTGGTGGCCCATGCAGGTCAAGGTAAATTGTTTGGTTACTTTACCATACCAAGCAAGCCTGCGTATAGGATTAGAGTCTAGGATCTCATCCACATACTTGACCGCCTTCTCGCTTGACTCTTCGAGTTGCATCTTGCTTGATCCCTTCTACCGTGATTCGTGCCCTTCTTTCGTGCTTGATGGAGATTAATAGGGTAACCCATACTAGGTGGACAGGACCCATTGTCCCGTTACCCTACTAGTTTAACTCTTGTAAGTTGGGTAGAATGCCTCATGACCTAGCATTGCCTTCATCCTTATGACTCATTATAGTAGATACTAAGTGGACTACCAAGGCCTTTTAAGGACCATACCTTATTGGTCGACCAAGCCGTAGACAAAGAGACAATAGGTCGACTATATAGGCACCAAACAAGACTTAGATTCTTAAGTAGTTAAAACTAATTCTAGTCTCTTTCAATATTTATCTCACGTGCCTATATTTTTATCATCTTGACTAATTGTTGCTACTATAGCCTAGTTTTGCAAGTTTAACCGTTATCAAACTTGTTCGAGACACATGCTATTGAGCGCGCGCTCACTAACATATTGTCTAGTCAGAACCGGTGCATGATGGTCTGATCAATCGAGTGCACTTTGGTTCGCTTTTATTTATCGTTATACGTGGGTGGAGATATAGTTAAGCTTGCTCTCTAGAATCCCATCCACGTCTGCCTTGATAATTCTCTTTTGAATTTATTCAGTCGTCTTTGAACTACGTGTTCGTATTCAATAAACATCTCCTTCGAACTCTTATTCGTTTTGTCTTTCACTTAAATTGGAAAGACAGAACACTCGAACTCGATAGATAGACACCAAGTGTTCTCCTATGACCATGATAGTTATAGTTAGCCATCAACCAAGCCATGTGTTTACCACTTCGCCTCGAGTTATTCGCCCTATCCTTCGACTCTTGATCGTGATATCTAATCATTTGAAATTTAGAAATGACTAGAATTATTTCCTTAACCACCCCTAAACCTAGACGCATAACTTCATTCTAAGGAACCATGTACCCTTGCTCTCTAATTACTTTACCTTCATTACCTAACCCTTAAATCCTTCTCTATCTTGCATTAGCTAGCGACCCTCATCCATTACCACATCCGTGCATTATTTTCGTATTTATCCAAATCACGATTCCCTAATGCATGTTTGTGTTAAATGTGGTTTTCTTACCTCGTCCAACGATTTGATCGTACCCTTGTATCTTCTCACCCCCTACTTATTCTTAATTTCGAGGACGAAATTCTTGTAAGTTGGGTAGGATGTAAAACTCCAAAATTTCTACTATATTTTAGTACTAATTTTTTTATTTTATTTATACGTCGCAAAGTCGTATTGTACGTCGCATGGGATATTTACGTTTTCGTATTTACTCGTCGAGTGCGAATATGGACGAGGTTCATATTTTTAGAAAAATGGTTTTGATTTTATCAATCGGTGATGGTTTCAAAATAATACGTATAATAAATATTTTTATTAAAAAGTTGTGAAAAATATCTATCGAGATTGGCAAAATTATTATTTTTAATTATTTATAAAATACTATCTTATTTTAATAGTGGTAAATTAGAAAACTAGAATATGCTACTCGAGTAAAGCACATGAAAAATTATTTCATGTATGTTTTCAATTTTTTTTTATTTTTTTATAATAAATTATTTAGAAATAAGGTATTTTAAATATTTAAATATTTATGTTTATTTTCGAAATTAATTATTATTAAAATATTAATATTCATAAAAATATATTTTTAAATTTTGTTGGATTGATATTTTGATAAATTATTATGATTTAAAAATATGTATGTATTTTATGGATTCTATTTTAATATAAAGATTTACCTAGATTTAAATTGATTCGGAATTTGATTGAAATTGCTTTAAAACTATTTAAATTAATATGGTATTTATCTATTTGGGTTTTAAATAAATCCTAATCTTTATCCAATTGTGAATTCCCACATCCTATAAATAGGCAGGTACTCCTCCAAATTTTTATCATTCACCAATTCTCCACAAATAATTCTCAACCCCCGTGCACGGTGTCCGTGTTCCCTCCCCGTCTTATTCCATCTTTTACATGTACATAAAATTTTTCGTGTCGGACACACTCCGACACCAAATGCCTAAACCTATCCCTATCCTAACCCCATCGACCACCCGTTCTCCTTCATAGATCCCGGCCTCTGCCAACACCCATCTCAGCCACCAACACCAACGTTGTCATCCCCAAGACCCCCACGACCAACACCAGACCAACACCGCCTCCGCCACCATCGGCCTAACCGCCGCCACCCTCCACACAAACCAAGCACTGCCACCACCAGCATTACCCTGACCATCCACCTATTCCCTGCACCCTCACCCTTCACCCTCACCCTTCACCACCACCATCCTCCGGCCGTCATCACCGGCCAATTCCCTCGACAACCACCTAGTACCACCACCATCAATCCAGACCCAACCACAACCAAAACGTAAGGGAAGAGGAAGATCCTGAACTCACCAAACCGACCGTCCCGGAGCGAGATGCGTCGACCCCGTCGTCGTGAGAAGCCACCCACGCGTGCGCAGCTCCGTCGCGTATGCAGTGCCTCCGTGGCTCCTCCGTGTTGCAGCGTCTCCCGAGCTTCCGCCTCAGCAGCGGACTCCTCCTCCGCAACGCGCCGCCCGACGAGCTCCGCCGATGGCTTTCCGACAAGGAGCCACCGCGTCCTTGACCTGGCCGTCGTCCATCTCGAAGAGACACACCCAGGCCGCGGGCCCCATCAGCGCCGCCTGTCCCTCTCTCTCCCGACCTATCCCCGACTCCGGCCGCCGCCGCGCGACGAGCCGCCCTTCAAAACCCCCTTTTCCGCCGCCTCATATCCGCTCCCGACGTGCCGCCCTCGGCGCCGACCACTCCTCCGCCCTCCGCGAGCCGCTGTCGTCGAAACCCGCGCCCCACTCCGGTCAACCGCGCCATCGCCGGAAGACCCCATCGCTGACCGCCTACGTCTTTCTTCGATCGCCGGTGGTCGCCCGCCAGCAGCCGAGCGCCTCCTCCTCCGCGAAACCCTCGCGCGCCTCCTCCCTGCCCGTAGCCGGAGCTCCGCCTTCCGCCGCGAGAACTGAGCGCCCGCGCCGAAATTCCTCGGTAAGCCACTGGCCCTCTTCCGCTCGTTCCCCCTTTTTTATTGCTCTCTCTCTCATCTTCTTTTCATTTTTCTCTTACTTCAAATAAGAACAGGCGAACAGCACTAGTGCTGTACAATTATTATAATTTATTACTACTATTTATTGTTATTATTATTAATGTTACTGTTATAATTATTATTATTGTATGCTACATTATTATTATGACTAATATTATTATTATTATTATTATTATTATTATTATCATTATTAATATTATTATTAAATCATTAGTATTATTTTTAAATACTTTTGTTTATGATTTCATTATTAGAATTATTAGAGTATTATTCTAAATTTGATAATTAATATTTTCCAACATTATTTTGACAACACTCCATAGCCCCAAAAATTATTTTTCCTATATTTTATTTTGACTAACGAAAAGTTACTTTTCTACAACGTATATATTATATATATTTTAAATGTGAATTTAGCCTAAAAACAAATTTTAATTTTTCAAATATTTATCTAGACGTATATTCGACTAATAAAAATGTATTTTCCCAAATTGTATATTTTAAGTATTCTCAAATATTTATGTAAAATTATTATTATTTCTAAAAATAGTATAAATATTCAGTCACTCCTAAATTCCTCCTATTACCATTGTTGATCGAGATTTATCACATGTTCCTATTTTCTCGCGATTTTGGACCATTACATCAACCCCGGCCATCGGACTATTCAGAACTTGTCAGAACACCGCATCACACCAGGCGTAACACCAGGCAAGACACCTTGCCTTCACTGTTTAATTTCTTGCTCAATATCATGCATGTTTTAATTGTTGTCCTTTCAAAATCCTATGTAGTTGCAAATTATTATATTTTTGTTTTCTTTATGTATTTAGCCTAGAGTTAAGGGACCACCTTTGTTTGTGTCGCATTTATGGGCCGACACTTGTGTACCACGATATCACGTGTCTCATATAGATTCGGACTTACGTACCGACCGTACATCGGTGCGTACAGGACGAGCGTTAGGGTATAACTGCTAATATAATTGCCTAGAAGACTTAGCGGTTATTAGGAATATCGTGGTGTGGATTCAGCACGAGTAGTACATGGGGAGGGTGAAGACAGTTATTAGGCGCATGGGCTTTCACACCTTTACCTTCGTCTAGCTGCCATTTGTGACTCAGTCGAGAGCTAGTGGCCGTGCACTTATTTACTTTTCTCTAGATGCCACTAGTGCCTCGGTTGAAACACAAATGTGCCGTGCATTTACCCTCGTCTAGCTGCCGTTAGTGACTCACCCAAGAGCTAGTGGCCGTGCATTTATTTTTCTCTAGATGCCCCTTAGCTCTCACTCGAGTGCTAATGGGTCGTGCATTTACTTTTCTCTAGACGCCACTAGTGCCTTGGTTGAAACTCTAATGTGCTGTGTTTCTAGTCTCGAGAGCCCTTGTATGGAACGTTGTCTTCAAAATACATTTTCACATAGAATGGTTAAGGACCTTTATTTGTGTAGTCATATATACTTTTCTGTTGAGCTTTATTTATTCGGTTATTGGCATGATATTATGTGTCTTGTTACATCCCTCTGAGGACCTGGTTATCTCGCCAGGTGTGTGCCCTCGTCTTTCGCAGGTGTTCTAGCTCTAGCCGTGACCGACTTTATTTCTTCAAGGATGATTGCATTGGGATCGTCTTCGCTTCGCTCGCCAAAATCTTTCTTTTGTTATGTATTTTTCCTTTACTTGTTGGTAGTGGATTTGTCTCCGCCCAACATATTGTATCAAGACAATTTATCATTTTATGATATCTTCTATTCTTTTATTTTGTGGATGAGATTAGTCATTGTGGTTTCTACTGCATTTTACAGCTTATGTATACATACGAGGCCCATGTATTTCGTATGTATACAGCTGGCATATTTATGTACTTGGTCCTACGTATTTTGGGACTGGGGCGTTACAAATACTAATAAAAGTTCTGTAAGTTGGGTAGCGTATCCCCCAACCTAGCCTTCTGTGGACCTTGTGATCTATTGACGAGGTAGTTGACTGATATTAATAGGTTTACCTAGAATATAGAATCTAGAGTTCCATAACCCATTAGTCGACCAAGGCCTTATGGATATGTAGATAGTAGGATGATTGTATAAGCAATAACACCAGGTAAGGTTTTGATTCTCACAAAACTCGAACTACTTGTGCCTCATTTCCAAAAATCTCGCCTACTTATATTTTGACTATCTTGACCATTGCTGCTAATACAGCCTAGTTTTGCAAGCTTACTCTTTTATCGAGCTTGATTCGAGACATATATTTATTAGGGATGCCCGCTAACATATTGTCTAATCAAAATTGATGTACTACGGTCTGATCAACCTTAGTGTACTCGGTTCGCTCTCCCTCAGAATAACCTACGTGGATTGAGATGTAGATGTCTCTAGGATCTCATCCGCGACTGTTTTGACAATTCCTCTTGAATTATACATTCGCCTTTGAATCACGTAATTGTATTCAGTGATATATCTCTTAAACTCCTTATTGCTTTTGTCTTTCACTAATTGGAAAGACGAACGCTCATATTTGATAGATAGATACAGAGTATTCTCCATGGCTATGATAGTTGTATACGCAAGTGTAGCTACCATCGGCCAGCCCTGTGACTGGAACCTTGCCTTGAGTTACTCGTCCTTCCTTCGACACTAAACCAACTATCTTGATCTTCTAGTCATTGGAGTCCGAGAATGATTAGGATCTTTTCCTTGATCAAATGCCAACCTAGGAGACTACCTATTCTCAAGAGACCAAATGTTGTGAGCCTCTAATCATTTGTTTGAAGCTTGCTTTAACTAGAACCCTTGTGACAATAGTCTGGCAGGTTTGACACAAATAGAAATTCACTACTCAATTGTTAGAAATCTCTTCATATGATGTACCTTAGAGTTGGTTACCCCGTCGATAACTCTTGTACACTATGGACGGGTAGATCATTCTATTTTATCAATCATGTGTCATATCACACACTCGTTTTCCATTTAGTAAGGAACGACCCTTGACTTGACTTATATCTACCGTATCCCGTACGTCGGGCCTTATTCTTCATTAACAAAGAGTCGAGGTACAATATCCGGACTTCAGAATTCTTCTAACCTCATTATTCCTAAAACTATAGCCTAGCTTCTAAGGTGGGTAGACTGTAAGCCCTAAAATTTTAGGATATACAAGGATTACCGATTGATTAGAATAATTTCCATTAGGGTGATAATTAGTGCCCCATGGACTCCCACTTTCCATTTAGATCATTTCGTGTCCCCGGCCGTGTCATTAATATTCGGAGCACGAGACCAGCTATTACCTTCCAACAAATTTCATAAGCAAGATCTAGACGAGTCCACCTTCATCTAGGTATACCATGTCCCACTCAAACCCGTCCCCTTGTACTCTATTTTTGTGGTACGACTTTCAGGTCAAAAGGACTAGCTATAACCCTTACCATAACACCGACATACTTTCCGACTTCCATTAGAGCCTTAACCTCGACTCAATTCATCTGATCCAATATATGGTTGTGATCTACTCGAAGCCCACTACGCACATGCCACTAGTGTGCCATCCAACGGAGGCCTCATGTACGACTGAAACACAAAAGTCACTGAAAGCGCACTTTAGGCTTTAGAGGCCTAGCTAACCAACCTGACTAGTAACTAGCTCAACCACTTGGGTGGAAACCTATTCTAGGATATCCTAACCAAGTAAAAATAGTTTTATCATTGGAATCTTGTTCAGTCCATATAGATTGAAATCCAAGGTTCATCTAACCAACGATTGACGTTCAATTAGGGAACCCATTAATGTTTGCCATTAAAATCTTTTGATTGCAAATTTCAATTACAAATAGAACAGTGTTACAATGTAGGACTTAGACGTAGTCCTAGTAGTACACTTTTCTTTATCTGGGTCCCTTGTGCCGATGGAGCGAGTGGTAATGCGTTGACTCCGTTGATGATCTGACGACGGTTCTCGGTTCTCTGAAGGTCTGAGTTGCTCTGGGTGCTGGAGCTTGCGGAGAGGAAGAAGATGTTGAGTGTCTGTATCTGCCTCTCTGTATATGTATGTCAGTGGTTGTGTGATGTGTGTCCGTAAGAAGGAAGTGATCCCTCTATTTATAGCTTTGCAGGCTGGCTGCACATGCACGCATATGTAGGATGCGCCTGTATGCTGGGACGCCACGTGGTGGTTGCTGATGGAGGCGCATAGGCGATGCGCTCTGATTGAGGAGTTGAACCTTTCATGTTGCCTTTGTGGGCTGCGGCCGAACTGACACGTAGCCATGGAGAGGATCTTTCAGTTGCTGAGATCTTGGGTGATTAGCACCCCTTCATAGGCTGAATCAAGTCAAAGGACATGTGTCGTAGGTCCATGGCTCGAAGATCTCGGATCTGGTGGGGAGTGATCTGATAGGATGAGCCTGGGATTGGGCGCATGAGGAGACTTTGGCTCGTAACCTTTAGGAGTCACGAACCAGTCGGGGCGCATGGCTTTTGAGGCGCATGCGGGGCTTCAGCAGTGACTTTACTTCTGTTTTTAGGGATCAGAGAAAGGTCTGAGGTGCATGACTTTTAAGGTGCATACAGAGATTTGGGCGCATGGCTGTGGAGGCGCATGTGAGATGGTTGGGCGGCCACGTGGCTTGTAACCACCGGAGGGGAGCAATGATGATGCTGACGTCGGTGACGCTTCGTCTTCTGAAAAAGCTGTCAACTGTTCAGTCCTCGGGGGACGTGCTGCTAACTCTGTCAGACTTCAGCATTTAATGTTCTTGACAGGTGATAGGCTGTTGAGTGGGCGCATCGATCGGCGTTCCACTGGGCACATGGGGACGCATGGGGGCACATCCTTATGAGGCGCTTGGAGCTGATGGGCGCATCAGTATGATGCGCGGTCTGGCCGGCGTATCTGTTTTGTATGACATGTCTTTATGGGCCCGACTGTTACGTTCTTCGAGTGCTTTAAATAGCCGTTTTTTGACTTAGCTGAATTCGAAGCGTCAGGTTCATCACCATTAATGCAAATTCATTGCACGGGATTCGGAGAGCCAGCCACTTGGCGCATGGGTTTGATTTGCCCGACCTATAAATAGTGGCATGGAGAGAGAGTTTGCTTCTCGTTCTCTCACATCCTCCCGAAATAAAATTGTTTACTCAAGCATATTCTGTTGACGAGATGCTCCCGAGGGTGAAGATACGACGCGTTGTTTTCATTGATGCACTGGAAGGTGACTGTTACATCCAAAAGTCGGAGTCGAGGGCTTCCGAGGCAGACAGAAGGTGCCTGTTGTATCCAAAGATCGGGATGCTCGAGCCTCGTCTCCGTTATGCTGGAAGAGCCGCAGATCAGAATTGCGGTGCTTCGATCATCTTCCTTGGGGTTTGGGAGAGCTCCTCCTCCCGCTAGAGTGGGTGTTGCCCATTCTGGTTGGGTCGAAAGCTGCTCCTTTAGCCGCAGGTTGATTTGCGGTGCTCTTCTCTTCCTTGGTTTGAAGAGCTCTTCCTCCAGCTAGAGGGTTGATTGCTACCCTCGTTCTGCTCAATAAATTCTTCATTAGTCGAAGCATTTGATGGAGCATATGCTGACACTTTATTATGCGCCTGACTGGAACGCTGAAGGACGACACATAACTGAGGCTGAAGGGATGCACATAACTGAGCTGCTGAAGGGATGCACATAACTGAGCTGCTGAAGGGATGCGTCTGGCTGAGAGCGCATGGCGAGATGTGCCTGTTTGAGAGCGCATGGCGAGATGTGCCTATTTGAGAGCGTATGGCGAGATACGCCCGTTTGAGAGCGCTTGGTGGTTGCTGCGCTTAGGTGTAGACTTAGGGTCTTTTCTTTGTAGAATTTCTCCTTTGTACAGCTCTTTTTTAGACATGTAATAGACTTTTATATGAAATAAAAATCCTCTTTTAATATCTATATTTTTGCTTTGTTGTGCCAAGTACTTCATCTGAGCTCCCTGGCGCATGTGATGTTAAGCGTATAGGATTTTTGGTCCTGAAATTCTATGCTTCTACAAGACCCCCTTCAAAGTTTTTAAAACTTTTTGCCAAGTTTCGAAATACTTTGAATAAGAAGCATGGTGGTATTTTCAACGGGGCACATGACTGTTCGGGCGCATGATTACTCATCGCATCAGTGATGGGGCGCATGCTCCTCTCAGTAAATGCAAATGATAACGCTTCGATAACCAAGAAGATTAATGATGATCTTTTTGGATTTATTTACAGTTATCTCCTCACAGAACCCGAGGCGGCGGCTGAGGTCACACTTCATCGGTACGCGTGCGACTGAGCCTATAAAAAGGCGTCTGATGGAGGGAGAGAGAGTTCTTCCTCTCTTTGCTTTGTTCTTTTTTAGAGTTCTTCTCTTGAAAAACCCTAACTTTCTTCTTTCAAGAAATGGCTCCCAAGACCCCTCGCGGCGGTACTGGTCGAGGACGAGGCAAAGGGAAAGAGCATGTAGAGGCTGCCGCAGATGATGTCCCCCGGCCGCCCGTCGACGTTCGGCCGGCGGTGATTGGTGGGTTTCATCATTCTTTACCATATCTTTCTGTGTCATTTTTAGAACTCACATACGCCGACGCACATGGACCTTGAGTCCTGATGATGTGCTGATGTTTTTCTGCCGACACGCATGGGTTTAAACCCTGATGATGCGCCGAAGCTCCACTGCTGACACGCATGGGTTTAGACCCTGATGATGCTGTGAAACCCGTAATTTCAGAAAATTATTTTTTTATATAAATTAAATTAGCTAATATAATTAATTATTAATTATTAATTTAGGAAATTGCATTTTTTAGAGAAATTATTAAAAATTGGAAGTTTTATCAAAACAAGTAATATTTTAATTAATATTAGGGTAAAATTATTATTTTTCAAGAATATAGATTTTTGGACTTTTGTTTGTCAGCCAGACCTGAACTCAATTGGAACCATAAAATATTTTAAATTGTAAAATATTAAATTATCATTTTTCAAAATATTATATTTTTTAGCTATTTTGATAGAAGCCCAATTGTTTGGCCCAAAACCCAAACCCATGAACAATTGGTTCATTGGGCTTACACTCATTATAAATGAGTAATGTTTTCTTTTTCTTTATTAAATTTTGTTCTTAGACCACAGTCATTTATAACTAAAACAACATCAGCTTATTACTATTAAGTTGAGGAATAATATTTTCTCCAGCAGACTTTTCCTCCCATCTTTCGAACGACCATGGCTTTTCCCTTTCCTTCCCGAAACCGTTGCCCCTCGGTTTTCCGTAACCCCCCACTCTTCCCTTTATTCCTCACCACAACCTAACCCCTCTCTTCCACGAACACACAGCACCACCTCTCCTTAATAATTCCCCCACTCTCTTCTCAACAGGAGAACAACTCCATCTCACCAAACTCACCTCTCTCCCTCTCTGTTCTCTCCATTCTCTCCTTCACAGAAGACCAAACCCTCATCCTCACTCCCCACCAACCCTCTACCTGAGCCGCTCATCCGCCAAGCCCCGAGCTCGCCGCGCCCCGGCCAGTGCTCCGGCGACCCCGACCAGCGCTCCCCTCGCACGCCCACGTGAGCCCTAGCCGCGTCAACCCTCCGTCGACCGCCTCTCGGCGCCAAGCTCCGGCCGACAGCGCCGCCCTCGGCCAACTGCCGACCCGCCCCTTTGTGCGGTCGGCCGTCCCCCGTTGACGCCGACTCCGGCGACCCACTCCAGCCCAGCGCCGCCCGTCTCCCCCTGTCAGAGCCACCCCGACGCCCGACAGCACCGCCCCCGTCGCCCCCTTCGGCGGCCGACCACCTCGCCGAACTCCCCTCGGCAACCGCGACAGCGCGCCCGACAGCCCCTGTGGCCGCTGCCCACTTGATCGAGCTCTCCCCGTTGTTCCAGCACCCTGTCGTGCCCTAGTTCTGCTCTCTTCGGCATTTCTTTCGACGACGTTGCTATTCAGCGCTATTTTCGGAAGTTGTTCGGAGCTATCTTTCTTTCTATTTATTCATCTGAGAGCTCTAGCCGAGCAATCCGAGGTATAACCCCCTGTCCCGCTATTTTTATTATTTAGTCGATGATGAAATGGTCTCCGATTCCCTTTGGGAATTCGGTTTTAGCGACGTCGTAATTTTTCGGGACTTTCGGAAAGGTCATGCGAATTGTTTTGGATTCCCAAAATATTTCGGGAATTGATTTTTGGTGTGTTTTAGTTCTCCGGAATTTTTCGGGAACGTTCTGTGATTTGTAGAATTGGAATCGGACTTCCGAAATTATTTTGGGTCGTCCCGATTATGCTGTGGATTGGCTGTGGATGTTTTATATATATAAAATGCGGGTTTTTCCCTGGTTTGGGACTTGCAGAAATTATCGGCGCCATTTTCCCAGTTTTTTGGTTGACAAAAAACAGAGGAGATGCTGCCCGATTTTTCCGTAAATCCTGAATTAATTTAAAAAATGAATTTAAAATGATTTTCGGAATTTATTCGATATTTTATTTTTGGGTGACGACCGTATCGATCAATAGACCCGGCTAAGTGCAAACGATACCGGCCCCGCCCGGACGTTGAGGCAATTAGCCAAAATGAGGATCGAACCATATCTGAGACTTATGATTTACTTTATTTTTATATTTAATTTTTGTTTAAATTTTATTTAATATTTTCAGTTTAGGACTAACGTCAGTCTTATCTTATTTCAATTTATGTAAATAAATTGTAATGGGCATAAGCCCAGCTGGCTGTGGTCTGTAACTGTAATAGCTTAGATTTTCTTGTCTTTTCTGGTTTTTCGAGTTTTTCTATTTAAACGATTAAATTGACTAAAAAGTATTTTTCGTATAAAATTAATTAATATTTTCTCATCTTAAAATTGACAAGTTTGTTAATAATTAAAAAGTCACGTATTTCTCACTAAATAAAAAAAATTAGCTTTATATTTATATTTATAAAAAATACCAAGTTTTAATAATTAATCTGGTATCGACGGAGTTTTTCCGAATTCAAAACATAAAACGATTTTTTCCCTCGTACTAAATCAACGCACTAATAATCGTATTTTTCGTGTTTGGTTAATTAAAGAATTAAAATTAGACTAGGACACAAATAGAGATTTCAACTAGCGTAGCTAGATTGGTAAACCTGAAATCTGAATCAATTCTCAATTGTAGGGTTTCGAGGACTGTACTAGCATCACCCCGGAATCAACAAACGAATCCAGTCAATAAAACAAAGGCAAGTACATTTTGTGTTAGTTTACAATTATTTAGTAATCGTTTTAATGCAAGTTTAAACCACGAAATAATACGGAACTCTCTCTGAGAGCACTGACTGTAACTACTGTAACTATTGGGGACTGGGGGAGTAGTGTAATGAGTATGACCACATCCAAAGTAATATACAGACTGTGTTAGCTTACCCCGCATACACACGGGGATAAGCCATATCGTATCAATAGGATACAACTGTACAACCCAAGCCAGTCATATTCATTGCCTATTCACATCACAGAAACTGTAACTGTTTTAAAACTGTAACTGCTTAGTTGATTTTCAAAATTATTTAAAAGTGCATGATTCTATTATTATTTCAATTGTTAAATTAGCATGAATTGTACTTTGCTCCCTCCTGACTGGAGACCCAACATTTTAGGTATCACTGATGAGGCTTTGTTCCGCGATCCCAAGACTAGGATTTCGAGACTGATGAGCTATTTGTCTAGAGTTTTCTTTTCTTCTTGATGTATATAGAAAATGGTTTAAGTTGTATCTTTCATTTTATTGTAAAAGTTTAATAAAGTTTTAAATTTCCGAATTTTGAGTTGTGACAAATATAGTGTTGTTGTATGGTTACCTGCTACTGAACAGCTTACTGCCGCCGTCTCAACAACGGTGCAGGCTGGGCATGATCCGGTCCGACCCAATTAGTTGGGATCGGGTCGTGACATGTTTTTAGTGGTGGCCCATGCAGGTCAGAACAACAACTTAGGAAAACATATTTAGAAACAATTAGAACACTAGAACATCAATTTGTCACAACGTAGGACCGAAATATATTATAAATAAATATTTTTGTTTGATTATAGACTGGTAGGATACCTTACTTATGTTTGCATCCTAAACCTTCCAGAGAATGACCATTGACAAGACCAATCCTGCTGGCGATGAGGTGTCATCTTCGGATCATACCCCATCTCCTCAACCAAGTCCAGGGTTTATTCCCTCGCAGTTGATTGACCGTCCCCATAATGCATCCAGTGAAGTTTTCACTACACTAGCGATTCCTACCTCTTCTCAAACTGAGTTGCATTTCCTTGGAGAAGTACCCATTCCTGTTGCTCCACCAGTACCAGTAAACACCTCCTAAATGGTTGCCCTACTTCAAGAAATCCTGGAGTCCCAGAAGGCTCAAGATGAAGCCCAGCAGGAACAGATGAATATCACGAGAGAAGACATGAAGAACGTCAATGATGTAGCCTTAGCTATCTTAAACCAAGTTGGAGCGGAACCTCACCCTAGGAGGGGTACCCCTGAAATCTAGAAGACATTTTGAGCCCTATCTGGCAGTTATATCATAAGAAGCTATTGGTTTGTGACTACTGTAAAAGGACTGGTCACCAAGCCAATATTTGTCGTAAGAGATTGGGGAAATATTTGGTATGTGGATCTGCTGAACATCGGGTAAAGGATTGCCCTTATCTTTCCCTCATACCAGAGTACCTATCCCAGTTGCACCTATTATGCCACAACCTAGGGACTCTCTTCCTATCCAGCAGACCCTGCCTCTTAGAATAAGGCATGATGCATACTCGAGGTTCATAGAAGAGGAAGCAGTTGGAGACTGCTCATGCAAGAGTCAGAGCCATGAGGATTAATACCTAGGACTGCTGAATAGCATTATCTATTTTTTTGGAAGTTGTAACAGGATGCCCTTAGATCAATCATGAAAGTTTTTGTTTCTTAGTTACACCTTTATGGCAGATGTTTTTTTTCTGATAGTCTTCCTGGATTATCCCAGATCTAGGCATAGAGTTCACTATTGACCGAGTCCCCGGCTCTTTCCCTATTTCTAAAGGATGTTACAGAGTCAACCCGAAGGAGGCCAAGAAGATGAAGGACCAGATCAATGAAAGCTCTAGGATTTATTCAGGGTGGAACTTCACCTTAGGGAACACCTATCTTGTTTGTGCCCAAGAAGGATGGAACAACGGATGTGCATCGATTACCAGACACTAAAGAATAAATACCCTCTGCCCGGATCGAGGATCTGTTTGATTTGTTTTGTGTGGAGTTAGGGTGTTTCGAAGTTTGACTTAAGATCTGACTACCATCAAATCAAAGTCAGGAAGGAGGACATTTCCAAGACGGCGTTCAAACACCATGTATGGGTAGTTTCTTTGGTCATGACGTTGGACTGACAAATGCTCCTGCTGTGTTCATGAATCTCATGAACAGAGTTTTTCATGAGTATTTGAATCAGTTTATCTTCTCTATAGATAACATTCTGATATACTCGAAGACTGAAGAAAAGCATGAAGAGCACCTGAGGGAAGTTCTGGAAACTTTGAGGAAAAGAAGTTTTATGGTAAAGCTATCTAAATGTGGATTTTCTTAGACAAGGTGGATTTTTGGCCATGTTGTTACAATGAGAAGGAATTTCGGTAGATCATAAGAAGATAATTACTATTGAAAAGTGGACTACCCAAGTTCAGTTGCTGAAGTTCTTGGACTTGGCTGGCTACTATCAGAAGTTCATGAAGGAATTCGCCAAGATTGCTGAGCCGATGACGAAGCTCACTTGGAAGAATAAAGATTTCATCTGGACGAAAGATTGCCAGGCGACATTGAGGAGCTGAAGAAGAGACTTACCACTACACCAATCCTTGCGCTACCCGCAGGAACCGGTGGTTTCTCAATTTACAGTAATGCCCCTGGAAAAGGACTGGGTTGCGTTCTTCAACAACATAGAAAAGTAATTGCTTACACGTCTAGGCAACTACAGACTCATGAGAAGAATTATCCCACACCTAATTTGGAATTTGCTGCAATTATCTTTACTTTGAAGCTATGGAAGCAGGATTTTCATGGAAAGGGAGTGAAAATATATACGGACTACAAAAGTCTGAAATATGTCTTCACTCAGAAAGAGCTGAATGTTAGACAAAGAAGATGGCTGAAGCTGATGAAGGATTTCAACATCGACCCGCTATACCACCCGGGTAGGGCTAATGTGATCGCTGATACACTTAGTCGATACCCAGAGGCGATGTTCTTAACCAAGGAGTGGCATCTACTAGAAGACGTCGAGAAGCTTGGACTGGAGGTTATACTACCTGGAGATAGAAGGACGGAGCTGGATGCTGATTTAGTATTGATGAAGTTCGAGGCTGATGGACAAAATCAAGAGGACGTAGTTTCAAAACGAGGCACTTTACAGGCTTAGAGATCAAGTGTTGGCAGGAACACTTGAGGGTTTCTAAATTGATCAGCAGTGGAACTCTGAAGAATGGTACGAGACTTTACGTATCGGCTGACAAACGGAGGAACGAGTTGATAAAAAAAATGCACCAGTCGCAGTATTCCATATATTCAGGAGCTAATAAGATGTATCGGAATATGCCTCCATTGATTGGTGCTATGGAATGAAGAAGGACAATTCCGGGTATGGGATTAGATGTGAATTTGTCAACATGAGGAATTTAGCAAGAGAACAACAAGTTTGTTGCAGCCGCTGGACAATTCGGAGTAGAAGTAGAAGCATATAACAATGAACTTTGAGTAAGGATTGCCTTGTTCACAAGGAGGGAAGGGCACCAATTGGATTATAGTGGACCGACTGACTAAGTCAGCACACTTTATTCCCTTCAAGGTTAGTTTATTCACAGAGAAGTTGGTCGCATTGTACGAGAGGCACCCCAACCGGATTTATGGAGTACAAACCGACGGACAATCAAAGAACATAATCCAGACACTTGAAGATATGTTAGATCTTGTATTTTGGAAATTGGAGGGTCTTGGAGAAGATCATTTAAAATTGGTAGAGTTTCCTTACAACAACTACCAAGTTAGCATCCTCAATCAGTGGAGTTTGAAGAAGGAGATAGCGTCTTTTGTGAAGATTTTCTCCTACCAGAGGAACGATCAATATTAGCAGAGCAGGAAAGTTGAGCCAGGTACATCAGGCCATTTAAAGTTTTAAGACGAGTTGGAAGTAGCATACCGGTTAGCTCTACCAGCTAATCTTCAGAGAGCGCAACGTCCCCTACGTATCACAGCTCAGACGCTACATTCCGGATCCAAGTCACATATTGGATAATTCAGAGCTGAAGATTGGACTCAACTTTTCAGTGTCAGAGAAACCAGTTGCAAGCGTAGTCAGAGGTGAGAAGCAGATCAGAATTTGAGCCATCACATAACTCCTACTTCTTATCTTTTCGTTCTAAACTTGACTGATGCTGCTAAGTCAGCCTAGTTTTGCAAGCTATCTCTTTATCAAGCTTGATCATGACAGTATTTTATTGGGTGCATCCACTAAAATATTGTCTAATCAGGACCGGTGCATGATGGTCTGATCAACCTCGTGTACTTTGGTTCGCTTTTGTATTTTCTACATGGATGATATCATAAATGAAATTTGTCACTAAACCGTCTCATCCACGACTGCCTTGAAAATTCTTATTGTTAGACCTGAGTTACGGGCGTAGTACCCGTAGCTGTTTGATTTTCCTACTCTACCTTTTAAATTTCAAGGACGAAATTTCTTAAGGAGGGAAGGTTGTGAAACCCGTAATTTCAGAAAATTATTTTTTTATATAAATTAAATTAGCTAATATAATTAATTATTAATTATTAATTTAGGAAATTGCATTTTTTAGAGAAATTATTAAAAATTGGAAGTTTTATCAAAACAAGTAATATTTTAATTAATATTAGGGTAAAATTATTATTTTTCAAGAATATAGATTTTTGGACTTTTGTTTGTCAGCCAGACCCGAACTCAATTGGAACCATAAAATATTTTAAATTGTAAAATGTTAAATTATCATTTTTCAAAATATTATATTTTTAGCTATTTTGATAGAAGCCCAAATTGTTTGGCCCAAAACCCAAACCTATGAACAATTGGTTCATTGGGCTTACACTCATTATAAATGAGTAATGTTTTCTTTTTCTTTATTAAATTTTGTTCTTAGACCACAGTCATTTATAACTAAAACAACATCAGCTTATTACTATTAAGTTGAGGAATAATGTTTTCTCCAGCAGACTTTTTCTTCCATCTTCCGAACGACCATGGCTTTTCCCTTTTCTTCCCGAAACCGTTGCCCCTCGGTTTTCCGTAACCCCCCACTCTTCCCTTTATTCCTTACCACAACCTAACCCCTCTCTTCCACGAACACACATCACCACCTCTCCTTAATAATTCCCCCACTCTCTTCTCAACAGGAGAACAACTCCATCTCACCAAACTCACCTCTCTCCCTCTCTGTTCTCTCCATTCTCTCCTTCACAGAAGACCAAACCCTCATCCTCACTCCCCACCAACCCTCTACCCGAGCCGCTCATCCGCCAAGCCCCGAGCTCGCCGCGCCCCGGCCAGTGCTCCGGCGACCCCGACCAGCGCTCCCCTCGCGCGCCAACGTGAGCCCTAGCCGCGTCAACCCTCCGCCGGCCGCCTCTCGGCGCCAAGCTCCGGCCGACAGCGCCGCCCTCGGCCAACTGCCGACCCGCCCCTTTGTGCGGCCGACCGTCCCCCGTTGATGCCGACTCCGGCGACCCACTCCAGCCCAGCGTCGCCCGTCTCCCCCTGTCAGCGCCACCCCGACGCCCGACAGCACCGCCCCCGTCGCCCCCTTCGGCGACCGACCACCTCGTCGAACTCCCCTCGGCAACCGCGACAGCGCGCCTGGTAGCCCCTGTGGCCGCTGCACACTTGATCGAGCTCTCCCCGTTGTTCCAGCACCCTGTCGTGCCCTAGTTCTGCTCTCTTCGGCATTTCTTTCGACGACGTTGCTATTCAGCGCTGTTTTCGGAAGTTGTTCGGAGCTATCTTTCTTTCTATTTATTCATCTGAGAGCTCTAGCCGAGCAATCCGAGGTATAACCCCCTGTCCCGTTATTTTTATTATTTAGTCGATGATGAAATGGTCTCCGATTCCCTTTGGGAATTCGGTTTTAGCGACGTCGTAATTTTTTGGGACTTTCGGAAAGGTCCTGCAAATTGTTTTGGATTCCCGAAATATTTCGGAAATTAATTTTTGGTGTATTTTAGTTCTCCGAAATTTTCCGGGAACGTTCTGTGATTTGTAGAATTGGAATCGGACTTCCGAAATTATTTCGGGTCGTCCCGATTATGCTGTGGATTGGCTGTGGATGTTTTATATATATAAAATACGGGTTTTTCCCTAGTTTGGGACTTGCAGGAATTATCGGCGCCATTTTTCCAGTTTTTGGGTTGACAAAAAATAGAGGAGATGCTGCCCGATTTTTCCGTAAATCCTGAATTAATTTAAAAATGAATTTAAAATGATTTCCAAAATTTATTCGATATTTGATTTTTGGGTGACGACCGTATCGGTCAATGGACCCGGCTAAGTGCAAACGATACCGGCCCCGCCCGGACGTTGAGGCAATTAGCCAAAATGAGGATCGGACCATATCTGAGACTTATGATTTACTTTATTTTTATATTTAATTTCTGTTTAAATTTTATTTAATATTTTCAGTTTAGGACTAACATCAGTCTTATCTTATTTCAATTTATGTAAATAAATTGTAATAGGCATAAGCCTAGCTGGCTGTGGTCTGTAACTGTAATAGCTTAGATTTTCTTGTCTTTTCTGGTTTTTCGAGTTTTTCTATTTAAACGATTAAATTGACTAAAAAGTATTTTTCGTATAAAATTAATTAATATTTTCTCATCTGAAAATTGACAAGTTTGTTAATAATTAAAAAGTCACGTATTTCTCACTAAATAAAAAAAATTAGCTTTATATTTATATTTATAAAAAATACCAAGTTTTAATAATTAATCTGGTATCGACGAAGTTTTTCCGAATTCAAAACATAAAACGATTTTTTTCCTCGTACTAAATCAACGCACTAATAATCGTATTTTTCGTGTTTGGTTAATTAAAGAATTAAAATTGGACTAGGACACAAATAGAGATTTCAACTAGCGTAGCTAGATTGTTAAACCTGAAATCTGAATCAATTCTCAATTGTAGGGTTTCGAGGACTGTACTAGCATCACTCCGGAATCAACAAAGGAATCCAGTCAATAAAACAAAGGCAAGTATATTTTGTGTTAGTTTACAATTATTTAGTAATCGTTTTAATGCAAGTTTAAACCACGATACAACACAGAACTCTCTCTAAGAGCACTGACTGTAACTACTGTAACTATTGGGGACTGGGGGAGTAGTGTAATGAGTATGACCACATCCAAAGTAATATACTGACTGTGTTAGCTTACCCCTCATACACACGGGGATAAGCCATATCGTATCAATAGGATACAACTCTACAACCCAAGCCGGTCATATTTATTGCCTATTCACATCACAGAAACTGTAACTGTTTTAAAACTGTAACTGCTTAGTTGATTTTCAAAATTGTTTAAAAGTGCATGATTCTATTATTATTTCAATTGTTAAATTAGCATGAATTGTACTTTGCTTCCTCCTGACTGGAGACCCAACATTTTAGGTATCACTGATGAGGCTTTGTTCCGCGATCCCAAGACGAGGATTTCGAGACTGATGAGCTATTTGCCTAGAGTTTTCTTTTCTTCTTGATGTATGTAGAAAATAGTTTAAGTTGTATCTTTCACTTCATTGTAAAAGTTTAATAAAGTTTTAAATTTCTGAATTTTGAGTTGTGACAAATATAGTGTTGTTGTATGGTTACCTGCTACTGAACAGCTTACTGCCGCCGTCTCAACAACGGTACAGGCTGGGCATGATCCGGTCCGACCCAATTAGTTGGGATCGGGTCGTGACAGATGCGCCGAAGCTCCACTGCTGACGCACATGGGTTTAGACCCTGATGATGAGCCGAGGCTCCACTGCTGACGCGTATGGGTTTAGACCCTGATGATGCGTCGAGGCTCCACTGCTGACGCGCATGGGTTTAGACCCTGATGATGCATCGAGGCTCCACTGCTGACGCACATGGGTTTAGACCCTGATAATATGCCGAAGCTTCTTTTCAGATGCGCCTGAGCCTTATACGCTTTCGATGAGAACGTGGCTCAGATTCTTTTGTATCTCTGAATCTTTGTCTTCTTTTGTTGACCACCAGTGTCGATGACTGTCCCGCTCTTGAATGAAGTACTTCTGGACGCTGCCCTCTGTCAGACCCCGTACTCCAAGAGCTGGTGCCAGCAGACCAAAGGAGGTGGCGGGCTTATTTGAAGAGCGTATTCCTCCGATTGTAATGTCTCCCGTGGGGAAGAATCCTGATAATGTCTTTCCGGTGGAGATTTCAGTATCTCCAGATTATGTTGGAAGGGAAACTGAGGTTGAAGCAGTTCCCGAGATGGTGCAAGCCGCCGTGGGGGCCTTGGACATTGAGGGTCCAGCAGAGACGGGGCTTGAGGAAGTAGAATGGAGTTCGTCGTCTTCAGATGACGTTCCTCCAGAGTTGCATGAGCCTGTTGCGGAGGCAACAGACGTGTTTGAAACAGAGGAGTGGGTTGATTCCCCTCCTTGTCATGATGACGGGAGGTCGGCTGCAGCGTTGCCGAACCCTACCCCAGACCCAGCAGCGGAGGCTGAGGTGGCTGCCGACCGGGAGGTAGCGACAGATTCTATCCCTGCGGAGGGATTTGATGGTGAAAATGAGACTCGTCCGCCGATCCTGACTCCAAGGGAGCCGAGTCAAGAAACAAGTGCTGCTCTTGCTGCTCTGTCTGAGGGGGAATATCCCGTACGTCCTGCTGATAGAGTGCTGAGGACGGATGTGGTAGCCCCTGACGTCGGTGGTCCTTCCAAGCTTGATAAGGGTAAGGGTTTGCTGGAACCCTCTGTTGCTCCTTCTACTTGGGGTACGATATCGACGCCTGTCTCGGCTCCTTCTGTTCTTTTGGCTCCTCGGGCTAGTAGTCAAGCCCCAGTTGAGGAAGAGTCCATTGATGCCGAGGTTTCAGCCTCGCAGATTGACGTTGGTAGGCCTTCTTCCGGTCTGTTGTCTAGAGCAGCTCCTCCAACTCCTGCTATGACACCGCAGGTGCTGGCGGATGTAGATGAGTATGTGAAGTTTATTATTGAGGCGGTGTATAAGATGCTGCAGAGGGGTGTATTGGTAGTGATGGATGCCAATAGAAGTTTCACGACGGCAAAAACCCTGGCACTCCCGTACATCGGTCCGATACGTTCCCACCAGGGCCATGATCATATGGCCGAGATTCTGGAGGCCTCGGTGGCAGAGCTGAACTAGCTGTTTTTCGAGTTTCAGTGTATCGAGCGAAATGATTTCTCCGCCCTGACAGACACAAAAAAGGAGAAGTTGATCGCTGAGACTGAGTCCTCTTATCAGGCCACCGTGGGTGTCTGGGACCGCGAGGTGGCTGAAACTGAGGCCGCGGTGGAGAGGTTATCTCAGTCCACGCAGGAGAAGGTGGAGTTGCGAGCTGCGTTGGGCGCTAGTATAGCGGAGGTTGATGCCAAGATTCGCCTCCTTGAAGACCAGCGGGCCCAACTTTTATTAGATGCTGAACGAGTCCAGGCTGAACATGTAGCATCTAAGGAGGAGGAAGCAGCTTTCACCCGCCGGGCTCTTACCCTGGCCCAGCAACGGCAACAGTTGGACGAGAAGCATGAGGATGACACTTCTCCTAAGACCATAGAAAGGATACGTCAAGAAACCGAACGCTTGGTCCTGGCGACCGTAGAGACTCGAACGGCAGACTTGAAGCGTCGGATTGAAGAGCTTTCGGCCAACCCCGGGGATGTTTAGGGATTGTAATCTCTTCTTTTTTTGTAATTTGCAACTCTTGCTGGGGGTATAATCCTTTATTTTTGAATAAAAAATATAGAGTTTTTGTGGTGCGTTCATTTTTGCTGTCATGAACTTGATGATTTGCGTGGATCTATTATCTTTTGTGCACCTTGGTTTTTAGGTACAGATAATAAGTTCAAGAGAATCGACATGTTTGCTCAGAGGTGATATGGACGTGGCAAATATGGGATTCAAATGATGGAATCTTCCTACTCAGAGGTGTTATGGACGTGGTAGGAAATGACTCTGGGGGATACGCGGAACTACTCAGAGGTAATATGGACGTGGAAGTTCTGCGATCAATGTACGGCAACGCAGGGGTTGTCTATACGGAATGTTCACTCAGAGGTAATGTGGACGTGGTAAACATAATGGGTAGCGTAGTCTTATGAAGTGTAAGATTCCGCTTTGTAGGGTGTAGGGGAACAACTCAGAGGTAATGTGGACGTAGTTGTCCTTCTACTGGAGAATGCCACGGAACAACTGGGTTCCGGAAGCGTAAGATTTTATGGAAGGGAATTATATGTGAGCCCTGATGATTGGGTCCACAGACTCCCTTGTTGGGTGAAGATAGAAGTACATTTCTGAAGGATGTCAAGAGTAGTACTTCTTTAGGAACTTGCCGTTGATGGGCATCATGAACAAGTCCCCATTAGGTTTGGCGAGGCGGTAAGCACTGTTCGAGTATACCGTCTCTATGATGAAAGGTCCCTCCCACTTGGGCTCGAACTTTCCTGGTGTCTTGTGAGTCAACACTATCGACCCCCTGACTGCCAGAACCAGGTCGCCTACTTGGAAAGTCCTCTGCTTGACCTTTTTGTTCAAAGCCTGTGATATATGGGCTTGATAGAGTTCGATGTGTTGTTGAGCTAGAAGACGTTTTTCGTCAAGTGCCTCCAATTTTCGCAGACGACGACGTTGATTGTCGTCCTCTGTTAGTTGATTTGTGATTGCTACACGGAGCGAGGGTATCTGGATCTCGAGAGGCAGTACCGCTTCGCTTCCGTAGACCAGGGAGAATGGTGTGTTGCCTATCGGGGTCTGTACCGTTGTGCGGTAGGCCCAAAGGCATTCGCCGAGATTTTTGTCCCAGTCGCATTTATTGGATGACACAACCTTTTTGAGTAGCCTGACGATAGTCTTGTTGAATGCCTCGGCCAATCCGTTTGCTGCCGGATTATAGGCGGTTGATGCCACGTTTTGAATGCGATTCTTGTCACAGAATCTGCTGAAAACATGGCTGATGAACTGAGGACCGTTATCATGGATAATCCTCTGAGGTACCCCGAAACGGTAGATGACGTGGTGCTTGATTAAGCTGACCACCCGGGAGCTCTTCACTTCCGCCAGTGGAACTGCTTCTGCCCATTTGGAGAAGTAGTCGGTGATGGCTAGCATGAAGCGGTGTCCCCTTGATGAAGGAGGGGTGATCGGTCCTACAATGTCCCTGCCCCAGGCTTCAAAGGGCCAGGAGGCGACCGTAGGATGTAGTAGTTCTGACGGTGTATGGATGAAGTCAGCGTGAAGCTGGCACGCATGGCACTTTTTAGCATAGTCGACAGCGTCGGCTGCCATGGTTGGCCAGTAGTAGCCCATGCGTCGCAGTCGATCCTGCAACTTAGGGCCAGGTTGATGGGCTCCACAGGTTCCGTCGTGAGCTTCTCGAAGGGCTTCGGCTGCCTCTTCGTTGGATAAACATCGAAGGAGAAGTCCATCGTAGGAGCGTCGGTACAGCATTTTAGTAGCTGTATCGTAATAGAATAGAAGGGAACGCCTCATGACTGAGATGGCTTCTTTCGGGTCCTCTGGAAGAATTCTGTAGACAACGAAGTCGATGAACGAGAACCTCCAGTCTCGGATATTAACACCAGCACTTGTTGTCATGGCATGGGCTATTTGTGAGCATAGGTTATTTTTAGGACATACCAAGTCTCGACCAACTACCGTGACGTAGTGTTGAGTCCCGAGGGGTGCTGCCAATGAGGCTGCGAGGCCAGCCAGAGCGTCAGCCTCCAAATTTCATAAACAAGGTACATATTCGATGAAGAACTTGGTGAAGGTTGAAATGATGTTCAATGCAACTTCATGGTAAGGAATCAGATCTTCATGGCGAACTTCGTATTGCCCTCTGACCTGGTTAACGACGAGTTTTGAGTCGTCGCAGGCTTCCAGATGATCTACCCCCTGCTGTTGCGCCAGCTAGAGTTCTATGATGAGCGCATTGTACTCAGCAACATTGTTGGAGCACGACTTCGAAAGGGAGTAGGCACGCTGTATGACCAGCTGATCGGGGGAGACTAGGACTACCCCTACTCCTACGATAATTTGGCCTTTAGGGCCTGTTCTTGAAGCGCCATCGAAAAACATCTGCCAGACGGAGCTTTCTTCGGTGATGTTTGATTCTTGGACCTCATCCGGAATGTCTTCATAGAGTCTCGAAGACTCTGGGATGGGGTGTGCAGCTAAAAAGTCGGCCATAGCCTGACCCTTGATGGCTTTTTGTGGAACGAACACCATGTTGTATGGCGTTAACAGGATTGCCAATGTAGCTAGCCGGGAGTTTAATGATCCTGGCTTCGTTATGAGAACTCTGAGTAGATTAACTCGGGAAATAAGATGAATTGTCTGGCCTGAGACATAATGGCGAGTCTTCTGGAGGGTAAATACCAAGGCCAAACACTCTTTTTTGACAGGGTTGTACCGGTGTTCGGCCCCAATCAGTGTCCTACTGAGGTAGTAGATAGCTTGCTCGTAGCCCGCATCGTTGTTCTGAGCCAACAGAGCGCCGAAGGAATGATCCATGGCATGGACGTAGAGGAGAAATGGTTTGCCGGCGACGGGTGCCACCAGGACTGGCGAGCTCGTCAAGTAAGCCTTAATGTCGTCGAAAGCTTTTTGGCATTCCTCTGTCCAGACGTAAGAGACCCCCTTCTTCTTGAGTTGGGTGAAGGGTTGACATTTTCCGGAAAGGTTTGCTATAAACCTCCGGATGTATGCCATACGCCCTTGTAGACCTCGAAGTTCTCGGAGGTTCTTCGGAGGGTCCATGTTAAGGATGGCTTTGGTCTTCTCGGGATCGACATGAATGCCTTTCGCCGTGATAATAAAGCCCAAGAACTTTCCGCTAGAAACCCCAAGGAAGGATTTAGCGGGGTTCATCTTGAGTTGATGTGCTCGCATGAGGTCGAAGAATGTCTTAAGGTCTTGTAGGTGATCTTCTTTGAGACGGCTCTTGACTGCAATGTTATCAACATAGATTCGACTATCTTGCGAAGATGCTGACGGAAGATGGTGCTCATAGCTCGTTGGTATGTCGTACCGGCGTTCTTTAAGCTGAAAGGCATCACTGTGTAGCAGAAAACCTTCTTCGGAGTCCTGAATGACGTATGTTTTGCGTGATCGGGGAACATCTTAATCTGGTTATAGCCCGAATACCCGTCCATGAAAGACATGCGTTCGAAGCCACATGTGTTTTTGATCATCACATCGGTGATTGGAAGCGGGAATTCGTCCTTCGGACAAGCAGTGTTGAGATCCCTGAAGTCGATACAGACTCGTATCTTCCCATTCTTCTTGGTGACAGGGACGACGTTGGCCACCCAATCCGGGTGTTGTTCTTCACGAATAAATCTGTTGGTCATGAGTTTGTCTACTTCCTGATCGATAGCGTTCATGATGTCAGGACGAAAACGCCGCTGTTGTTGTTTTATAAGCTTGGCATCAGGTAAGATGTTAAGCCTATACATCATGATCTGGGGATCAAGTCCCGGTATATCTTCGTAGCTCCAGGCGAAGACATCGATATATTCTTTAGCCAGCTGGATTAAAGATTCCCGATCTTCTCTTTTTAAGCTTTTGTTGATGAAGATGGGTTTGGAAGAAGATCCATCCCCGAGGTTGATCTGCTCGACTTCGTCTTCGGTAGGGGGTTCGCGTAATTCAAAACGAGACTCCCACTGTTCTCCTAGGCGTTGAGCCCAGGGTTCTTCTTCGAAGAATTCTGGCATTTGGTCTTCGCCTTCATCTTCTTGAGATTGTGCAGATGCCATGTTGGCTGATAGCACTTTCTTGAAGACTGAGCCGATACTGGTATCGAAATCCCAAGTTGATGCTTCGGATGAATGAGAATGCTCTTCTTCTTCTGCCTCCGAACTCTCTGGAGTTGATGGCGGCGTGACATATACCGTCGAGTTCGATGATAGTAGTCCTGCGGCTTTCCTTTAGGTGTTGGAAGCCGGAGAGGAAGACGTCGATCCTTGTCGTAGTTCAGGCCTTTGTTGCTTTTTAGGTTGTAACCCATCTTTTGGAGGAGGTACTTTGCCTTGTCCGTGTACCGATAGACTTGTATTCTGCCGGTATCTGGTTCTTGCTCGAGTGGCGGAAGGTCTTGATGACGCTCGATTTTGCCGAAGGTGATGGATTCTTCGTCTCGATTCTGCGGTGGAACTACAAAACAGACCCCTTGGGATGGGACTACTCGATTTACATGATGGACAGTCGTTATTTGTGTTTGCAACGACCATAGAGAGTTATCTAATGTATACATGGCATTCCAATGTGGAAGACTAGAATAATTAAAAGATACTCTATTATTGATGAAACACGAGATTTTGTCCCACGGGATTACATTGTCCAGAGAGGGTGCATCTACATCAGCAGAGATATATTCCCTTAACTCTTCATCTGTGAGTACTGGGATTGGATCGGGAGAGTCCACCACAGCTTTGATCTTGGGTCCGAGAGGGCTATGTGGGCCTTCTCCAGCACCTTGGATGAGACAGATGATTGCGGCGGTTTGCCCTTAAGACGCACCTTCAGAGGTGCCTCAACTGCGCCTTCGGTGATTGGTGCCTTCCCCTGTAGTTTTGCCACAAGGGGAGCCGATGTTTGAGGAGGCTTTTCCTTGAGCCGTATCTTCAAGGGAGCTTCAGTAGGTGTTCTACCTGGAGCAGTTGGTGCTTTTCCAGGTAGCTTGATGTTCATGGGAGGCAACGTCTGAGGCGGCTTCCCTTTGAGTCGAATTTTTAAAGGAGCGTCGGGAATCATCTCTGGCTCCATGTCGGGCTCTGCTGCCATTTCTGCTTTATCGTCAGCATCATTGGCTTCCTCCTCGTCGGGTGACTTGTACAAGGTAGAATCAGTGAAGTAGGCTTCAACCCCCTTGAAAGGGTCAATGTCCGCGAACTCCGTCCGGATGATGTCATTGGTGGACACGTATTTCATACATTGGTGGAGTGTGGATGGTACCACCATGTACTCATGTAGCCACGGACGACCCAGTAGGAGGTTGTAGTTGACATCGGCGTCCACGACATAGCAAGTCACTTCGGTTCTGAGGTTACCGATATGATATTTTAGCCGTATTTTGCCCAGTGGCTCGCTTTTGCTGGCATTGAAGCCACTGATTGTTGTGTTGGAAGGCGCCAGTCGGTATATTGGGATCCCCAGTGTTAAGAGCAGCGTCTTCAGAATGATGCTAAAGGAAGACCCCGGATCGATCTGAATCCGCTTTACCTTGACGGAACCAATACACCCTGTATAATACAGCGGCCTGTCGTGTCGGTTGTGCTTGAGCAGCACGTCTTGTTGGGTGAAGGTTATGTTGGGGATAACCTCATCCGCACAATGACAGTGCGCACATGTAGTCGGAGTATCCTCAGGCTACTTGACCTGACTGATGAAGGACTCAGCATCCTTCAGGGCTTCACAGAGAGCTTCACGAGTGTCCTTGGAAAGACGAAGGAGCTCAAACAGAGATAGGCGGGCAAGAGTACTGGCAAGTTGTGCCAGTATGTCGAAGTTATGGGGCTTGGCTAGCCCCGAAGCATTCTCCTTTTGCAGAGGCTTGTCGAAACGGGCCTCTACATGCTTCTGCTTATTGGCTGCTGGAGGTTTGGATGGACCTCCTTCTTCGGCAGCAGGGACAGTGCAGGGATGCACTACCTCAATGGCAGCTTCGTCGGGTTGGACGTTCAGCTGCGAACGGGTTTGTACAGGAAGAGCCTCTTCTGCGGAGGAAGAGACCATGCGACAAGACTTGATCTTCCTATCCTTAGTTTTGGAGGCAGAGCGTACCTCCGGTTGAGTAACCTCGGAGACGAGATTAGGATGAACCCGTAATACCTCTCCCCGAGATGTGGTGAGTGGGATGAGTCCACTCACGTTGTCACGAGTAGGTGGTAAGTTAACCACCTCCATTGTCGCCTTAGGGATGGGGACGACGCCAACTTGTGTTGTGATTGGCGGCAAGGTGCCAAATTAGAGTGACACCAGGTTGGCCGAAACTGTTTTCTCCTTGTAGTCGATGGAGATAACATCCGCATTGATCATGCGCTGGATATAGTTTTTGAGGACGTAGCAGTCCTTAGTTGGATGTCCGACAAACCGATGGTAATGACAGTACCTCGGATTGTCTACTTTTCCAACCTCGTCGGGACGCTTCGGGTCCGACAATTTGATCTTGTCACCCTGCTTCAGTATCTCAAAGAGTTGCAGGGTGTCTTCATCGTTGAAAGAATAAACCTCCTTTGGCCTTGGTGCAAGTGTAGGCTTCTGAGTAGGTGCTGATGCACCTTTGGAGGCATTGACAGTCAATGCCTGTTTCCCCTTCGTCTTTCGTCCGGGGTTGTTGGCTGCAGGCCGCTTCCCCTTGTCCTCAAAGGCTGGGAAACTAACTCCCAGAAGGCGAGCATTGGACGCCTTCTTTTCTGCTGCTTCCGCTTCGATGATCAAGGAACTCCAGTTGGGAGGAGGAGTAGAGTTGAGCCAGAGTTTGACTGCAGGCAGCATGTTTATGCTGCAGGAGAAGAGGAGTGCATGTTCTGGCATGCCCGGGGGCAGTCTGAAGCAGGCTTGTCGGAAGCGTTCGATGAATACTCGAACTGTTTCCTTCTCCTTCTGGCGTATCTCTATGGGGGACGCCATTATCATGTCCTTCCCGCCGTCGTAGAAACGGTCAAGGAAGAGACGCGTCAAGTCGTCGAAGGAAGATATGGAGTTATCTGGGAGACTGCAGTACCAGTCATACGCCACTCCTTTCAGTGCCCCGACAAATATGCTGGTGAGTAGTGCATCCTCCTTCGGGAGATGTCCCGTTTGAGACTGGAAGTACGTCAGACAACGACGTGGAGAGTCCTTCCCGTCGTATGGCGTCAGTGTTTGTGGTTTATACTTAGGAGGATAAACCACTTTGTTCCATTCAAGGGGATAAGGTTAGGGGATCCCCATCTTTTGGCGCTCCTCTTGTCTATTCTTGGACTCAAAGCACTCGGGCAAGTCTCTGATCATCTCGACCACGTCTTCCGTAGAGTTGGGAGTCGGGGAAGGTGGTACCGCCTGGAGTTGAGCATTTGTGGGCTCCGACGTCCGTGGTGCCTCACGACGATCTGTATCCAAGGATACCCGTTGAAGGGGTACGCTTGATTCTCCATTGGCCCCAGGGTCAGGACCAGTAGACGGTGCCCTGGCCAAAGCTGACCGTATCTCAAACACTGCTTGAGTCAGTGTTTGCATGGAGGCAGAGAGGGTTTTGAGTCCTCCCTCCAAGGTATCCATGCGCTGGACGAGGTCTGCTGGAGGCGCATCAGGCTCGGCATCACCCCCAGTCATGTATACTGTCATGACACGGTTGGAGTCGGATGGATCAGTTGAGGCTTCGCTTTCGGCCTCGCTTTCTTGTAAAAGAGAAACTTCCCCCAGAGCCTCGTCTTGGCTACCCCCAGCTACATTCTGGAGGACATCCTCGTCTTCAGGAGCAACCGCAAAGGCCTGACTACCCCCAGTTCTGTCTTGGAGGACTTCTTCGTCTTCGAGACGCAGGTCCACAGGGGCCAGACTACCTCCAGCTACGTCCGGGAGGCTGACTTCGTCTCCAGGATGACGATCCACCCCAGTTGTGCTCTGGAGGACATCTTCGTCTTCAGAAGGAGGATCAATAAGGGCTTGACTACCCCCAGCTTCCTCCAAGATCTTCTTTCTTCCCCGAGTGCCTTCAAACACTCCGGAGGACGGGACAGTTGTCTTGGTTCTCCTCAGCTGGCTCTTGGACGAAGACGAGGAATTTCCAGTCGCCTTTCGGACTGAGGAGGAGTTAGAGATTACGTTGCATGAAGCAACCTTTAGTTCTGGCTCCTCTTTTATTGACACCTTCTTTCCGAGGCGACGCCGGAGGGTATTGATGATTGCAGCTGCTGGAACACTGACTGTCTTGGTGGAACTGCTGCCTTGTAACAGCATTTGATGGTGACTACAGCACAGGTGTGCCCTGTGAGGGGCGCATTGTACTTGTCAACCGACTCTCCTGATCGGCGTTTGTGAGTGATCACGTTACGGAGATCGTTGGAGGAGAGTGCCACCTTCGCACCCCCATCAGGCGCATGACAAGGCCAAGCGCCGGGGTGGTCAAGTGAATGCTGCGCCCCCTGATCCAACACCAAACAGGCGCTCAGATCAGTAGTGGGGGAACAAAATTTACAGTGACTTGAATGAACCTCAGACGCACAACCAGTGGAGGCACGGGAGTTCAAGGCCACAGAGTTTACCTTGCTCGACTTGGTTGCGAACGCAACAGATGCGCCCAAGTGAGACAAGGACTTTGAAGGTCGACATATTTCCGGCACAGTAGCACCCGAGTCAACCTTATACAGCTTACCATCAGCAGCGCGCATGATTGTGAGCGCATGCTTCTGGTTTGCTGCCGGCAAAGCACGTTGAGGCGCATGGCCCGTGCTACCTTGTACTTCTTCATACCAGCCCGCTGGGGCACATAGTACTCAGAGTCCAAATTCTCCTTGCCACTACAGCGAGTGAGTCTGTCAAAGACAGAGACCTTCTATGGTGCATAAGAGGTGATGCGTAGGGCATTAGCTGCGCCCCTGCTCCGTGAATGCATCTTCCTCGCCTGAGAGGGAGATGGCTGGAGAATGTGGTCAGCCGTACGTTTCCCCGAGAGATGCGCTGCACCGGTGGGCGCATCTTGGTTGCTGAGGACGTCAGCAGGAAGGAAAGACTGCATTGGCGCATCCCCTTCGGTGGTGGTGCCAGAGGCGTCGACCTTGCGCACCCAGACTTGGCGAGTCTTCTTCGGCTTCGGCAGCCGCTTCGAAGGACTCGCACTGCCTTCAGAGATGAACTCCTCGTACGCCTGTTGATTGAGGCGTACGACCAGCATCTTGTGGGAGGAGCCCACCTTCACGTCGTCGGATTACGACACAACTTTCTCGGTGGAGGAGAAAGAGGTCCCCAGCAGAGTCGCCAGCTTGTTTGCCATTAAAATCTTTTGATTGCAAATTTCAATTACAAACAGAACAGTGTTACAATGTAGGACTTAGACGTAGTCCTAATAGTACACTTTTGTTTATCTGGTTCCCTTGTGCCGATGGAGCGGGTGGTAATGCGTTGACTCCGTTGACGATCTGACGACGGTTCTCGGTTCTCTGAAGGTCTGAGTTGCTCTGGGTGCCGAAGCTTGCGGAGAGGAAGAAGATGTTGAGTGTCTGTATCTGCCTCTCTGTATATGTATGTCGGTGGTTGTGTGATGTGTATCCGTAAGAAGGAAGTGATCCCTCTATTTATAGCTTTGCAGGCTGGCTGCTCATGCGCGCATATGTAGGATGCGCCTATACGCGAGGACGCCACATGGTGGTTGCTGATGGAGACGCATAGGCGATGCGCTCTGATTGAGGAGTTGAACCTTTCCTGTTGCCTTTGTGGGCTGCGGCCGAGCTGACACGTAGCCATGGAGAGGATCTTTCTGTTGCTGAGATCTTGGGTGATTAGCACCCCTTCATAGGCTGAATCAAGTCAAAGAACACGTGTCGTAGGTCCATGGCTCAAAGATCTCAGATTTGGTGGGGAGTGATCTGATATGATGCACCTGGGATTGGGCGCATGAGGAGACTTTGGCTCGTAACCTTTAGGAGTCACGAACCAGTCGGGGCGTATGGCTTTTGAGGCACATACGGGGCTTCAGCAGTGACTTTACTTCTGTCTTTAGGGATCAGAGAAAGGTCTGAGGTGCACAACTTTTGAGGTGCATGCAGAGATTTGGGTACATGGCTGCGGAGGCGCATGCGAGATAGTTGGGCGGCCACATGGCTTGTAACCGCCGGAGGGGAGCAATGATGATGCTGACGTCGGCGACGCTTCGTCTTCTGAAAAAGCTGTCAACTGTTCAGTCCTCGGGGGACGTGCTGCCAACTCTGTCAGACTTCAGCATTTAATGTTCTTGATAGGTGATGGGCTGTTGAGTGGGCGCATCGATCGGCGGTCCACTGGGTGCATGGGGACGCATGAGGGCGCATCCTTATGAGGCGCTTGGAGTTGATGGGCGCATCAGTATGATGCACGGTCTGGCCGGCGCATCAGTTTTGTATGACACATCTTTATGGGCTCGACTGTTACGTTCTTCGAGTGCTTTAAATAGCCTATTTTGACTTGGCTGAATTCGAAGCGTCAGGTTCATCACCATTAATGCAAATTCATTGTACGGGATTCGGAGAGCCAGCCACTTGGCACATGGGTTTGATTTGCCCGGCCTATAAATAGTGGCATGGAGAGAGAGTTTGCTTCTCGTTCTCTCACATCCTCCCGAAATGAACTTGTTTACTCAAGCACATTCTGTTGACGAGATGCTCTCGAGGGTGAAGATGCGACGCGTTGTTTTCATTGATGCACTGGAAGGTGACTGTTACATCCAAAAGTCAGAGTCGAGGGCTTCCGAGGCAGGCAGAAGGTGCCTGTTGCATCTAAAGATCGGGATGCTCGAGCCTCGTCTCCGTTATGCTGGAAGAGCTGCAGATCGGAATTGCGGTGCTCCTATCGTCTTCCTTGGGGTTTGGGAGAGCTCCTTCTCCCGCTAGAGTGGGTGTTGCCCATTCTGGTTGGGTCAAAAGCTGCTCCTTTAGCCGCAGGTTAATTTGCGGTGCTCTTCTCTTCCTTGGTTTGAAGAGCTCTTCCTCCAGCTAGAGGGTTGATTGCCACCGTCGTTCTGCTCACTAAATGCTTCATTAGTCGAAGCATTTGATGGCGTATATGCTGACACTTCATGATGCGCCTGACTGGGACGCTGAAGGGCGGCACATAACTGAGGCTGAAGGGATGCACATAATTGAGCTGCTGAAGGGATGCACATAACTGAGGATGCACATAACTGAGCTGCTGAAGGGATGCGTCTGGCTGAGAGCGCATGGCGAGATGCGTCTGTTTGAGAGCGCATGGCGAGATGCGCCTGTTTGAGAGCGCATGGCGAGATGCACCCGTTTGAGAGCGCATGGTGGTTGCTGTGCCTAGCTGTAGACTTAGGGTCTTTTTTTTGTTGAATTTCTCCTTTGTACAGCTCTTTTTTAGACATGTAATAGACTTTTATATGAAATAAAAATCCTCTTTTAATGTCTATATTTTTGCTTTGCTGTGCCAAGTACTTCATCTGAGCTCCCTGGCGCATGTGATGTTGAGTACATAGGATTTCTGGTCCTGAAATTCCATGCTTCTACAATTAAGACTCAGTAAAACCCATCCATGCATACTACCATATTTGGACTATAAAATCGAATTATTGGAAATAGGTCCCTGTGCCTATTAGGTAGCCTCCACCTCCTAGAATGTGAAGTCATTCGTAACCCTTATTCCATCTACCTGGAAGTCGAGATACGATCTTGTATTGCATTTATACCCCTTGCTCGTGTGTTTAAATAACCACGGAAAAGATCACAATCTTGATTTCTCAAAATTCTGTCCTATTATAGAACCTTGTTTGGATTAGTTTCGAGAACAGAATTTTCGTATTACATGGATTCCAAGCCCCTATAAGAAATGAAGGGTCCTTCGATTTAGCAAGTGACTAGACTAGAGTAGCCCAATCTAGCAAATAGGACAATGGTTCATAAACTCTCTTTCTATCTGTATCATTAGATACTCTCTACCGCTCTTGAAACTTTGTATTTGCTCTCGATTATTTTTTCTTATCTTCCTGTCCTTCTTATTTCAGAGCAACGAGTGGTTATGCTTATTAGGATTTATCAATATTTCTTAGCTACTTGTGTAAGTTTGTTGCTTGTTAAATTTCGGGTTGCTTGATAGATAGGAGAGGATTATAGATGCCATAGGCCCTAGATATCTGTTGGTAGGATTGTTAGCAACTAGTTAGAAGATTATAAAGTTTTAGCGACATGAGATTTGATGGAGTAGTGTGACCAAAGGTGGGTAGAAGTCCTCAAGTATTCGAAGTTATAAATGGCTAGAAAAGGTTATAAAATATTTGAGGAATTAAATTGAGGAGATTAAGGTAATGGTAGAATTTAAATTTTAAGAATAGTTACGAATTAGAATTTTGAGGACGAAATTATTTTTAAGGTGGGTAGATTTGTAGCTCCCCTTCCCAAAATTTTAAAATATTTTATTATTATTTATTTTAATTAAATGATAATTTTTTAGATTTTATAAATAATTAATTAGTTAATTATTACGGTAGATGATTTTAGTCATGGTTAGGAATTGGGGTACAAGGCGACGAGAAATCATGGCACGGATAGTACAGTGGCGTGCTTTGACTAGTGTATTAGCCCTGGTAGGGAAGGCCGAGCCATAATGATGTCCTAACTAGAAAAACCAGGCCAAGTTGCGACTTAACTCTTACCGAAGATTATTTATTTATTAATTATATTATTGAGTTTAGGGAACCCGGGTGTACCAAACTAGTCCAGATTGGACCCAAACCAAGCCCAAGCCTATGTAGACATACTTTTAGGCACGTACAAATATTTTCTAACTTTTTGGGTGCACTTAGTGATATTTTCTAAATATTTGGTTATTCATACAAAATGGATATTATTAATATATAAATAGAGTTTTAGAATATTGGTACAATTTTCTAGGGCCAGGTATGTTCACCAAGACTCTTTGGATTATTTTAGTGTGTTATTGGTATTATGAAGTTTATTTAGATGTAAAGAGATATGTGTGTATGTGAATATGAATATATATTATGTACGTGTATGAATATATAAATAAATGTTATATATTATGTATGTGTATGAATATATATAACTATATATTACATATGTGTGTATGTTTATGTATATATAAATATAAATATATATATATATATATATATATATATATATATATATATATATATATATATATATATATATATATATATAAATGTATACGTGTATATATATGTATATGTGAATATACGTATACATATATGTGTATATATTTTTATATATATTTATATATATATATATATATATATATATATATATATATATATATATATATATATATATATATATATATATATATATATATATATATATATAAAGAAATAGAAAAAGGAAAAAGACAACAAAGAAGAATAAGAAGGGACACAACAGCAGCAGAACCAACCGGGCCAAACCCACCAACCCGAGCCCAGGCCAACCCCCCTCCCCCGTGCGTTTCCGTTCGTTCGACAATACCTATATATCTCAAGAGAAGACGAGGGAGTGAAACCCTATTCCACAACATACGCCGCCCCAACCCCCGACCCCTGGGCGGTCGCTCGCCGCCGGCGCCACTGTCGCGCGCGGCCACGGCCGCGCGGATGCAGCGCGCGCGCGTCGGAGCAAAGGAGTAGCAGCGACCTTAAGGCCTGACTTCGCATCGTGCGTTCTCGACGCACGCTCAATCTTTTTGGAATCCGCTTCTTCTGGTACGCTCACAACTTAACCGTCTTCAAACCCCAGTAGTTAGTTTTTAATATAATTGTGCGACTGATCCAAGAAATCGACACGAAGTCGATCAAAAACCTGTTCGAAAATAGGACCAATGACAGTCCATTCATTCCTGTTTGAAGATCGATTTTGATCGATCCAGTACCATATTAGAAATTCTATTTAAACACACATTTAGACAGCATTTAGGGCTCCACAACCCAATTTGCAGAAGTCGATTTCATCGACTACGCACCGAGAAATCGGATCCCAAAGTTCATGAAAAATCTATTTTAAAATAATAAAATTCTTCGATACGACGTGCGTCCCGCCAATCCGGGCAATGTGGTCACGAACCGAAAGCATCGAAAGGTGCGTATCGGCTTTGTGGACGTGTGGGCTTTGACGGAATTCAAATTGGTCGCGTGTGCGCGACAAATTTGATGTGTATCCGTCAAAATTCACCGTATCGACCTCTGTGCAAATTCTCCAATTACTTTGTGCACGCTCGTCAGATCGAGATGAAACTTGTGCCAACAGGACCGTATCGTTTTTCTGGTCCTGTATGCCAAGTTTGGTCCAATTCTGAGACAGTTGAATCGGACCGCCGTTTTACGGGCCCTACGGTCCGACTCAATGGGTGATTTTGTGCACGGCCCGCCGGAATCCAACTTTGGATATACGATTGGATTCGTATTAGAAAACCGGACATGTTGACATATAGTTTGACGAGTTTCGAGACCATTAACTCTGGTACGCTTTTCGGTGCAAAGCGGGTTCAACGACGGACACCGTTTTGACCCAAAATTACCGTTTTGCCCGTGTCCAGGATTGGACTTAAGGACATGCCACTCTAGCTAATTTGACTATTCTGAGAACGTTGGTAATATTTATTTCAGTATCCGGAGACTTTTTGCATGTGTTGACTCTAGTGACTCATCTGATGTGGTTGTATTGTCGGTTTCACCAGCAAAGGACCTCAGACAAGTACACTTTCTGATTGCTTTCAATTCATAGTAGTCTTTTCATTTCATATTTATACATATATCTTGCTGCTTGTTGACACGCTCGTCACACGAAGTAGTCGGGAGGGGAAATATCTTAGTAGACATGTGGACTACCCAGAACTATCCTAATATGTCTAATCTTGACTGATAGCAGCTGCACACGATACGTACAGGGTGCCGTATTTACCCCCTAGCCGTTCACATGTCAAAAAGGATATTTTGAACCACATAGGTAGTTGTCTTTTATTTGTTTTCCTTGTCTTCTTCACAACTTGTCATATCATCAGTCACTTTCTAGTTTTTATCTCTCATATGTTATTTTCATGTCTTGTTAATTCTATTATGTTTTTGCATTACCGTCGATTTGTGTACTTGTTCTATTCCTGACTGGAAACCAATATTTTTCAGGTTAGCTGTGGCTTCACTTAGCATTGGAAGATACGGGTGTACTGGCAGACAGAAACCTAGAAATAGCATTTGTATCATTTTCATTAATTGTGAGAACTTTGTATTTTCTTTAAATATAAATGTTTTAACTATTGTAATAAACTTAAAAATGTGAATGAGCAGCAAATGTTATATTTTATGATTTTGAGCATCTTGGCCGTGACAGCGTTCTTCCGTCGACTCTGCGACGTAGGCTGGCTTGGACACGTCTCGTATCCGAAAAAGCGGGTACGGGTCGTGACACATGGTGTTTGATGAAGTTAACCACATTAGACGTTTTTACTTCAATGAGAGGAACTGCTTCCGCCCATTTAGAAAAATAATCAGTTATAGCAAGGGTAAACCGATGCCTTTTGACAGAAGAGGGATTAATTGGACCAATAATATCCATACCCCAAGCTTTGAAAGGCCAAGAAGCTGTCGTAGGATGTAGAAATTCATAAGGTTGATGAATAAAATCAGCATGAATCTGGCATACTTTACACCGTCTGGCGTAATCCAGCGTCTGCTATCATAGAAGGCCAATAATAACCCATTCTTCGAATGCGATCTTGTAACTTTGGACCTGGTTGACGTGCACCACAAACTCTATCATGAGCTTCACGAAGTATTTGCTTAGCTTCACTTTCCGAGAGACAACGCAGTAAAAGCCCGTCATAAGAACGACGATACAACATGTGCATAGAAGTATCATAGTAAAATTGAAATGATCGTCTTTTGATTGATGCAGCTTCCTTTGGATCCTCAGATAAAATTCCATAGACCGCATAATCAATAAATGTACTTCTCCAATCCTTTTGCTGAAAATTTGATTCGGTAGCATAACTCTGTTCGATGTGCAAATTATTCTTGACACAAAATAGGTCTCGATCCAACAAAGTGATGGTATTTTATCTTCTGATTGGAACTATTAAGTCTGCAGCTAAACTAGCAAGAGCGTCAGTTTCCAAATTTTGAGAACGTGGTACGAATTCAATGAAGAACCCTTTGAATGAAAGAGCCAATTCGATTACCACTTGATGATAGGGAATGGGATCAAAATTTCTGACTTCATATGTTCCTCTGACCTGATTGACGATCAACTGAGAGTCTCCATAGGCTTCTAAGAACTCAATATCTAATTGTTTTGCTACTTGAAGACCAATTAGCAGAGCGTTATACTCTGCCACATTGTTGGAACATGGTTCATTGAGGGAATAAGCACGATATATCACCATTTTATCAGGAGAAACTAAGACAATGCCTACTCCGAAGACAATATTGCCTTTGGGTCCAACTCGTGATGCTCCATCAAAATATAATTACCAAATATCATTCTTCATAGTCATGTTGCAGTCTACGACTTCATCTGGAATATCGTCATATAGCTTAGAAGTTTCAGGCACAGGATGAGCTGCTAAGAAGTCAGCTAACGCTTGACCCTTCACTGATTTTTAAGGTATGTAAACCATATCATAGGGAGTAAGCAACATTGCCCAGGTAGCTAATCGGGAATTAAAAATACTCGGCTTCTTCATCAATATCCGAATAGGATTTATTCTAGAGATGACATGAATAGTCTGTCCCGATACATAATGTCGTGTCTTTTGAATGGCAAAAACCAAGGCTAAACATTCTTTTTCCACAGGAGTATACCTGTGTTCAGCCCCAACCATCATTCGGCTAAGATAATAAATTGCCTGTTCATGACCCTTATCGCTTTTCTGTGCAAGAAGAGCACCAAGGGAATGATCCAATGCTCGAACGTACAGCAAAAATGGTCTTCCCTCTACTGGTGGTACTAAAACAGGCAGATTTGTGAGGTATTGCTTGATGTCATTGAATGCCTTTTGACATGCTTCATCCCAAACAAATGACAACCCTTCTTCAGTAAACGAGAGAAAGGTTGACATCTCCCAGAAAGATTTGATATAAATCTTCTGATATAAGCAATACGACCCAGAAAACTTCGAAGCTCTTTCAGATTGCGTGGAGGACGCATTTCAAGAATTGCTTTAATTTTATCAGGATCAACATGGATACCTTAAGAAGTGATGACAAATCCCAAAAATTTGCCACTGGAAACCCCTAAGAAAGACTTAGTGGGGTTCATCTTTAGTTGATGTTGACGCATCAACTCAAATACTGTCTTCAAGTCTTGAATGTAATTATCTTTTGATCGACTTTTGACGGCAATATCATCTACGTAACATTCAACTGTTTTTCACAGATGTTCTTGAAAGATGTTGCTCATGGCCCGTTGATATGTAGCGCCGGCATTTTTTAGACCAAAAGGCATAACCATGTAACAATAAACTCCAAGGGGTGTACGGAAAGCGGTGTGCTTTTCATCTCCTGGATGCATCATAATCTGGTTGTATCCTGAGAATCCATCCATGAAAGACATACATTCAAAACCACATATATTGTCTATCATGACATCGGTGATCGGAAGTAGAAATTCATCTTTTGGACAAGCTGCATTGAGATCTCAAAAATCTATGCAAACTCGAACTTTTCCATTCTTCTTTATTACAGGAACAATATTGGCAACCCAATCTGGATGTTGTTCTTCACGGACAAAGCCACATGTGATCAGCTTTTTAACTTCTGCTTCAATTGCATCCATCATGTCTGGTCGAAAATGCCGTTGCTGTTGTTTTACAGGTTCGGCATTAGGAAGAATATTGAGTTTAGGGGTAGCTACTTTAGGATCTAAACCTGGCATATCCTCATAGCTCCATGCAAAGATATCAATATATTCTTTTATCAGCTTTATCAACTTTTCTTTTTCATCTTCAGAAAGGTTTTTGCTGTTAAATATTGGCTTTGACGTAGTTTCGTCTCCAATATCAATCTGGATGATTTCATCTTCTGTGGGTGGCTATCGCTGTTCAAACCGGAGCTCCCACTGAGTATCCATTTATTGTGCCCAAGGGTCATTTTCTAATAGTTCAGATTCATCATCAGTTTGAAGCATATTAACTGAAAAGACGTGCTCAGATTCAACATACTGGATTCCTTCTGAATCTGAGGATTGCGAAGAACTGGAAGAAAACTCTTCTTCCATATCTTTTTTAAACATATGGGATGTATCGTATTCCAAACCATGACGGGTTCGTTGATAAAACTGATCACCACATAATAGTAATCGTCTAGCTTTGCCTTGATTGAGACCTGTCATGGTTTTTAAATCATATCCCATACTCTGGATAATCTTACGAGATTTTTGACTATATCTTTCAATTCTGAATTTTTCTTTATCCTTCTCTTCGAGATTATCTGTCTGTATAACAGGAACATTCCTAGCCAAACCAAACACAATTTGACGCTTATTTTTCTTAGTAGACGGGATCACAAAATAAGATTCTTCATGACGTCTATAAGCCACACAAGCTTGTGATGATGAGGCAACAGGTAGAAAGTAAGGAGTAGATGTTAGGAACATCTGAGCATAGGGCCCAACATCGACATGAGAAGGAAAAGAATTCTCTTTGTGATTAATATATAAGGTTTTCTCTGTATTTATGTCAGTTTTATGTCGATGACTTTGATTATCAACAGATAAAGTCATTCTTTCAATATATTTAACAGCCATATACTCCAAAAGGAAATCTTCATTAAAATGGGAAAACACAGATTGATCAATATTTACATCATTGACAGACTGGTTACTAGGCCTTAGATTAATCATTAACGGACCATAATCCGTCTTAGGTATAGACTTGCCGAGGTTGATAACTAGTGGTTCTGAATCAGTTGGACGAAAAGTACGTCCTTTAACCTTGATCATGAGAGACTGATCACTAGTGTTGGCTTGAACTCGACTTTTGACTAGAATTCTCACAGATTCATCAGACATAGCTTGAGTTCTTCCTTTAACTTTAATCATCAAAGGTTCATCATCGACAGGTTGGGGTCGAATCTTACACTTAACCTTAATCTTCAAAGGTTGATCTTCTGAGGGCGATTGGTCTTCTGAAAGCTATTGGTCTTCTGAAGGCGATGGATTTTCTAAAGGCGATCGATCTTCAGCCATATCGGATATTTTCTTCACATGCTCCTGTGTATAGAGTATTGAATCAGAGAAATAGGCTTCAACACCTTTAAAAGGATTGAGATATGCAAATTCAGTCTTTACGGTCCCCTGAGAATCCACATACTTGAAGCATTGGTGGAGAGTTAAAGGTACAATATTATGTTCATGTATCCATGGTCTTCCGAGTAGGATATTATAAGATATGTCTGAATTTATAACATAGAAGGTTGCCATAGTTCGAAGATCACCTATTTGAATCTTCAGATGAATTTTTCCCAATGGTTTACTTCTTCTAGAATTGAAACCAACAATTGTCGTACTAGTGTAAGTCAACTCACTAGTAGGAATCCTTAATGGTCGTAGCATACTCTGAAGAATAATGCTAATGGAAGACCTAGGATCGATGTAAATCCTATCAATTTCGGTGGAGTCAATATACCCTGTGTAACACAGAGGCCTGTCATGTCGATTATGCTTCAACAATATATCCTCTTGTGTGAAAGTAATATTAGGAATTGATTCCATCACACTGTGGCATTGGGGACACGACACCGGTGTATTGTCAGGACTTTTGAGCTGGGCTAAGCATGAATCTGTCTGTAGCAAAGCTTCACTCAAAGTTTCTCGGCTTTCTTTAGAGAGACGGAGTAACTCAAAGATGGAAAGCCTAGCCGGAGTATTGGCTAATTGGGCTAGAATGTCAAACTTATAGGGTTTCATCGACCCTTGATTTGGACCAGACTTCAGCGGGATGTCAAAATGTAATGCCTTCTGTTTTCTTTTTTCAAACACTGGTGGTTTAGAAGGTCTTGCCTCAACAGGAATAGAAGCTGACTGAGTCGGTAAAGTTTCAGTGGCATCATCCACCTCTTTAGAAGTTCCCTCGTAATCTTTATGGTAGTCCTTTCCAGATCTTGTACCAGCAAAAGCCTTTTCTTCAGACTCAGGAGAATGAAGTACCATATTACAGGATTTAGTCTTAATCTTTGTTTTACGGGGATTTTTATGAGGGACTTCAAATCCTAATCCGACGGAGGATTTCTGACCTTGAATTTACAAAGGAACTCGTATACCTTTACCATCGTTTAAGCCTTCCGCTTTTTGAAAGTCATAGCCCATCTTTTTCATGAGATAGACCGATTGTTGACTGTACATACGAACCGGTAGCAGACTTTCATAAGACGTTCCAGCAGATGAAGAAGAAACAGAGACCTCTGTAGTCGTAAGGGTAGAAACTTTCAGCGCATGAGGTAAAATTCCAACTGAAGCTTTCTCATAGGCAGCAAAAACTTATTGTGCTCTATACAAAGGGACACTGTTCATGGCTAACCATTGCTGATGAGTAAGCTTCAGTTTGGTAGAAGGAGCCAGACTTGGAGGGCATATGTTCAGACCTCTTAGCATATCTTCCAAAGGGATGTCATCCCACAGATGATCAGAATCATCATGGTCTAAGGTAGCAACATGAGAAATCATATTGCAGGTTTTGACTTTTTAACCTTTCTTGGATTTTAAAATTTTACTTTTATACTCTATTTCAGGTATCAAGTCAGGATGTACCCACATGATTTCACCATTTTTCAATGTGAGAGGCAATAGTCCTTTACTTTGATCTCTGGCTGGTGGAAGATTCACAATCTTCATTCTCGCCTTCGGAATCGGGACAATCCCATCAGGAACTTGCTGTGGAGGAAAACCTCCAAATTGAAGAGAAATCATGTTAGTCGTGACTGTATGCTCATCATTAGTTAGAGCGATAGCTTTAGCATTTATCAACTCTTGAATCTTTTTCTTCAAGACATAGCAAGCCTTAGTCAGATGATTTATGTACCTATGGTAGATACAATACTTGGGATTATCAGTCAAATTCACCTCATTAGGTCATTTTGGATCTGGAATTTGGAGTTTACCACTCTTCACGAGACATTGGAATATTCTAGGAATGTCACTGTCGTCGAAAGAGTACTCTTCTTTTGGCTTAGAAGACTCCGGATTACTTGGTAAAGTTTTGGATTTTGAAAGGTTCACCACCAGGGTTTCCTTTCCTTTTTCATTGCGATTACCAGAATTGTTACCTGAAGAGGTTTTCTTTCCTTTATCTTTCGAGGCGAAGATCATCCCATGCTCACGAGCCAATCTACCATTGGTCTTAGCTGAAACAGCCGCTATAATAAATGAGGCCCAATCGGTGAATTGAGAGCCCATAAAAATAGCAATGGTTGGTCGTAGATTCATTTTGCATGTATCAATTAATGCTGAATCTGGCATGCTAGGAGGCATTTTCAGAGTAGCTTGTCAGAAACGTTCAATAAACGTCCGAGTATCCTTTTTCTCTTTTTGTTTAATCTCTATCAAGGAGGACATATTCATACCCATCCCGCCTTCATAGAAACGAAAGAGAAACATTGCTTTGAACTCGTCAAAAGACGATATGCAATTATCATGTAGACTGCGATACCAATCGTATACGGTACCCGTCAAATACCCAATGAAAACTCGGGTGAGAAGAGCATCATTCTTCTGTAGATGTACAGTCATAATATCAAAATAATTGATATATTGACTTGGAGAAGCCTTTCTATCAAATAATACCATAGATTGTGGCTTGAATTTGGGAGGAAAGGGTACATCATTCTAGTGGGGAGGATAAGGTTGCTTGATCCCCAATTTTTGGAGCTGATCTTTGTGCTTAAGAACTTCAAATTGCGCTTCTAACTCCCAAACAGCTTAAATAGCTTTACTAGTTTGAGGAAGTATATTTGATTGAATAGTGGTTGGATGTACCGTAACCACCACTAGAGGTGATACATCCTCTAGAATGAGAGACTCAGGAGATGCAGAGTTTTGACTGATAACAGGCTCTTGACTCAGATTATTCGAAGGTATGTCAACCCCTTGACTATCTTGAGTTGGCGCAGCTACCTGCACCGGTGTTATTACTGTCGGTTGGACTGTTTGCTGAGTCGTTATTATCTTATGCATATTTTGCATCATGGCAAGCATATCCTTTAGCGATTGTTCCACCGCAGAAAGACGCTGTTTTGTATGAGAAGTAGACGTCTACTGTTCTTCTCCGATAACATAAGATTCGACTTCTCTTGAACATATAGAGGGATTGGTGTAGAGATATGAATCAACACTATCAGTTTCTGACTCCAAATACTGGGTACCCCCAGCCTCTGAATCTGAAGAATGCATACTTAAAGATCGTTGACTTCTTGACCGAGTATGTTGATATACTCCTTCAAAAGTGTCAAGGATTCAGTTGAACCATTGTTGACTTGGAGTCCGGGATGAATTATGTCTTGGACGTCGTCCTTTATTGATATGAGACGCCATATTGACTGATGCATAGGACAACTCATATTCCTGGTCATCAATTTGTTGCTGAGGTACGTTATAGCTTAATCGGTCGAAAACTGACCGTTTAGTAGCAGAACAGCAATATTTGATTACAATTTGGTGACATTCACAATAATGCTTTTCTTGAGGGAGTGTCACAGGAGATTTTCGGTTTTTACGCTTTTGCACAAGTAACTCGCGTAAATCAAAAGAATTGGAAGGTAACAATTTCTTTCTTACATTTGGGACAGAGAAATATTTAGTCCCTTGTGTAAAAAGAAGGTTACTAGCTTCATTGGCAGAACAAAGCTGTACATTTTTACGTACCTGGAGTTGTGTGCGTAAATCTTAAGTTGATTTTTGTGCACAGAGAACACCATCAGGCATGCACGTAATCCTAAGATTTGGTACTTTGCGTAAAGCAGCATTAGAGGATTGTTGGCGTAAAACAGAAGTTTTGCCAAAAAAATTTGTCGCCTTGGATAAATCAAAGGAATTGTCTGCCATAGTAGGAGACTTGTTTTTACGCTGTACGCGTGTAGACAAATTTACTTTAGATGCAAAAGCACTATTGTTAATTTTATCTACCATGTCACCGACAGGAGATTTGCCTTTACGCATAGAACGCAAAACAGGAACATCTGTCACGTCACAAACGGGAGATTTGCCCTTACGAGTAGAGTGCAAGCTATGAGTGTCTACCACGTCACAGACGGAAGACTGAACTTTACGCACAGAGCGCAACACTGAAGTAGGAACTGCCTCGTCACAGACGGGAGCCCCAACGACAGGAGTAGGAAGAATTCCCTTGCCTTCAAAGACAATAGAGATATCAGAGGGTGCTTTGGACTTAGGAATCCAAACTTTGCACACCTTTCATGATTTTTTCACATTGGAGCAGCGAGCACTACCCCCAGTTTGGAGCATTTCTTCATAAGCAGTCTGGTCGAACTGAACGACCAAAGTCTTCTTCGTCGATCCAATCGACACATCATCGTATTGAGCAATTGCCTTCTCGTTAGAGGAGAAAGTTGTCCCCAGCAGAGCCTAGCTTACGCACAGGAGTACCCCAGTAGAAGGGAGATTCGACTGGTTGAGGCATCGGAGCGCGAGAGCTAGTCTTGCGTCACTTTTTGTCAGCTGCGCGTGTTACTGTCAACATGGGCCTCTGGTTTATCGCTGGTGTCGCACACTTGTTGTACGAAGCACGGGCCACCTGGGATCTTTTTCTACTACCCTCAGCAGGCGAGTAGTATTCAGAGTCCGCCGAAGGTTTACCTGAAGGGAAAGCAATTCTGTCGAAGACAGATCTCCTTGTCGGCAATACTCCCGCCGTGAGGGGTTGGACTGGTGTGCTCTTCCTTTGGCATTGTTCCTTCGTCAGATCAACCATGGAACCACCATCTTCCTCGCCATGCTTTCCCGAGACGAGAATCGGAAGAGGGAATAAGGCTGTAACAGCGGGGATCTTCTCTGTGGCCTTGACGTTGAGGGGGTCCTGAGACGTAATTCCTGCCATCGTGCTGCTGGCTGCAGCCGCCTTAGGCCTCCAGACACGTCGAGCCTTCTTCGATTCTATGAACCGCTTCGAAGTCTTCGACTTTTCATCAGAGAGGAGATCTTCAAAATCCTGCAGGTTGAAGCATACAGCTAGCTTGTCTTGAGAAGCTACCAGCAAGTTGTCATCAGATTGTATCACCGCCTTCTCGTTGGAGGAGAAGGAAGTCCCCAGCAGAGTCGCCATTTTGTTTCACTTAACAAAATTCTCTTAAGGCATTTGAAAGAAAACGAGAGAAAATGTACAAAAGTACAAGTAAATTCTGGGGAGTATTGCTATGAAAGTCTGATCTGAGAGCAATCACTTTGTTCCTTGGACCACACGATGATGATGAAGAAAACTGCTTGGAGATGAACAACAGGAAGAACTAAGTCACCAGAAAGGTATCGACGTAATTGGCACTGATGGCACGGTCGAATGCTTTCCTGTTTTGCTTCATTCTGCTCTTGAAGAAAAGTTGAAGAGAAATGATCTAGAAAATCACTTTGCTCTGAAAGTATGAATTCTCTCAAGATCTTTGGTCTCAAAAATCTAGTCCTTCTTCTTTAAAAAATAAGTCTTTATATAGGCCTGTCTTCTGTGCGTAAAAAGCACCAATATTGGATCTCTACGTAGGCTGGTAGAATAACTGTCACCCACGTACAGAAATTGGCCTCTACGCGTGTTGACACGTGTCCCATAATCCAATAAAATAAGGAGAACACGTACACACGTTCTTCAAGAAGTGTGGCATAAAGGCCACGTCAGAAAACCATGTTCCCACACAATCAGGACAGACTGTGCATAAAGGTGTTTCAGCATGTCTGAGCGTAAAAATAGCTCAAAGTAAGCTTCCTGTGTAAAGCGACTAAAAATAGCCTTGAGCGTAAAGGCTCAAATAAACTCTATGCGCAAAAAGAGTGGCTGAGATAGCCTTGAGCGTAAAAGCTCAAATAACTCTTATGCGTAAAGAGGAAGATGTTCCTCAAGCGTAAAGCTGCTCATTGACACGTTAAACAACAAACTTCTTGGCTTCTGTGCAATTATTTGTCAGAAAATTAATCTGTCAGAACAGTATCTTCGTGCATTTAATGCAGCATGGACAACTCATTCTTCGCGTAGAGAGTGAAACTGTCTTCGCATAAAGTCTGAATTTAAGGCTTGCGTAGAGTTTTGAGTTTGACTCAGTTTGACCTTTGCGTAAAGTCTAATCTGGAACTGTCTTTGTGTAAAGATCTCAACTTCTTTGACTTGTCTACGAAATTTATTTACGCTTCTACAATCATGTCATACATGCCTACATACTTGCATTACATTATACTTGTATTCATACATTGCATACAAATATACATGTATACATATATTACATAGATGCATACATACATATCATGCATACATACAAGTCATACAAACATGCATACATGTATCTATTCAATCATACCTACATACATATATATCAAATAGATAACATACATTCATTCATGCCTATCCTATATAACAGTACATTAGATTACCCTATATTGCATCCATGTACACTATACTACATTTATTACATACATGGATTACATTACCTCTCACTCACTCTAGATGGCTAGGACACTAGGATACTAACAATTCAACCTCACTATCTTAGGATACTCACAAATCTTTATATTCTAACAAGCTAATATCTGTGCTATACTAACCCTCACACACATGCTCACATATGGCACACTTTTCCTGCTGTTGCCAAGGGCAGCAGCACCTTAACCTGCTTCTACTTCTACTCCTTGGCTAACCCTCACATCCCCAACCTTACCTCCATGTATATACTGTTTGCCATTAAAATTGTTTTGATTGAAATCTTAATACAAACAGAACAGTGATACAATATAGGACTTAGATGTAGTCCTAGGAGTACACTTTTGTTTAAGCTGGGTCCTTAGTGCCAATGGAGCGAGTGGTAATGCGTTGACTCCGTTGACCGGCTGACGGCGGTTATCGGTTCTCTGAAGGTGTTGATTGCTCTGGGTGCTGGAGCTTGCTGAGAGGAGGAAGACGTTGAGTGTCTAGAACTGCCTCTCCGGTGATTCTCTGTTGTAGATTCTCTGTGAGTCTTGTGTTCTGAGTCTCTGTGTGTGTGTGTGAAGGGGATGATCCTTCTATTTATAGTTTTGCAGGCTGGCTGCTCATGCGCGCATGTAGGATGCGCCGGTGTGGGGACGCCACGTGGAGGTTGCTGATGGAGGCGCATGGATGCTGCGCCCTGATCGAGGGGGAGAACTCTTCATACTGCTGTTGTGAGCCGGCACGTAGCAGAGGGAAGATCTTTCCATTGCTGAAATCTTGGATGAGTTGAGTCAAAGGACACGTGTCGTCGACTCATGGTTCGAAGATCTCGGATTTGGTGGAGAGGAGTGATCTGGTGGGCTGCGCCTTGGATTAGGCGCAGGAGGAGGCTGCGGCTCATAACCTTTAGGAGTTACAAACCATTTGGGGCGCATGGCTTTTGAGGCGCATGCAGGCGACTTTCCTTCTGTCTTTCGGGATCAGGGATCAGTCTGGGGCGCATGGCTTTTGAGGCGCATGCAAAACTTTAACCGGAGAATCTTCTTCTGTCTTTAGGGATCAGTGAAGGGTCTGAGGCGCATGCTGGTTTAGACGCATGGCCGTAGAGGCGCATGCGGGTGTGGATGCATGGCCGTAGAGGCGCATGCGGGTGGCCACGTGGCAGTAGCCGTCGGAAGTCATGATGATGCTGACGTTGCCGACGCTTCGTTTTCTGAATAAAGCTGTCAACTGTTCAGACTTTGGGAGGCGTGCTGCCAACTCTGTCAGTTCAGCATTTAATGTTGGTGACGTTCGATGGACAGCTGAGTGGGCGCGTCGGTTGGCGTTCCACTCGGTATGGAGATGTGTGGGGGCGCACCCTCTATAATGCGCCGAGTACTGTAGGGCGCGTCTGTGTGATGCGCCTGATGCCGAAGGGCGCATCCATGTGATGCGCTGTCTGGCTGGCGCATCGGACATGTCTTTTAATGATGCGGCTGTCTCGCTCTTCGAGTGCTATAAATAGCCGTTTGGCTGAATTCGAGGCGTCCGGTTCATCCATTTAATGTAAATTCATTACACGGAATTCGGAGGGCCATCCACTTGGCGCGTGGGTTTGATCTGCCCGGCCTATAAATAGTGGCATGGAGAGAAGATTTGCTTCTTATTCCTTCACGTACTTCCAATATGAACTTGAACATACGGGTGCATTCTGCTGACGAAGTGCTCCCGAGGGTGAAGATGAGACGCTGTGTTGTCTTTGATGCACTTGAAGGTGACTGTTACATCCAAAAGACGGAGTCGAGGGCTTCTGAGGCAGGCGGAAGGTGCCTATTACATCCAAAGATAGGGATGCTCGAGCCTCGTCTCCGTTATTTCGGAAGAGCCGTAGATCGGAATGGCGGTGCAAGGCTCTCTCTTCCTGCAAAGTGGGGTTTCCCCACTTTGATCGTGTCGAAAGGTGCTCCTTTAGCCGTGGTTTCGATCACGGTCTTCCTTCGGCTTTGGAGGCTCTTTCGAAGCCTCACCTGGCCACAGCATTTGCGGTGCTCTTCTCTTCCTTGGTTCCAGCCAGAGGGTTAAATGCTTTGTGTCGAAGCATTTATCGGGCGAGCCTGGTTGGAAGAGCGGCACATAACTGGGCTCTGCTCGGCCAGGTGAGCCTGGCTGGAAGAATTTGGCTGAAGGGATGCACATAACTGAGCTGCTGAAGAGATGATGGGATGCGCCTGAATGGAGGCGCATGATATCTGCTGCGCCTCACTGGTGGCGCATAGTGATGCTGCGCCTATCTGGAGACGCATGGTGGCCGCTGCGCTTATCTGAAGGCGCATGGTGGCCGCTGGCTGTAGACTTAGGCTCTTTCCTTTGTAGAAATTCTCCTTTGTACAACCTTTTCTAGACATGTAATAGACTTTTATATATAAATAAAAAGTCCTTCTTCAAATGTCTATACTTATTGAATTTGCTGTGAAGTTCTTCGTCTGAGTTCTGGCGCATGTAGTATCTGGCGCATGGGCTTTCTGGTTGTGAAATTCCATGCTTCTACAAGACCCCCTTCAAAGTTTTCAAAACTTTTGAATAAGTTTTGGAATACTTTGAAATAAGAAGCATGGAGGTCAGGGCGCATGATTTCTGGGCGCATGCCTGTTCGGGCGCATGCTCTTCTCAGTTGATGATGATGGTGCCTCGGTAACCGAAAAGATTAATGATGATCTTTTGGTTTTATTTGCTGCTATCAGAACCCGAGGCGACGGCTGAGATCATACGTCATCTGTTCACGCGTGCGACCAAGCCCTATAAATAGGTAAGAGTTGGAGAGAGAAAGGGTTCTTCTTCTCTGTGCCTCTGCTTCTTTAGAGTTTCTTCTTCAAAAACCCTAACTTCTCCTTCTTCGAGAGAATGGCTCCCAAGACTCCTCGCGGCGCTGCCGGCAAGGGGAAGGAGAAAGCGAAGGAGCCCGCGGAAGTTGCGGCGGCTATCGTTCCTCGTCGGCCTGTCGAAGTTCGGCCGGAGGTGGTTGGTAAGTCTCATTGTCCGTACGCCAACGCACATAGGCCTTGAGTCTTTAATGATGTGCCGCAGTCTTTGCCCGCCGACGCGCATGGGTTTAAACCCTGGTGATGCGCCGAGGCTATACTGCTGACGCGCATGGGTTCAAACCCTGGTGATGCGTCGAGGCTATACTACTGACGCACATGGGTTCAAACCCTGATGATGCGCCGCAGTTTTCTCCTTTAGACACATTTGTGTGTTCTCTTCTGACTTTTTTCTGATTTTTTACTAGTGTCGATGGCAATCCCGCCTTTGAGTGAAGTTTTCTTGGAGGCTGCCTTCAACCAAATGGGACTAGAGCATAACGAGGAAGTGATAAACCCTGCTCAAGATGCTCTTATGCTGGATCAGCCTCCTGAGAGAATGACCCTAATCCGTGAACAGCAGTATTGGTTCCTCAAACGGATGATGGAGCGTGGAGTCATTAAACCCTCCACATCTGATAAAGTGACCTTCCTGAAGCCTGAGTTCCTGTTTGGAGACCGTCTCACTTCTACTGATTCGTCAGTACTGAAGGTCAAGGAGGACTGGTTCTTTACTGCGAATGGAGTGCATATGACTGTTAAGCAACTTGAACGTCAGTGGCCTTTAACGTCCTTCTGTCGCCTTGTTTCCCAGAGGAGAATGTCTTGGGAGCTTACCCCTTCTCAGGGGGGAACGATGACTGGTGTCATCCAAATTGATTCTACTTCCGACCAAAGGGATGCTTTGACCGTTGTACGGTCTGGGTCTTCTTACACTTGGCGGACTTTACGTCCTCGGAGCCTCTTCAGTGATGTACCCATTGATACATTTGCTTATAGTGCTTCGACTTTTACACATCGTATGTTTTTGATGGAACGTTCCTACCCGACAGGAGAGTTTCGGGTGGAGGGTTGGTGCCATTACGTCCCCAAATGGGATAAACTGACGCTCTGGATCTTGTCGCAGTTTCGGACTGAGCTCCGAGAGATCGGGTTGACTGCCGCGATCCGTGCTACCCAGGTAGGTGTTGACCTTAATAGGCACATGTTCCTCGCACTCCTGGAGATGTTTGATATCCATACCGGGACCTTCTTTACTCCGGTGGGGGAATTAGGGTTCGTACTTCATGAGATGTACGAGGTGTCAAAACTCCCTTGGGGGTCGGAACCCTATGAAGAGTACTTTCCCACCAACGAGGAACTTCAAGTCCTGGGGGACAGGGCTGAGGAGATGACGGCCGTCTTCAAGGAAGTGGCGAGTCATCATTACTATATGCAGAGACGGGATAGGAACGGGACGCAGCCTCATGTGACCGCTTGGAGAGATCATGTCTTTAGACAAGACAAGGAGGATCCCTCACAATTTTCTACCCCACCGACGCTCTCTCGTAGCGAAGTGTTGTCCGAAATAAGCAGGTTAGGGGAGAAAAATCCCCGAAGAAATGAGGACCAGCAGTCAGATGCACGCTCCTACAGCTGCTTCTGGCATCTTGCTTATCGGATGTCACCCAAGGCGGTGTTGGCATCCTACCTGATGATATGGCTCCGGGATTGCGTGTTCGCGGGCGGATCCGGTGCCGTAGAGAGGATGACCCGAAACTTAATCCTGCCAGCCGTGAAGCTGGTTTTCGACCGGCGTTTGGCTCTTCTCCCCGCAATGGTATGTAACCTGCAGCGAGGTTTGAGAGAGTTTGCTGGAAATATGATTCATGACAGAGGCAGAAACAATAACTTCCCGCGCGCTGAACTGCCGTTTCACTATTTGATGGGATGGCTGATTTTGCATCATCCCAGTGTGATGAGCCCAGGCTCGGAAGGAGATTATAAGGCTGGAGATGCATTCCTTCGTCGTTTCCATCGGAGGAGCTGGTCGTATACCGGTGTCCCGGTTTGTAGAAAGGTTTTATCCCGTCTTCAGGGTTGGGAGATCACCAAAGTTGGTCCCATCTATTTGGGTTTTGAGGCCAACGAGGATTTAAGGGACCTGGGCGAAGGTACCACCACTCTGCCTCAATGGGGATTCCGCTGGTTGCAAAGTATCCGGCCGTCCCATCTGGTGTACCGGAACAGGAATCAGTGCTACCTGGAACCATACTTGCCGAGCCGTTTTGCGCGGCAATTTGGTTATGCTCAGATGATGTTGGATAACCCCAGTAATACCCTGGGGTATGTTGGAAGTTTGTTGGATGATGCACGAGCTTGGCATTACTATAATGCCGGATGTACCGGAGCTCGTTTTACGTTGCCCGTCCCCGATCCGCGGCCGCCCATTCTTTACTCGGCCGCCAAATTTTACTGTGTTATGGCTGCCCCGCCCTCCGGATATGACAGGGAGACCAGCCTTATCGCAGGCACCCAGTTAGCAGCGACTGGGGAGACACCAGTGAAGGCCCGGCCGCATCATCCGTCAGGGGTGGGTCAACGGAGTGCCCCCTCCGTATCACAAGCAGAACCTTCTGGCGATCGATCGAAATGATGTGCAGATACAGGGGCTGAATCTCTTGTGTCGAAGAAGCAGAAGAAGGCATCGTTACCGACGGTGTCATCGGATTCGGCGTCCGAAGAGGTAAGGACATCCTACTAAATCTGATTTTGGTTCCGCCACTGACGAGGCCTGATCTTCTTTTGTAGGAGCCGCTAAAAAGAAAACCTCGTACCCCAAAGTCGGGTGGGAGTAGGCGAGAAGAGATGGCGAGCTCGCCTGGAGTGCGTATCTCGCCGACAATGATGTCTCTCATGGAGGAAGATCCGGAGGATACTGTCATCGTGGAGGTTCCAGTATCCCCGGGTTATGTCAGGAGGGACCCTGAGGGTGCAGCAGCTTCCGAGGTGACGAAGGCCACAACGGAGGCCTCACATATCGAAGGTTTAGCAAGTGCGCAGCTTCCAGGTGATGAAGAGGAATGGAGTTCAGCATCTTCCGATGACATCGCTCCGGAGCTGCAGGAGTCTGTTGCGGGGGCAGCAGAAGCAGTGAGGATAGAGGAGAGGGTTGATTCCCCTCCTTGTCATGATGAAGGGAGGTCGGCTGAATCATTGCCGAATCCTTCCTTGGCTTCAACCATGGACATAGAGATGGCTACCGATCAGGCGGTAGCGACAGATTCTGTCCCTGTAGAGAGATTTGAGAAGAGTGAGACCCTTCTGTCGGTCTTGTCTCCTGGGGCTGGCCATGAGATAAATGTTGATCTCCCCGTTTTGCCGGGGGAGATAGCTGATGCTGATAGAACGTCGGGGGTAGAAGAGGTGGCCGTTGACGTCGGTGATGTCTCCGGGCTTGAGAAGGGTAAGGGTGTGGAACCCTCTGTTGCTCCTTCTACTTGGGGTACTATCACGACGCATGCGCCGGCTCCTTCTATTCCTTCGGCTCCTCGGGCTAGCAGTCTGGACCCTGTTGATGAAGAGCCTATTGCTGCCGAGATTCAAACCTCTCAGATTGAGGTCGACGGATCTTCCTCCGGTTCGCAAACTGTAGTAGCTCCCCCAACTCCTGCTATGACGCCGCAGGTGCTGGCGGATGCCGACGAGTATGTGAAGTTCCTCGTCGAGGAAGTGTACAAAATGCTGGAGAAAGGTGTATCTGCAGTGGTAGATGCCAAGGGGAGCTTTGCGGCGGCAAAAGCTTTGGCAATGCCTTGTATCGAGCTGATCCGCACTCACCAGGGCCATGACCATATGGCTGAAATTTTGGAGGTTTCGGTGATGGAGCTGGACGAGCGGCTCGCGGAACTGCAGCGCATCCAACGAAATGACCTCTCAGTCTTGATAGATGCAGAGATAGGGAAGTCGATGGCTGAGATCGAGGCTTCCTATCGAGCCGATGTGAGCAGTTGGGAGCGTGAAGTGGCTGGGACTGAGGCTGCGGCGGAGCAGCTGTCTCAATCTATGAAGAAGACGACGGAGAAGCGGGCTGCGGTGGATGCTAACATCGCAGAGGTTGATGCTCAGATGCGCCGTCTTGAAGACCAGCGGGCCCAACTTCAACTAGAGGCTGAGCGTGTCCTGGCTGAACACGTGGCATTCAAGCAGGAGGAAACGACTCTTACTCAGCGGACCCTTGCTTTGGCTCAACAGCGACGACAGCTTGATGAGAAGTATGAGAGTAAAACTTCCGCTGAGGCTGTCGGGTTAATGCGTCAAGAAGCCGAGCTGCGAGTCCAGGCGACTGTGGAAACTCGTACTGCCAACCTGAGACGTCGAGTCAGAGAACTCTCATCCCACCCTGGGGAGGATCGGGGATTGTAGCTTCTCTTCTTTTTATATGTTTTTTCAATTCTTGCTGGGGAAATAGCATATTTCTGTACTCTCTTTTTTTTGAAAAATAAAGAAATACACTATCTCTTTGTGATGTGTTCATTTTTAATCTCATGAACTTGATGATTTATGTGGACCTATTATCTTTTGCGTACCTTAGTTTTTAGGTACAGATAATAAGTATAAAGGAACCAACATGTTTGCTCAGAGGTAATGTGGACATGGCAATCATTAGGTTCAAATGATAGAATCCTCCTACTCAGAGGTATTTATGGACGTGGTAGGAATGATCCTGGGGGATACGCTGAACAACTCAGAGGTAATGTGGACGTGGAAGTTCTGCGATCAATGTACGACAACATAGGAGTTGTTTGTACGGGATATTTACTCAGAGGTAATGTGGACGTGGTAAACATGAAGGATAGCGTAAGCTCACGAAGTGTAAGGTTCCGCTTTGTAGGATGTAGAGAGACAACTCAGAGGTAATGTAGACGTGGTTATCTTTCTACGGAAGGATGCCACGGAACAGCTGGGTTCCGGAAGCGTTTGATTTTGGGGAAATACATGTCTTGGAGGATGTCAAGAATAGTACTTCTTTAGGAACTTGCCGTTGATGGGCATCATGAACAAGTCCCCATTGGGTTTGGCGAGACGGTAAGCACCGTTTGAGTATACCGTCTCAATAATGAAGGGTCCTTCCCATTTGGGCTCGAACTTCCCTGGTGTCTTGTGAGTTAACACCATTGGCCTTCTGACTGCTAAAACCAGGTCGCCAACTTGGAAAGTTCTTTGCTTGACCTTCTTGTTGAAAGCCTGTGATATACGGGCTTGGTAAAGTTCGATGCGTTGTTGAGCTAGGAGACGCTTTTCGTCAAGTGCCTCCAGTTCCCGCAGACGACGACGTTGATTGTCTTCTTCTGTGAGATCGTTTGTGATTGCCACACGGAGCGAAGGTATCTGTATCTCGAGAAGCAGTACTGCTTCGCTCCCGTAGACCAGGGAGAATGGAGTGTTGCCTGTTGGGGTCCGTACCGTTGTGCGGTAGGCCCAAAGGCATTCGCCAAGCTTTTTGTCCCAGTCGCGTTTGTTGGATGACACGACCTTTTTGAGCAGCCTAACGATAGTTTTGTTGAACGCCTCGGCCAATCCGTTTGCTGCCGGATTGTAGGCGGTTGAGGCCACATTTTGAATGCGATTCTTGTCACAGAACCTGCTGAAAATGTGGCTGATAAACTGAGGACCATTGTCATGGATGATCCGCCGGGGTACCCCGAAACGGTAAATGACATGGTGTTTGATAAAGCTGACCACCCTGGAGCTTTTTACTTCCGCTAGTGGGACTGCTTCCGCCCATTTGGAGAAGTAATCGGTGATGGCCAGGATAAAACGATGTCCTCTTGATGAAGGAGGGGTGATTGGCCCTACAATGTCCATGCCCCAGGCTTCGAATGGCTAGGAGGCGACTGTAGGATGTAGAGGTTCAGATGGTGTATGTATGAAGTCTGCATGAAGTTGGCATGCATGGCACTTCTTAGCATATTCCACTGCATCGGCAACCATGGTTGGCCAGTAGTAGCCCATACGTCGCAGTCGATCTTGCAACTTAGGACCTGGTTGGTGAGCTCCGCAAGTTCCGTCATGAACTTCTCGAAGAGCTTCGGCTGCTTCTTCGTTAGACAGGCATCGAAGGAGAAGCCCGTCGAAGGAGCGTCGGTACAGCGTTTTAGTGGCTGTATCGTAGTAGAATCGAAGAGAGCGTCTCCTGACTGAGACGGCTTCCTTCGGGTCTTCCGGAAGGATTCCGTAGACGGCGAAGTCGATGAACGAGAATCTCCAGTCTCGGACATTAACATCGGTGTTCGTCGGCATGGCGTGAGCCATTTGCAAACATAGGTTGTTTCTGGGACAAATCAGGTCTCGGCCAGTCACCGTAACATAATGTTGAGTCCCAAGGGACGCGGCCAATGAGGCTGCGAGGCCAGCCAGAGCGTCAGCCTCCAAGTTTTGTAGGCGGGGTACATGTTCGATGAAGAACCCAGTGAAGGTTGAAATGATGTTCAATGCAACTTCATGGTAAGGGATCAAATCTTCATGGCGAACCTCGTATTGCCTCCGAATCTGGTTTACGACGAGTTTCGAGTCGCCGTAGGCTTCCAGATGATCCACCCCCAGCTGTTGTGCTAGCTGGAGTCCCATGACGAGTGCATTATACTCAGCAACATTGTTGGAGCACGGCTTCGAAAGGGAATATGCGCGCTGGATGACCAGCTGATCGGGGGAGACCAAGACTACCCCCACTCCCGTGATGATTTGGCCGTTGGGGCCCGTTCTTGAAGCGCCATCGAAGAACATCCGCCAGACGGGGCTTCCTTCAGTGACGTTTGATTCTTGGACTTCATCCGGGATGTCTTCATAGAGTTTTGAAGATTCTGGGATGGGGTGTGCAGCTAAAAAGTCAGCCAGAGCCTGACCCTTGACCGCCTTCTGCGGGACAAACACCATGTTGTATGGCGTTAGTAGGATCGCCCATGTAGCCAACCGGGAGTTTAATGACCCTGGCTTCGTCATGAGAACTCTGAGCGGATTGACTCGGGAGATGACGTGAATTGTCTGGCCCGAGACGTAATGACGAGTCTTCTGAATGGCAAACACCAAAGCCAAGCACTCCTTTTCAACGGGGTTGTACCGGTGTTCGGCCCCGATGAGTGTTCGACTGAGGTAGTAGATTGCTTGCTCGTAGCCTGCATCGCTGTTTTGAGCCAGCAAAGCGCCGAGGGAATGATCCATGGCACGGACGTAGAGGAGGAATGGTTTGCCGGCGACAGGTGCCACTAGGACTGGCGGGCTTGTTAAGTAAGCCTTGATGTCGTCGAAAGCCTTTTGGCACTCCTCTGTCCAGACATAAGAGACTCCCTTCTTCATGAGCTGAGTAAAGGGTTGACATTTACCGGAGAGGTTTGCTATGAACCTCCGGATGTATGCCAAACGTCCCTGTAAGCCCCGAAGTTCTCGAAGGTTCTTCGGAGGGTCCATATTGAGGATGGCTTTAGTCTTCTCGGGATCGACATGAATGCCTTTTGTCGTGATGACAAAGCCCAAGAATTTGCCGCTAGAAACCCCCAGGAAGGATTTAGCGAGGTTCATTTTGAGTTGATGTGCCCGCATGAGATCGAAGACCGTCTTCAGGTCTTGTAGGTGATCTCTTTTGAGGCGGCTCTTGACTGCGATGTCGTCAACATAGCACTCAACTGTCTTGCGAAGATGTTGACGGAAGATGGTGCTCATAGCTCGCTGGTACGTTGCACCGGCGTTCTTCAAGCCGAAGGGCATTACTGTGTAGCAGAAAATACCTTTCGGAGTCCTGAATGACGTGTGTTTTGCGTCATCGGGGAACATCTTGATTTGATTGTAGCCTGAATACCCGTCCATGAAGGACATACGTTCAAAGCCACATGTGTTGTCGATCATTACATCGGTGATTGGGAGCGGGAATTCATCCTTCGGGCAAGCAGAGTTGAGATCCCTGAAGTCGATACAGACTCGTATCTTCCCGTTCTTCTTGGTGACAGGGACGACGTTGGCTACCCAGTCCGGGTGTTGTTCCTCACGGATGAAGCCACTGGTCAAGAGCTTGTCCACCTCCTGATCGATGGCGTTCATGATGTCCGGGCGAAAGCGTCGCTGTTGTTGTTTGATAGGTTTGGCATCTGGTAAGATGTTCAACCTATGCATCGCGATCTGTGGATCGAGACCCGGCATGTCTTCGTAGCTCCAAGCGAAGACGTCGATATACTCCTTAGCCAGTTGGACTAAAGATTCTCGGTCTTCTCCTTCCAAGCTTTTGCTGATAAAGATGGGTTTAGAAGAAGACCCATCCCCGAGGTCGATCTGCTCGACTTCGTCTTCGGTAGGAGGTTCTCATAACTCAAAACGAGACTCCCATTGTTCTCCTAGACGTTGAGCCCAGGGTTCTTCTTCGAAGGGTTCCGGCGGTTGGTCCTCGCCTTCATCCTTCTGAGGTTGCGCCGATGTCATGTTAGCTGACAGCACTTTCCTGAAGACTGATCCGATACTGGTATCGGAATCCCACGTCGATGCTTCAGACGAGTGGGAATGTTCTATGTCTTCTGCGTCTGAACTCTCTAGAGTTGATGGCGGCGTGACATAGCCTAACCCCCGTCGAGTCCGATTATAGTAATCCTGTGGCTTTCCATTGGGCATCGAAAGCCGGACAGGGAGATGCCGACCCTTGCCATAGTTTAGGCCTTTATTGCTTTTCAGGTCGTAGCCCATCTTTTGGATGATGTGCTTAGCCGCATCCGTGTATCGATAGACTTGTACTCTGCCGGTATCAGGTTCAGGCTCGATTGACGGGAGGTTCCGACGACGCTCGATTTTGCCCGAGATGATGTGCCTTCGTCTCGGCTTCGTGGAGGGACTATGAAGACTCCTTGAGACGGGACTATTTGATTATGGTAGACGGTCGTTACTTGTGTTTGCAACGACCGTAGAGCGTTGTCTAATGTATACATGGCATTCCAGTGTGGAAGACAAGAATAATTGAAAGACACTCTATTATTGATAAAGTACGAGATTTTATCCCGTGGGATTACATTGTCGAAGGAGGGTGCGTCTACATCAGCAGAGATATATTCGCCAAGCTCCTCGTCTGTAAGCACTGGGGCCGGATCAGGAGAGTCCTCCACCGCTCTGACTTTGGGGTCTGAGAGGGTTATGTGAGCCCTCTCCGGCATCTTGGATGACTGCGGCGGCTTGTCTTTAAGACGCACCTTGAGGGGTGCCTCGGTTGTGCCTTCGATGAGTGGCGCCTTCCCTTGTAATTTTACCACCAGGGGAGCCGCTGTTTGTGGTGGCTTCCCCTTGAGGCGTATCTTCAGGGGAGCTTCGCGAGCTGGCGCTTTTCCTGATAGCTTGATGCTCATTGGAGGCGCCTTCTGGGGTGGTCTCCCCTTCAGACGGATTTTCAAGGGGGCGTCAGGAGTCACTTCGGGCTCCAAGTCCGGCTCTGTTTCCGTCTCTGCTTCATCATCGGCATCGTTGGCTTCCTCCTCGTCAAGTGGCTTGTACAAGTCGGAATCGGTGAAGTAGGCCTCAATCCCTTTGAAGGGATCGATATCTGCAAACTCCGTCCGGATGACGCCGTTGGTGGATACATATTTCATGCATTGGTGGAGCGTGGAGGGCACCACCATGTACTCATATAACCATGGTCGTCCGAGTAAGATGTTGTAGTTGACCTCGGCATCCACCACATAACAAGTCACCTCAGTTTTGAGGCTGCCGATGTGACACTTCAGCCGGATCTTGCCCAGTGGCTCGCTCTTGCTGGCGTTGAAGCCGCTGATGGTCGTATTGGAGGGCGCCAGCCGGTACATTAGGATCCCCAGCTTTGATAGCAGCGCCTTTGGAATGATGCTTAGGGAAGACCCCGGATCGATCTGAATCCTGCTCACCTTTACCGAACCGATGTACCCTGTCTAATACAACGGTCGGTTATGTCGGTGATACTTGAGCAGCATGTCTTGTTGGGTGAAGGTTATGTTTGGGATAACTTTATCCACACAATGACAGTGTGCACAAGTAGTTGGGAGGTCTTCAGGCTGCTTGACCTGACTGAGAAAGGATTCGGCATCCTTCAGAGCTTCGCAGAGAGCTTCTCGGGAGTCCTTGGAGAGACGCAGGAGCTCGAACAAAGACAGGCGTGCAGGAGTACTGGCCAGTTGTGCCAGAATGTCAAAATTGTGGGGCTTGGCTAGCCACGAAGCATTTTCTTTCCGCAGAGGTCTGTCGAAACGGGCCTCCACTTGCTTTTGTTTATTGGCTGCTAAGGGCTTGGATGGACCCTCCTCAGGGATGGTGCCAGGAGGCACCACTTCGGCGGCAGCTTTACCGGGCTGGGAGTTCTGTTGTGCACGTGTCTGCACAGGAAGCGCCTCTTCCGTTGAAGAAGAGACCATGCGGCAAGACTTGATCTTCCTGCCTTTTGCTTTGGAGGTAGGGCGTACCTCCGGTTGAGTTACCTCGGAGACGAGGTCGGGGTGAACCCAGAGGACCTCTCCTCGAGATGTGGTGAGTGGGACAAGTCCACTCACATTGTCACGGGTGGGTGGCAAATTCACCACGTCCATTGTCGCCTTAGGGATGGGGACGACGCCATCTTGTGTGGTAGTCGGCGGCAAGGTACCAAACTGAAGTGACACCATATTAGCTGACACCGTCTTCTCTTCGTAGTCGACGGAGATTACATCCGCATTGATCATGCGCTGGATGTAATTTTTGAGGACGTAGCAGTCCTTAGTCGGGTGTCCGACAAACCGATGGTAGTGACAGTACCTCGGGTTGTCCACTTTCCCGACTTCATCGGGCCGCTTCGGGTCCGGAAGCTTGATCTTGTCACCCTGCTTCAGTATCTCAAAGAGTTGCAGGGTGTCGTCATCATTGAATGAATACACCTCCTTGGGTTTCGGTGCCAGTGGAGGCTTTTGAGTAGGCGCAGATGCGCCCTTCGAGGCATTAACAGTCAATGCCTGTTTCCCCTTTGTTTCTCGTCCGGAGTTGTTGGTTGCGGACTTTTTCCCCTTATCGTCAAAGGCGGGGAAGCTAACACCCAGAAGACGTGCATTGGCCGCCTTCTTCTCTGCAGCTTCAGCTTCAATGATTAGGGAGCTCCAGTCGGAAGGGGGAGTAGAGTTAAGCCAGAGCTTTACTGCAGGCAGCATGTTCATACTGCAAGCGGAGAGAAGCGCATGTTCTGGCATGCCTGGAGGTAGCCTGAAGCAGGCCTGACGGAAGCGTTCGATGAATGCCCGAACCGTTTTCTTGTCCTTCTGGCGTATCTCAATGAGAGACGCCATCGTCATGTCCTTCCCACCGTCGTAGAAGCGGTCGAGGAAGAGGCGTATCAGGTCGTCGAAGGACGATATGGAATGATCGGGGAGGCTGCAGTACCAGTCATACGCTACCCCTTTCAGGGCCCCAACAAAGATGCTGGTGAGGAGCGCGTCCTCCTTTGGAAGATGCCCTATCTGCGACTGGAAGTACGTCAGGTACCGTCGTGGAGAGTCCTTTCCGTCATACGGCGTGAGTGTTTGTGGTTTATACTTTGGGGGATAAACCACCTTGTTCCACTCAAGGGGATAAGGCTGGGGAATGCCCATCTTCTGGCGCTCCTCCTGCCTGTTCTTGGACTCGAAGCGCTCCCGCAGATCTTTGATCATTTCGACCACGTCCTCCGTGGAGCTAGGAGTCGGGGAAGGAGGTACTACCTGGAGTGGAGCGTTTGAGGGCTCCGATGTCCGGGGTGCTTCTGTGTCTGAGGGTGTCCGCTGGAGGGGCACACTCGACTCTCCATTGGCTCCTGGGTCAGGACCATTTGAAGGTGTCCTGATCAAGGCCGACCGCATCTCAAATACTGCTTGAGTCAGTGCTTGTATTGAGGCAGAGAGGGTTTTGAGTCCTCCCTCTAGCGAGTCTATGCGCTGGACAATGTCCTGTGGCGGCGCATCAGTCTCAAGATCACCCCCGGTCATGTATACTGTCATGACACGGCCGGAAGTGGATGGATTAGTTGAGGCTTCGCTCTCAGCCTCGCTCTCATGTGGGGGAGTGACTTCTCCTGGTGTTTGGCCACCCCCAGCCACATTCTGGAGTTCGTCTTCGACAGGCGCATCTGCAAGGACCTGACTGCCCTCAGCTCTGTCTTGAAGGGCCTCTTCGTTTTCAGCACTACCCCCGGCGGTGTCCTGGAGGACATCGTCCTTTTAAGGGGCTTCAGGGAGGCCATCTTCGCTTTGATGAAGATCCGTCGCAGCTGTGCTTTGGACATCTTCGTCTTCGGAAGGAGGCTCGACAAGGGTCTGGCTACCCCCAGCTTCCTCCAAGGACTTCTTCTTCGACCGAGTGCCTTCGAACACTCCAGAGGTCGTGACAGCTGCCTTGGTTTTCCTTGGCTGGCTTTTGGATGAAGACGAGGAATTGGCAGTCGTCTTCCGGACAGATGAGGAATTGGAGATCACGTTGCATGACGCAATCTTTAGTTCCTCTTCTGCTGACACCTTCGTCCCAAGGCGATGTCGGAGGGGTGTCGATGATTGTAGCCGTTGGAAGACCGACTGCTTTGGCGGTACTGCCGTCTTGCAACAGCAGTTGATGGTGACCACTGCACAAGTGTGCCCCGTGAGAGGCGCATCGTGCTTGTTGGTCAACTCTCCTGACCGGCGCTTGTGAGTGATCACGTTGCGCAAGTTGTTGGAGGAGAGTGCTACCCTCACACCCCTCTCAGGCGCATGGCAGGGCCAAGCGCCGGGGTGGTCGGGCGAGTGCTGCGCCCCCTGATCTAATACCAAGCAGGCATCACGATCAGTAGTGGGGGAACCACAGCATTTGAAGTGACTTGAACGGACCTCGAACGCACAACCAGAGGAGGCGCGGGAGTTCAAGACCACAGAGTTTGCCTCTCTCGGCTTGGTTGTGCACGCAGTGAATGCGCCCAAGCGAGATGAGGACTTTGAAGGTCGACTCGTTGTCAGTGCAGGAGCACCTGAGTCAACCTTGTACAGCTTGCCATCGGCAGTGCGCGTGATTGTAAGCGCGTGCCTCTGGCCGGCTGCTGGCATAGCACGTTTGTGGTGCATGGCCTGTGCCGCCTTGGATTTCTTCGTACCAGCCCGCTGGGGCGCATAGTACTCAGCATCCAAATTCTCCTCGCCGTTACAGCGAGTGAGTCTGTCAAAGACAGAGGCTCTTTGTGGCGCATCAGAAATAATGCGCGGGGCATTGGCTGCGCCCCTGCTCCGTCGACGTATCTTCCTCGCCTGAGAGGAAGATGGCTGGGGAACGTGGTCAGCCGCACGCTTCCCCGAGAGATGCGCTGCATCAGCGGGTGCACCTTGACCGCTGAGGACGTCAGCAGGAAGGGAAGGCTGGACGGGCGCATCCCCTTCAACGGTGGTGCCCGAGGCGTCGACTTTGCGCACCCAGACTGCGCGGGTCTTCTTCGGCTTCGACAGCCGCTTCGAAGGACTCGTACTTCCTTCAGAAATGAACTCCTCGTACGCCTGTTGATTGAGGCGCACTACCAGCATCTTGTGGGAGTAGCCCACCTTCACGTCGTCGGCCTATGACACGACTTTCTCGGTAGAGGAGAAAGAGGTCCCCAGCAGAGTCGCCAGCTTGTTTGCCATTAAAATTGTTTTGATTGAAATCTTAATACAAACAGAACAGTGATACAATATAGGACTTAGATGTAGTCCTAGGAGTACACTTTTGTTTAAGCTGGGTCCTTAGTGCCAATGGAGCGAGTGGTAATGCGTTGACTCCGTTGACCGGCTGACGGCGGTTATCGGTTCTCTGAAGGTGTTGATTGCTCTGGGTGCTGGAGCTTGCTGAGAGGAGGAAGACGTTGAGTGTCTAGAACTGCCTCTCCGGTGATTCTCTGTTGTGGATTCTCTGTGAGTCTTGTGTTCTGAGTCTCCGTGTGTGTGTGTGAAGGGGATGATCCTTCTATTTATAGTTTTGCAGGCTGGCTACTCATGCGCGCATGTAGGATGCGCCGGTGTGGGGACGTCACGTGGAGGTTGCTGATGGAGGCGCATGGATGCTGCGCCCTGATCGAGGGGGAGAACTCTTCATACTGCTGTTGTGAGCCGGCACGTAGCAGAGGGAAGATCTTTCCGTTGCTGAAATCTCGGATGAGTTGAGTCAAAGGACACGTGTCGTCGACTCATGGTTCGAAGATCTCGGATTTGGTGGAGAGGAGTGATCTGGTGGGCTGCGCCTTAGATTGGGCGCAGGAGGAGGCTGCGGCTCATAACCTTTAGGAGTTACAAACCATTTGGGGCGCATGGCTTTTGAGGCGCATGCAGGCGACTTTCCTTCTGTCTTTCGGGATCAGGGATCAGTCTGGGGCGCATGGCTTTTGAGGCGCATGCAAAACTTCAACCGGAGACTCTTCTTCTGTCTTTAGGGATCAGTGAAGGGTCTGAGGCGCATGGCTTTTGAGGCGCATGCTGGTTTGGACGCATGGCCGTAGAGGCGCATGCGGGTGTGGATACATGGCCGTAGAGGCGCATGCGGGTGGCCACGTGGCAGTAGCCGTCAGAAGTCATGATGATGCTGATGTTGTCGATGCTTCGTTTTCTGAATAAAGCTGTCAACTGTTCAGACTTTGGGAGGCGTGCTGCCAACTCTGTCAGTTCAACATTTAATGTTGGTGACGTTCGATGGACAGCTGAGTGGGCGCGTCGGTTGGCGTTCCACTCGATATGAAGATGTGTGGGGGCGCACCCTCTATAATGCGCCGAGTACTGTAGGGCGCGTCTGTGTGATGCGCCTGATGCCGAAGGGCGCGTCCGTGTGATGCGCTGTCTGGCTGGCGCATCGGACATGTCTTTTAATGATGCGGCTGTCTCGCTCTTCGAGTGCTATAAATAGCCGTTTGGCTGAATTCGAGGCGTCCGGTTCATCCATTTAATGTAAATTCATTGTACGGAATTCGGAAGGCCATCCACTTGGCACGTGGGTTTGATCTGCCCGGCCTATAAATAGTGGCATGGAGAGAAGATTTGCTTCTCATTCCCTCACGTACTTCCAATATGAACTTGAACATACGGGTGCATTCTGCTGACGAAGTGCTCCCGAGGGTGAAGATGAGACGCTGTGTTATCTTTGATGCACTTGAAGGTGACTGTTACATCCAAAAGACGGAGTCGAGGGCTTCTGAGGCAGGCGGAAGGTGTCTGTTGCATCCAAAGATAGGGATGCTCGAGCCTCGTCTCCGTTATTCCGAAAGAGCCATAGATCGGAATGGCGGTGCAAGGCTCTCTCTTCCTGCAAAGTGGGGTTTCCCCACTTTGATCGTGTCGAAAGCTGCTCCTTTAGCCGTGGTTTCGATCACGGTCTTCCTTCGGCTTTGGAGGCTCTTTCGAAGCCTCACCTGGCCACAGCATTTGCGGTGCTCTTCTCTTCCTTGGTTCCAGCCAGAGGGTTAAATGCTTTGTGTCGAAGCATTTATCGGGCGAGCCTGGTTGGAAGAGCGGCACATAACTGGGCTCTGCTCGGCCAGGTGAGCCTGGCTGGAAGAATTTGGCTGAAGGGATGCACATAACTGAGCTGCTGAAGAGATGATGAGATGCGCCTGGATGGAGGCGCATGATATCTGCTGCGCCTCACTGGTGGCGCATAGTGATGCTGCGCCTATCTGGAGACGTATGGTGGCCGCTGCGCTTATCTGAAGGCGCATGGTGGCCGCTGGCTGTAGACTTAGGCTCTTTCTTTTGTAGAAATTTTCCTTTGTACAACCTTTTCTAGACATGTAATAGACTTTTATATATAAATAAAAAGTCCTTCTTCAAATGTCTATACTTATTGAATTTGCTGTGAAGTTCTTCGTCTGAGTTCTGGCGCATGTAGTGTCTGGCGCATGGGCTTTCTGGTTGTGAAATTCCATGCTTCTACATATACAATCCAAATAAACCCAAAATCATCTCCTAAGGATCAACCTAACTGAAAACAATATACAAATATACAAATTGAAATCTGTAAACCCCCCTAATTTATTAAATTATTTAATTTTAGTTTTGTGTAGAAATTGGTGCTAAAATACATGTATGCATAATATTAGGAATGTGAAATAATAGTAATAGCAAATACTTAAGTTAATGCATAGTATGGGTGTAAGTTTATATGATATATATATATATATTTTATATATATATATATATATATATATATATATATATATGTGTGTGTGTGTGTGTGTGTGTGTGTGTGTGTGTGTGTGTGTGTGTTTTGATTTATTAAGGTGTATATATTTATATATACATATATGTGGGAATATATGTGTATATAAATATATCTAAAATGTTGAATTATTGAAAAGAGTTTTTAATTAGAAATAATAAACAAAAATTGATTTTAGATATTTAAATAGAATAATAATAGAAAAAAATGGAAAATAGATTTTTAAATAGAATAGAGAAATAGATTTTAAAAAAAGGAATTTTTTAATAAAGAATAAGAAAAGAAAAAGAAATGAAAAAAAAGAATAAGAAAAGGAAAAGAAAAGAAAAAAAAAATCACTCACCCACCCAATTAAGTGGGTGGGCCCCCCTCTCCCGTACACAAGCTGCCATAGCAGCTATGGACGTGAGCAACCCACGGGTTATGTGGGTTCACATAATAACTTATTACTAAGTTTAGTAGTATTAGATTTTCACCCAAACTTGTATTATATATATCTTCCTCCACAGACCTCAAAACCCTGAAATCCTAAAACAAAAATTGCGGCAGAACATACCCTCTTCGCCTACGAGTTCATTTCACCAGCGACGGAGTTGTGTGCGCGACGAACGGAGCATCGAAAGTCAGCCCCTCGTCATCCACGGAGCAGTTTTCCCACACATGGTACCCTACTTCTCGACGACGTAACTTTTTACTCGTAGCACCAATTTTCGATCCGTAAGATTTTCTGGAAAGTAGACTTGACCCTCTTCGAGATCCTCTAGATGGATTTTGACATAACCATCTAACTGGTTCAAAAAATCGAACCGAAGTTAGCAAAAAATCTATTTTCTGGACTGTTAAATTCAATTTTAAACGACAACTTGTCGGCCAATTTTGTTGCTGTGCATTAAATAATTGTAGAAACTAATTGAAAACAGTGAAAGAAAACATAATCGAGATCACAACGCATCTTCTGGATCGTCGTTTCGATTAACGTGTAAAAAGTAAATTGATGTTGAAGTTGAAGGAAAAACTGTGTTAACTTATATAAAATTCTAAAATTTGTCTCAATACGGCATGCGCCCCGATAAAGCGGGCGACGTGGTCGCGTGCTATATGCATCGAAAGGCGCGTATGGACGTTGCTGACGTGTGGGAACTGACGGGACTCCGTTTTGTCGTATGTGCGCGACGAAATCAGTCCGTATCCGTCAAGATACCCCCGTATCGCCAATTTGCAAACTTTATCCTAACTTCGTGTACAATCGTCAAATCGAGGCAAAACTTGCGCCAATAGGTCTGAATCAAAATTTTGGTCCTGTGTGCCAAGTTTGGTTCGATTCTGAGAAGGTCGATCGAAACCCCTTTTTGGCGGGCCCGCGACCCACTCAAACGGGCGATTTTGTACGCGGCTCATCGGAATCCAAAACTGGACATACCGTTGAGTTTCTCTCCTCAAACTGAATCCATAGACATGTAGCTTGACGACTTTAGAGACTGTAGACTTTGGCACGTGTTTCGGTACAAAGCGGGTCCAACAGCGGATATCGTTTTGACCCAAAATTACGATTTTGCCCATGTTCCAGAATTAGACTTTTAGACAGGCATTTTCTAGGTATATCTTATACACTGAGTACGTTTTTGATATTTGTTTTAGCAACCGGAGTTGTTTGGAGGTTGTGACGTTTCTTGGCTGATATTATGATTTCCTGGACTTGCCACTTTGCACCATCAGGCAAGATACCTTGCCACCTTACTCTGTGATTTACATATTCTTATTTTCAGTTGTTATTTTTAGTATTTCTTATTTGTTGTTATTATAAAACTGTGCGTCCAAGTCACACTTGGGTGCAAGCGACTCTATCGGTCGTTGTCTTATTTTTGTTTATTCTCTTATATTGACTTAGTCTAGTGACCACCCATTTGATGATGAGGTATTAGTATATCTCATACGGCCTTGACACCTACTTTACCACGTATTGTGAGTCATATATAGGACACGTACTCACGTAGTCGGCCGGCCACCGATACGTATGAGGCGTGCGACGGTTAGGAGTGACTCCACTAGGCATAGGGTGGAAAGAACAGTTCCTTGATGTATGGGCCACATTTTTATTGCTATTGTACCTGAAGCTCCGCTGGAGACGCAGGTTCACCTTACTATTACTGATTCCCTCTGACGTTTGTCGAGCGTTATGGACGGAGACGACTGGTTCCCAAAGGAAGGGACGATGCCACTGCTATAAAGCCCGAGTACCCATATGTGAAGGATTATTCTTTATTGTATATTCACTATAGTACGGTTAGACACCCTATTGCATGCATCCCTCATTTTCCTATTATATATCACAGTTTATACGGCATGGTATTTTCTTGTATCTTGTTACGTCTCTCTGAGGATCTGGTTATCTCTCCAGGAATAGACGATTTCCACAGGAGTACGGAGCGGCATTGGATCCATCTTTTGTGGGCGCGAGGCATTTCCCTTTGACATTTAGCTATATTCTTATCTTCGAGGATTATTGAGACTATGTAGTGGACATCTTATGTTCTTTCATTTACTTTCTATTTTGCGGAGGTTGGACTCCGGTCTTGTGACTATTTTACATAGTTGTTTGGAGTGGGTATGTCCACCCGGCTATCTTTTGATGCATTATTTATTGGACTCTCGTTTCTTTTATGTTAAGCTGTGATGAGATTAGATACTTATATTCTGGCCTGTGATTTTATTATATATATACAGCTTATGTACGTATACGAGGATTTCATATATTATAGTATTCTTCGTATATGTGCAGCTGGCATATTACGTACTTGGTCCTAAGTATTTTAGGACTGGGGCGTTACATGTTTTTGTGGTAGCCCATACAGGTCTACGAAAATATTATTGGGTTACATGACTGTGCCCAACAAGCCTGCATATAAGAATAGGAATAGTATCTCATCCAGAACTACTACTTTTCTTGACTTCCAATCTTTTCAAATTCCTTTGATTACTTGAATTACCTCATATCTAACTTATCCTAATATCGTCCTATTCTTCCTCGTGCCAACAGTATGAATCTAAGAAGCGGACGCACTTCCACCTTGGCCATCACCTCTGGTGATGCGGCCACCCAAGAGGAACAGAATCCTCCGATGACCCCGATGACCTCGTACCAGCCAGGACAGTCGCAGCTTACTATGACTCTGACGACGGTACACCATGAGACACAAGCTTCCCCAGTCAGCCAGGCTGGACAGACCACTACCGTACCACCAGGAGGGAATGTGCCCCTGCCACCACCACCATTTCTCTAACAGTTTCAGCTACAGTCGGACCCTCAAATGCCTCCACCACCGACTGATGGGAGCTCTACCACTCAGTTCATGTACGCCATGATGCAGGCTCAGTAGCAACAGACTGAGTTGATGAGGCAGAGCATGATGACGGTGCTGACTAGGCCTTCACCTCTACCTCCGACACCGGAACCAAAACCGGCTCTGTATCCTTATGAAGGCTCTATCAGGAACTTTACAGATATGAATATGGACACACACAAAAAAAAGAAGAAAATGCAGTCTTTTCTTTTATTGGCGTAAGGCACCACAAATCGAGTACGCTTAAGAGATCCTGCGCTGAGGATCCCCGAGTACAAAAAAAGAATTCTGGGGAATGGGATGATAGAGATCGAGCGGCAGTTGATCCTTTACTCCGTTGACACTCCGATTACAAAAGTGGGAGAAAATCTAAGAAAATTGCTAACTCTCGGCTCACTGGCAAGAAGTGCAGCAATTTGGCTCTTGAAAATGCTCTCCGTTCTCTGTTTTGAAGAGGGGTAAGGCCCCTCTTTTATAGTCGTTCTCGAGCTGGAATGATGTTATGCGCCATTATGAGGAAACACGCAGGTTCTTATATGGGTACATAGTCCTGCTTTGGGTGCATAGGATGTAGACGCATACAGGCAGCGAGATCGTGGATTGGTCGTGGTGTTGACGTGGCCGCCTGCTTCGGTACACGACTGCTCGTGGAGACTGACGTGGCCATGCGCTTCAGTGCACGTTTTGATCATGGCTTTGACCGAGTCAGGCTTGGGCGCATAGCCATGTCTCAGGCTATATACCCTCCTTTCGGGGGAGCTAGTCTTGGGCGCATGAAGCTTCACTGACTGGGCGCATGGAGCTATACTTGACTGGGCAAATGGAGCATTATTGAGTGGGCGTATGGAGTTACACTATCTGGGCGCATGGAGCTACACTTGACTTGGGCGCATGGAGCTATATTTGCTGAAATTTTTTCATGCTTCTACGGGACCCCCTTCAAAGTTTTTGAAACTTGATCAAGTTCGAAATACTTTAAAAGAAGCATGGATCATCTTCTCGCGAGGCAATGGGCACATAGCACGGCCCTCTCCTTGGGCACATAGTATTTGGCCAGCTTGTCAGGGAGATACGACTGTTAAGATTTTCCTCGAAATCCGAACTGACAGATTCATCAGAACAGAATTTGAAGCGGTCCATCCTTTATACATCGTCCACATCAGCGAGGGACAGTCGTATAGTATGTAGAGGGCTGATCCTTCACGTGGGCGCATAGGCTTTAGTGGGCGCATACAACACAATGGGCGCATACAGCATTCGGGTGCATAGGAAGTGGCCCGTGCCTATAAGTAGACCCTGGAGGAGAGAGAAATTTCATTATTCCTTTCTCTTTTAATTTTTTAGAAAACTCTTCGTCTTCTTTCTTTGAGAACCATGTCTCCCAAGGCTGCCAAGAGATCCACGAAGGGCAAGGGGGCTACGTCGAGTGGCTCTCCTCCTACGGCAGAGTCCTCGGCAGTCCAGAACCCGATTTTGGGTGAGGACATACTTCAAAAAACGAAGTCTCGAGCGTTAATTTACGACGCTCGAACTTCTCTTCTGCCTGGGTACTTGCGTCTAAGGAAACATACTTCTGTGAGCATTACTATGCGCCCACAGAAGTCATGCGCCAATACTGTGGTGTGCTATGCACCCACGTGTTGCCATGTTATACGCCTTTTAAGCTGTGGCACGTTATGCGCCCACTTACTGTCCGTGTGTTATGCACCCGCATGTCTTATTTTGGGTGCATATCCATTTAGGCGTAGCCTTTTGGGCGCATAGAAGCCCTTCAGAACATAGTTTTGTCTACGGTTTTCTAAGTCTGACTGTCTTTCTGCCCCTTTTCATATTCTGTAGGGCTCTGGCTAGCAAATTTTTCCAGGACTGGTATCGGCAATTTTGGGCATAGTAAAAATACGAAACTTGACACCCACATCAGAGAACTTAGGACTCTTCGTGTTTTGGAAGGGTTTTCCTCAGATGGTAGGAAGAACGTTTATACATCGAAGAGTCGGACGGTAGTTGGGAATTACCATGAAAGTTCTGCTTTCACGGTTCTTCAAGTAGGCAAAAGCAACACTAGAGATGTTATTTTGAAGGTATGGTCTCTTGAAGAAATGGGCCCACGACGTCCGCCATATGGAGGAGAGGATATCACCATTTGTGGATGTTTTAGCATGCTATATTTGTCCTCCTTCGTGTAGCTTCTCGAACGTTCAACAGCCTTGTTTGCTTGCTCAACAGTAAAATATGACCTCCTTCGACGAAAGGGTGGTGCTGCCAAACTGACCAAGCTATGTGTTGCTGATGAGTAGCAGATTCTCCTTTCTTTTGGACATCAATGTAACCTTTTACTTTTTGTCCAGATGAAGAGATAAAGAACCTTCTGTTTCACTCACGAGATGTAGTCCTGTGAATGTAACTGATTTTGAATAAACAGAATACATTCGCTCCATTCTTTGTTTGTGGTATCTGTCGTGCTTGTATTAAAGAGCCAAATACCGCATTTGTGTAAAGGGTATTCCACTGGGGGACCCCCCTCTCTTTTTTTTTGTTTGGACCTATTGCCCCTTTGTGTATCCGAAAATGCGAGCAAATAGATTGGAATGATACTTTCGTGAACCTATTGTCCTTTGACACACCGGTGGTGCGGGTAATAGATTTGAAACAAAACCCAACAGAGGCAAAATGGTCGTGATAGGTTTTGTGATCTTGACACCATGACTTTTATCCCGGATTGGGTATAGGTGTCGAGTCGAAAGACTATCGGTATCAGAGGTAATATGGACGTGACACACGATAATCAGGAGCATTTTTGCCCTCGAGAGCATAGCCGGGTATGAGGAGCGGGCCAATACTCTGAGGAAGGTCTTGAATGACCTGGAGGGTCAGGTGGCCAGGTTTCGAGAAATCAAACAGCAGAGTCTAACGTCACTGTTCCGTACAGAGGACGAGGCTTTGATGACAGCTCTTGCGGAGTTCAACGCTGCAAGTGAGGCACGTGCTGCCTCGAAGAACAGGCTGGCTATACAGATCACTGAGAAGCACAATCATATTGCGCAGATCAGGAACAAGATCGCCCAGTTGGAAGCTGACTTGAGGGTGGCATCATCTGAATAAGAGGATTATCTGTCCCAGGCTGCCATGACTGCCACCGCTTCTGCCCGTCTAGAAGAGCAGCTGGCGAGGTTGGAGGGGGAGCATCAGAGTCTGATCCTCTTTGAAGATGAAGCCGCTCGCCAAGAAGAGGCACGGCACCGAGCTGCTGTGAAATCTGAAGCCGAGATTGTTGCTCTGAGGGACAACATAAACCGCCTGTATATCCCATAGATTTTTGTAATTTTTTTTTTTTGGCCGTCATGGCTCTTGTACCTTTTTTTTGGTCTTTTGATAGAAGTTTAAGTACTGAATAAAGAATCTTTTCAGAAGTGAATGTGGTTTTGTGAAATATCGATGCTAGAGGTAATGTGGACGTAGCAAGGATATTTCTGATGGGTATTCCGCTGGGGAAATTTTATATGGACCTATTATCTGTTTTATATTCAAATGATTCGAATATAGATAATAACTTGAATGAAGCTGCTAGTAGAGGTAATATGGACGTAATAGCAGAGGATGTTTTATATCTGACCATAGGTAATATGGACGTGGAAAGATATATAGCATTAGGGAGGAGTGGATAGTTCAGAGGTAGTGTGGACATGACTATCTTTGATGAATGCTTTGCTCAGAGGTTATGTGGACGTGGCAAAACATTTGATTATTCCGTCGGGGAAATAATTATCGGAAAACAATTCAGAGATAATAGGGACGTGATTTTTTTCGTCAAACCGAGTTTGGACGGAGTCAAAAACGGAAATGATTCCACTGGAGAAATATTTAGAGGACCTGTTATCCATGGCGTATTCAAGACTCTTGAATTACGGATAATAGTTAGATAGTTTTTTTGAATCATATAAACATCGCACTCTACATTTACATGACTGAACATATGTGAACATTATGTGTAAGAGATTACACATAGTATTTCTTCAGGAACTTGTCGTTGATAGGCATCATGAGCAAGTCACCGTCAGGCTTGGTCAGCCGGTACGCACCGTTAGAATACACTGATTCTATGACGAAAGGACCTTCCCATTTAGGCCGGAATTTCCCTTTTGTTTTCTGCGTCATGACCTTCGGTCTTCTCACTGCTAGGGCCAGATCGCCGACTTGGAAGATCCTTTCCTTCACCTTTTTGTTGAAAGCTCTGGAAAGGCGTGCTTAGTATAGCTCAATACGCTGTTGAGCTAATTAGCATTTTTCGTCTAGCGCTTCGAGCTCTTGGAGTCGCAGACGGTAGCCCTCTTCAGTAGTCAGCTCGCTAGCTAGGGCTCCCCGAAGGGAAGGATTCTGGATTTCTAAGGAAAGAACTGCTTTGCTCCCATAAACCAGAGAGAATGACGTACAGCCTGTTGGAGTCCGGACCGTTGTACGATAGGCCCATAGACATTCACCGAACTTTTCGTTCCAATCGTGCTTATTTGAAGACACGAACTTCTTGAGAAGTTTTATGATAGTTTTGTTGAAGGCTTCTGCTAGCCCGTTAGCCGCTGGATTGTAGGCAGTAGAGGCTACGTTCTGGATTCGATTCTTGTCGCAAAACCGATAAAATGCATGGCTTGCGAACTGTGGACCATTATCGTAGATGATCTTGCGAGGTAGGTCGAAGCGGTAGATAATGTGATGTTTGATGAAACTGATCACGTTTGATGTCTTCACTTCAGTGAGCGGTATAGCTTCCGCCCATTTAGAGAAGTAATCGATTATAGCTAGGAGGAACCGATGTCCTTTGGAGGATGGCGAGCTGATTGGTCCTATGACGTCCATGCCCCAGGCTTCAAATGGCCAAGATGCTGCTGTCGGGTGTAGAAACTCCTTGATGAATGAAATCGGCGTAGAACTGACAAGCTCTACACTTCTTTGCATATTCAACAACATCTGCTATCATTGTGGGACAGTAATAACCCATTCGTTTGAGGCGATCTTGTAATTTGGGGCCTGGTTGATGTGCACCACAAACTCTATCGTGAGCCTCCCGGAGTGCATGCTTGGCTTCTGTGTCTGATAAGCGTCGTAACAGTAGCCCGTCGTAAGAGCGTCAGTACAGCATCTTGGTAGTTGTGTCATTGTAAAATTTGAGGGATCGCCTTTGGATGGATACTACTTCCTTCAGGCCCTCGGGGAGGATTCCATAGACAGCGTAGTCTATGAAGGGAAATCTCCAGTCTTTAGCATCGATGTTTGTTTCCGCTGTATAACTGTGATGAATATGCAAGGCATCTTTCACACAGAATAGTTCTCGACCAGACACTGTGATCGACTGCTAATTATTGGTAGGAACGGTCAAGGAAGCAGCGAGACCGGCTAGAGCATCTGATTCTATATTTTGTAGTCGAGGCACGTGCTCGATGAAGAATCCAGCGAAAGTAGACACCAGCTCGATTGTTGCTCTATGGTAGGAAATGAGATCTTCGTGACGAACTTTATAATCCCCTCGGACCTGATTAACTATTAGCTTGGAATCATCGTAGGCCTCTAGATAGTCGATTCCCAGTTGTTTTGCCAGTTACAGGCCGATTAATAGGGCATTATATTCGGCCACGTTGTTGGTGCATGGTTCCACAAGAGAATATGCATGGTGTATAACCAGATGATCAGGTGACACAAGCACGACACCTACTCCAGCCACGATATTCCCTTTGGGTCCTGTTCTTGACGCACCGTCGAAGAACATTCGCCAAATGGGGATTTCTTCAGTTGCAGTGTTAGACTCCACAACTTCGTCGGGGATTTCATCGTAGAGTTTGGACGATTTCGGTACCGGATGAGCTGCTAGGAAATCAGCTAATGCTTGGCCTTTCACTGCCTTCTGAGGAACGAAAATCATATCGTACGGAGTCAACATCATTGCCCATGTAGATAAACGAGAATTGAGAGAGCCCCGTTTAGTCATGAGTATTCAGAGAGGGTTGACTTTAGATATAATGTGGATAGTCTGCCCAGACACATAGTGGCGTGTCTTCTGGATGGCAAATACTAGTACGAGGCATTCCTTCTCCACCGGTGTGTATCTATGCTCTGCACCCACCATTGTGCGGCTGAGGTAGTAAATTGTATGTTCATGGCCGCTTTCGTTCTTCTGAGCTAAGAGGGTGCCAAGGGAATGATCCATAGCGTGGACATATAGTAAGAAGGACTTCCCCATTATTGGAGCAACCAATACTGGAGGGCTTGTAAGATACACCTTGATGGCGTCGAATGCGCGTTGATATTGTTCAGTCCAGACGAAAGATACGCCTTTCTTCATGAGCTGAGTGAACGGTTGACACCTTCCAGAGAGGTTCAAAATGAATCGTCTGATGTAGGCTAGCATTCCTTGTAGTCCGCGTAGCTCTTTGAGGTTCTTGGAGGATGCATATCGAGAATAGCCTTCACTTTCTCCGGGTCCAGATGTATACCCTTTAAAGTAATGACGAAACCAAGGAACTTGCCGCTGGAGACTCCCAGAAAAAACTTGGTTGGATTTATCTTGAGTTGGTGTGCACGCATTAGTTCGAACACCGTTCTCAAGTCTTGGAGGTGGTTGCCCTTGAGACGACTCTTGACTGCGATATCGTCTACATAGCACTCCACAGTTTTGCACAAATGATCACCAAAAATTGTGTTCATGGCTCGCTAGTATGTTGCCCCTGCATTCTTCAATCCGAAGGGCATCACCGTATAGCAGTATACCCCCAACAGTATTCGAAAAGATGTGTGCTTCTCGTCATCGGAGAACATCTTGATCTGGTTATAGCCTGAGAACCCATCTAAGAAGGACATCCACTCGAAGCCACAAGTATTGTCGATCATTATGTCAGTGATCGGTAGGAGAAACTCGTCTTTCGGGCATGCAGAGTTCAAATTATGGTAGTCGATACAGACTCAAAATTTTTTGTTCTTTTTCATGACTGGAACGATGTTGGAAACCCACTCTGGGTGTTGTAGCTCGCGAATGAATCCACTAGCAATGAGCTTCTTTACTTCATTCTCGATGGCTTCTATGACGTCTTGTCGGAATCGTCGTTGTTGCTGCTTCACTGGCTTAGCTTTAGACGAGATGTTCAGGCGATGGATGGCGACTTTAGGGTCCAAGCCTGGCATGTCTTCATAGCTCCATGCGAAGACGTCGATGTATTCTCTTATAAGCTGTATAAGAGATTGGCGTTCATCGCCAGATAAGCTTTTGCTGATAAAGATTGGTTTGAAGGATGCTTCATCTCCTAAATTTGACTTGGATGACTTCGTCTTCGGTAGGTGGTTCCCGTTGTTCGAAGCGCAGCTTCCACCTAGTGTCCATCTTTTGAGCCCATTGTTCGAGTTTGATTGATTAGACATCGTCTGTAATTTGGTCGGCAGAAACCATGTTGACGGACAGAGTTGCTTTGAACATGTCGCCGATGCTGGAGTCTGAGTCCCAGAGGGAGGATTCAGAAGAATGAGAACAACGATCTGCTTCATTATCTGATCTTTCGGGAGTTGTTGGAGGAGAGACATAGCCCAAACCAACACCGCTTCGTTGATAGTAGTTCTCGGGCTTGCCGGGGGGAGCAAAGTGTCGTATTGGCAACCGTCGCCCTGCAGAGGTGTGGTCCTATGCTGTTCTCTGGAGCGTATATCATATATATGTAGTGGTTTACAGATTGATAGACATCGAAGTAATTCAAAGATAAACCTTTACTAAGGAAATACGTAAGTTCTTCTTCTGGGATAACATCATCCGCTGAAGGTACATTATTATGAGTATTGATATACTCATTGAGAGGATCATCATCTCGAAGAGGAGACACAGTCTTGGCCGAGTTCACCACGTAGGGTAATTCTTCAGGATTGGTGGGACGGGCATCAGTAGGTTCCTCCTGGGGTGTCTTGTTGAGAGTGATGGTCAGTGGCTTGCCCTCGTTAGGGTTCTTCTTTTTTACCCAGATTGTGAGAGGCTTCGGAGTACTTTTTGGAGTAGTACGTCCTTTGACTCGGATAATCAGGGGACCATCGTAGGAAGATGGACTTGCTTCAGCTTCATTATCAGCTTCATTGCCGTCATCCTTGGGGGGTTGAGACTGGTAAAGTACCGAATCTCTATAGTAAGTTTCGATGCCCTAGAAAGGATCAACATCAGCAAACTCCGTCTTCACGACACCGTCGCTGTTGACGTACTTGAAGCACTGGTGAAGTGTGGAAGGAACGATCATATTCTCATGTATCCATGGATGTCCCAACAAGACATTGTAGGATACATTGGCATCAATCACATAGCAGGAAACCTCCGTTCGGAGATCACAGATCTGACATTTGAGACGGATCTTGCCCAGCGGATGGCTTCGACTAGCATTAAAAGCCATGATAGTTGTGTTGGTTGCGGATAGCTTGTGCAGAGGGATTCCCAAAATTTGAAGCAAACTTCTAGGAATGATGCTGAGGAGGGATCCTGGGTCGATGTGCATGCGGTCCACCTTGATCGCCCCGATATACCCTGTATAGTACAGGGGTCTATCATGACGATTATTTTTGAGTAGCATGTCCTCCTGTGAGAAGGTGATGTTGGGTACCACTTCCATAGTACTATGGCAGTGGGGACAGGAGACATGATCTTCAGCGGGGGCTTTGACTTCAGCGAGGTAAGAGTCGGCATGTAGCAATGCCTCACTCAAGGCCTTCCGTATTTCTTTGGACAGTCGCAATAGATCGAACAGGAATAACCTGGCAGGTGTATTGGCTAGCTGAGCCAGTATGTCAAAGTTGTAGGGCCGATCCATGCCTTCGGGAGCTGGCGCCTTTAGAGATTTATCAAACCACGTCTCCTTCTGCTTGGATTTGTCCGTGGTTTGAGGCTTGGACGGGCTGGCTTCTGAGCTTGTGGGGGCAGCAGGAGCTTGAGGAGGTACTGCTTCTTCTTGTGCGGGATCGTACGTCCGAAGATAAGGCTTCCCCGATCGCGTCTCATCAGATAGAACCTCGTAGATGGGGGAGGATACCATATGGCATGGCTTGAATTTCTTGCCCTTTCTTGCTTTGGGAGGTGCTACCCCCTGCGTCACTTCTTGGACAAGGTCTGGGTGGACCCACATGATCTTGCCACGTTCAGTTGTGAGTGGGACCAAAGTCGAGTTGTGAGCTGGTGGTAGGTTGATGACTTCCATCATCGCCTTGGGGATCGGGACCACGCCGTCTGGGACTTCTGTAGGAGGAAAGTCGCCAAACTGAAGAGAGACCATGTTAGCAGATACGACCTTGTCTTCCGCTTCGAGGTTGATCACTTGAGTGTCGATAAGCTGTTGTATCTTCTTCTTTAGGACGATGCAGTCCTTGGTGGAGTGATGCACATACTGATGATAGAGACAGTACTTGGGATCATTGAGTTGGCTCGCCTCTGCAGGACGTTGTGGTGGAGGCATTGTCAGCTTACCCTTCGTCAATATGTGGAAGATGGTGATGCCATCATCTTTGTCGAAGGAAAAAGTCTCCTTAGGCTTGTCGGAGGCGTCCTGAGAATTGGAAGCTCCTTTGGATGTGTCAACTTTCAGGACTTCTTTTCCTTTACCCCACGAACAGGGATAGTTTGAGGATGCTTGCCCTTGTCTTCGGATTTGGGTGTCTTCAACCCCAGTAGTTCCAAGTTAGGAACGTCGTTTTCAGCAGCATCAGTGGCCCCAATGAAAGTGGGCCATGTATCATATTTATGTATACCCAGACAAAACTTTACTGTAGAAAGGAAGTTATGTCGATAAGTATCTATAAGTTCTGAGTCTGGTATGCCGAAGGGCATCTTCAGTGCTAGCCGCCTGAAGCATTCGATGAAGGCAATGACAGACTCAGTGCTCCTTTGCTTGGTCTCAATGAGTATGGACATGCTAAAATACATGTCGCTCTCGTAAAACCTGTTGAGGAACATCCTCTCCAAGTCTTTGAATGAATTGATACACCCGTCAGGCAGACTGCATAACCATTCGAAGGCTACCCCTGCAAGGTGCTAATAAACAGCTTCGATAGGAACGGATCATCTTTGGGAAAGTGCAGAGTCTGCATGTTGAAGTACGTCATATGCTGACGAGAAGAAGTCAACCCGTCAAATGAGTTCAGCGTCAGCGACTTGTAGTTAGGAGGGCAAGTAGCGTTCTCCCACTCAGAGGGATACGGTTGAGATATCCCCATCTTCTGAAGCTCATCTTTGTACGAGATGGTGTTGAGGCGAGCAACCAAGAAATCAATTGCATCCTGTTGATTGAGCAGGTGTTGGAAAATGGCTGCTGAATGGTTGTCAGGTATTGTTGGCGAAGGACCACCCCCGGCATTCGTAAGATTTGGAGGAGGTGCAACGGAATGATACTCCTTTTGTAGTGAAGGAGGGTTGTTGCTGTGAGCCAGACAAGCGTGGGCTGAGACGTTCTGTTGAGGTGGAGGAACAGCCCCAGCAGCTTGAACTGCTATGATGCTGGTAAGCATATCAGTGATCTTGGCTAATGCTGTTTCAAGACCCTTAGCCGTTTGCTAGTATGATCACTGGCTTCTTCAGGTCTTTCTCCGTCCGTCATGTATGTAGATAGCATACGTGGATGAACAGAGGAAGCAGTGCAACTGGTGCTGATACTGTCTGTCTCTGAGTGGATAAGTCCTTCATCTTCAGGTAGAGGAGGTAGATAGTCGCTATCGGATTTAGAGGGATCATCGTCCTCTGGAAGGCTACCCCCAGTATGGGGGTCATCTGCTTCAGATTCTGAGGGAATGATACCCCCCGGCTTGGGAATCTTCATCGTCCATATGGAATCTTGCCTTTGATCGAGTGCCCATATAGACTCCTTCGGATGTGACAACCTGTTGGCCATCTGTTGGTAGACTTCTTCTTCTTCTTCTCACGGAGCTAAGAGAGAAAGTTGGGTTCGTAGTCCACTGTCTTTGATTGGGGCTTCCGTAAGGGGGACCCCACGAAGCCATGTTGGATGAAACACATAGTGGCTTCTCGTCGTCAGAGAAGTGCAGCCGTCGAAACACGAACTTTCTCTGAGGCGCTCTTGTTGTTTTGGAGCAACAATAGTTGATAACAATACTGGTGCACGAAAGTGCACTATGAATTTTTATGTTCTCCCTCGCTTTACGCTTATGATTTATCATGTTGCGCAAGTTAGCGGAAGGGAGTTTTGCCTTACAACCCATGTTGCATGCATCGCCGAGCTTTGCATGCGGGTTCGTAAGGAGAGTAGGCGCATCCAGACTTAGTTCGTGTGTAGGGGCAACCCCCACACCTAAGTTCTGTGATATTCTTAAAGACAGCCCCGTGCTATACGCGTTCGGACCTGTCTTTTTGTTATGGGCACATAGGCCTTGGAGACTGGCCTTGGGCGCATGCTCTTTGACAATATGTCTGAGCCTCCTTGATTTGGGCGCATAGTATGGATCCAGAGCGCCGGGGTGCATAGTCTTAGGCGCATGGCTTTGGATGCCCAGCATGCTGAAGACAGAAGTGTTCTGGTTGGGGCTATGCGCCCAAACACTCCCTTGGGCGCATGGCCTTGGGCGCATGCCTGGTGGAGCAGCGCTGTTTTCTCCAAGTTTGGCCTCCTTCGTTTGTAAGCCTCGCCGGGTTCGGCCAGAGTATCGCACACCCCGATTCTTGGCATCGTAATATTTTCCTTTGCTAAGTCTCGGGTGTTGAACACCCTGTTGTTGGTTGTGCAGGGAAGAAGTCACTGGGCTAGTAGAGCCCGAAACGGTATGAGCCTTCTCTGTTTGGGGAACTTATGTGGCAGAGTCATGCGCCGATGTGACAGAGTCCTCCAGCTGCATATCTGCTATGACACTAGCAGGATATGCACAACGAGCCTTCGAAAGCCAAGTCTTGCGAGACTTGTTTGGCTTTACTGATTTTGAGGGAGTAGAGCCATCCCTTGAGAGTGTCTCTTTGAACGCCTGCTGATCGAACTTTACGATCAGCATCTTCTGAGTACTCCCCACTTTGTCGGTATCGGATTGCGTCACCACCTTCTCGTCAGAAGAAAAGGTAGTCCCTAGCAGAGTCGCCATTTTTGTGGACACACAAAAAAGAAGAAGAAAATGCTGTCTTTTCTTTTATTGGTACAAGGCACCATAAATCGAGTACGCCTGAGAGATCCTGCGCTAAGGATCCCCGAGTACAAAAAAGAATTCTGGAAAATGAGACGATGGAGATCGAGCGGCAGTTGCTCCTTTACTCCGTTGACACTCCGATTACAAAAGTGGGAGAAAACCTAAGAAAATTGCTAACTCTTGGCTCACTGGCAAGAAGTGCAGCAATTTGGCTCTTGAAAATGCTCTCCGTTCTTTGTTTTGAAGAGGGGTGAGGCCCCCCTTTTATAGTCGTTCTCGAGCTGGAATGATGTTATGCACCCTCATGAGGAAAGACGCTGGTTCTTAAATGGGCGCATAGTCCTGCTTTGGGCGCATAGGATGTAGGCGCATACAGGCTGCGAGATCGTGGGTTGGTCGTGGTGTTGACGTGGCCGCCTGCTTCGGTGCACAACTGCTCGTAGAGACTGACGTGGCCATGCGCTTCGGTGCACGTTTTGATCATGGCTTTGACCGAGTCAGGCTTGGGCGCATAGCCATTTCTCAGGCTATGCGTCTTCCTTTCGGAGGAGCTAGTCTTGGGCACATGAAGCTTCGCTGACTGGGTGCATGGAGCTACACTTGACTGGGCGCGTAGAGCTTCATTGAGTGGGCGCATGGAGTTACACTGTCTGGACACATGGAGCTACACTTGACTTGGGCGCATGGAGCTATATTTGCTAAAAAAATCATGCTTCTACATTGAACCCCAAGTCCTTCAGAGGTACTGAGAAGCCACTAGAGGTGTCGGCATGGCTTAGTAGCACGGAGAAGCTACTAAAGGCATCCCAGTTACCAGCACGTGATTGGATGATAGCAGTGAACCTACTTTTAGAAGATAATGCTCACTACTGGTGGAAGGCAGAAGAAAGGCGATTAGGCACTGGGATCACTTGGAAGTAGTTCTACGATCTTTTCTATGAATGATTCTTCCCCATCTATGTTCGAGACGGTCTCTACGATCAATTCCTTCATCTGAAGCAAGGAAACATGTCAGTTGATGAGTACGACTCAGAGTTCAATCGCCTGAGTAGATTTGGTGCGGGACTAATCTCGATAGAGTTAGAGAAGGCGAGGAGATTCCATCAGGGGCTTGTACCAGAGCTCAAGTCTTATACGACTACCTAGTCTCGAGTCTTCCATTCAGCTGTCTTGGAAGAAGCTCATGCCCAGGAGATTCTTCGCAAGGAGCAGCAGCAGACATCGAGACGCCATACACTAGCAGTTACACCGGCTAGAGCTACACATGATGGACCTATCAGGAGGCCCACAGGACAGTACCCACAGAGGCCCACACCATATCAGAAGCCTATTTGCCATTACTGTTGGAAGGAAGGACATGTCCAGAGAGACTGTCGGATCCGTCATGGGTGGTGCTTGAGGTGTGGATCCAGCCAGCATATGGTCAAGGATTGTCCAGAGCAGCAGGCGATAGTATATGCTCGACAGACCCCGAGACCGACAACTCCTACACTCCCAGTACCCCGACTAGGACAACAGGTGTCTGGGCTTATAGCACCAACAGTAGGAGCTCCTCGCCCACCATTACCACCCCAGCCAGTACAGCACGACATGACTAGAGTTCAGGACCTCGGCCAGAATTACGGACATGCCTTCTCGTTAGCAGTAGAGAATGTGAAAACAGAAGGAGAAGTCATAGCAGGAATGATTTTAATTTTCATATTCCCTGTTATCATATCCATGCATCATAAGTTTAGCCAAGGCCAGAGAAAATCAGACAGTAGGATGATTGTATAAGCACGAACACTGGACACGGCTTAGATTCTTAAACTTCGAACTACTCGTGTTTTCATTCAATCATAAATCCCGCGAACTAATATTTGGACTAGTCTGACTAAACACCGCTATTATAGCCTAGATTTTGCAAGCTCATCCTTATCGAGCTTGTTCACGACATGTGTATATTGGGGACGTCCACTAACATATTGTCTAATCAGAATCAGTGTATGATGGTCTGATCAACCTTCGTACAGTTGGTTCACTTTTATTTGCTTATCCTACGTGAATTGAGATATAGATGGCTCTAGGATCTCATCCGCAACTGCCTTGACAACTCTATTTGAAACGCCTCTGGAATCCCATACTCGTATTCGATCCTCTCTCACTGGAATACTCATTGTATTCGTCTTTACTATAGAAGCATGGAAAATGATCCATGCGGCCAGGAAATCTCATTGCTCAGAAAGCCCATGCGGCTCAGAAAGTCATGCGGCATAAGGGACTATGCGGCCCAAGACATCCTATGTGGCTCAGAAGACACGTGGCGTAATATTGCACCCCTTCGACCCATGCTGCATTAATTGATTTGACGGCTGACAACTCTGAAAAAGTGACAGCCCTGATACAAAAGAAGTAATTATGACTCTGTCATAATGACAGTCCCCTAGGGAAGAGAAAGCGATCTCTGACACAAATCCCTCGAGATACATAAAATGCCACGTGGTCTTGCCACGTGGACGATCATATGCGGCTCGAGCGAAGACTTCCCATGCGGTTCAGAATGAAGCCGTTCCATGCGGCTCAGGCCGAGACAGTCTCATGCGGCTCAAACGGAGGCCTTCCCATGCGGCTGGAGCGGACCATTTCCATGCGGCTCAAGCGGATGAATCCTTATGCAGCTCGCAATGATCACCTCCATGCGGTTCAAAAGTTCGAAGGAGGGCCACTACCCGAGTAGCCCTGACACTTGGCCCGAACCTTATGCGGCCCAACTCTTATGCGGCTTAATCTTCATGCGGTTCAGATCCCCCCAGTGGCTCCTAGGACACGTGTCCTAAGCCGATCAATCTCTCAGATTTATTACAATCAGAGATTGGGTCAAATCTCAATAATTCGGGACACGTGGCAGGAGAATAAATCAAATTTATTTGCAGACATCAGAAGATCATTATGAGGAAGATTTATTTCAATCAGTATTAATTGCTGATGAGATTTGGTGTAATCTATACTTAATGGTCCAGATTCATCACAATCAAAACGAATGGTCTAGATTGACCAATCCACAGGCCGCCGCCAACTCCAAGAAGCAATCATTTGCAACCCTAATGATCACACCCCATTCATATAAATAGCAGGATGCCATTCCCTTGTAAAAAGGGGACAGATACTTACGTAGAGAGAGACGCACATACAGAGAGAGGAATACACAGGAGCACTCTTCGAGATCAGAGAGAGCACTAGAGTACTTGGAGAGAAGAGCAGAAAGAGAGCAAAGGGAACATTTCTTCTAACGCCGACCAATCTTCTGGAGCCAAGGCTGCATACCGATCGTCCAAGGAGTAAGGCAGGGCTGCCGTCGCCTTCCCGAGCCTCTATCGTCACCCCCCAGAATCTAAAATAAACAATTGTACTTAGTCTGCTGTACCTAGGCTTTCGTCCCTAGGCTTTTTTTGTACAAGCGAGTTTGTAACGTGAAGTAAAAGTCCAGTCCTCCGATAATTGTTCTGCTCTTTTATATTTCATGGCAAACATTTACGGATTTCGGAAAGTCAGATGCTCGTATTGAGGGAAGATAGACCCGTAATATCCTTCTCAGTTCATCATACCATCAATAGACAAGAAAGATATATTCATACAATCATTGACATCTGTTAGAATCAAATTACAGTCTTCAAAACTTGACTCATATCTATCACATCTCGTATCCTAGTACATCGTGTAATATTCTTCCACAAATTGAGGTATGACCTTCCGACTCGAACCTTTCTAACTCCACTAAAACCATAGAGCGGTATCTTTGTTAACTTCTAGAAATGAATTACTGTAGGATATAGATCGTAGAGCCCCAGTAGAATTTAGAATGTACTAGGATTGCCTATTGATTAGAATAAGTAGTTTCTATTAGAACGATAATTAGTGCCTCATGAACTCCCACTTTCTATTTAGAACATTTTTGGGTCCCCGACCGTGGCATTTAGATTCGGAACACAAAGACCAGCTGCTACCTTCCAACAAATTCCATCTGCAAGACCTATACGAGTCCACCTTCATGTAGACATATCATGTCCCACTAAAATACGTCCCCTTGTACTCTATTTTTATGATACGATTTTTGAGCAAAAAAGTGCTAATTATAAACCTTACCGTAACACCGACGAACCTTTCGACTTCAATTTGAGAACCAAACTCAACTCAAAACTTTCGACCCGATATATGGTTGTGATCAACTCGAAGCCCAATATGCACCTGCCCTAGTGTGATACTCAATTGAGACCCTATCTGCCACTTGTACACAAAAGCCATGGGACGCATATTTTTGACTTACGGCACCTATCTAACCAATCCGATTCGGAACTAGCCCAACCTCTCGAGTTAGGACTTGTTCTAGACTACCATAGCCTAGCAGAGATGGTATAAGTTGATCTTATGAGATATTGCCCCACCAATATAGTTTAAATTCAAGATGGATTCATTCAATATGAAACCCCTGCACCTTTTAGCCCCTCTCAGAAGGCTCGTAACGACGTTTATCACGGATAGCCAACTTCAATAAGTGGGGTAGAGCCTGGACCCAAGAACACTTACCCTATAGAAATTAAGCCAATAGGGTTCCTTGTACAACTACCCTCATTGTTCGAAAACCAAGGGACATCTTTCATGCGTTAGCCCCTTAAAATTTTACATTTGCATTCGACCCCCCTTACCGTAGTTTTAATTTCGAGGACGAAATTTCTTTAAGTTGGATAGGATGTAAACCCCCCTAATTTATTAAATTATTTAATTTTAGTTTTGTGTAGAAATTGGTGCTAAAATACATGTATGCATAATATTAGGAGTGTAAAACAATAGTAATAGCAAATACTTAAGTTAATGCATAGTATGGGTGTAAGTTTATATGATATATATATATATATATATATATATATATATATATATTTATATATATATATATATATATATATATATATATATATATATATATATAAAATATATATATATATATATATATATATATATATATATATGTATGTGTGTGTTTTGATTTATTAAGGTGTATATATTTAGATATACATGTGGGAATATATGTGTATATAAATATATCTAAAATATTGAATTGTTGAAAAGAGTTTTTAATTAGAAATAGTAAATAAAAATAGAATTTAGATATTTAAATAGAGTAATAATAGAAAAAAATAGAAAATAGATTTTTAAATAGAATAGAGAAATAGATTTTAAAAAAGGAATTTTTAATAAAGAATAAGAAAAGAAAAAGAAATGAAAAAAAAGAATAAGAAAAGGAAAAGGAAAAGAAAAGAAAAATAATCACTCACCCACCCACTTAAGTGGGCGGCCACCCCTCTCCCGTACACAAGCTGCCATAGCAGCTATTGACGTGAGCAACCCACGGGTTATGTGGGTTCACATAATAACTTATTACTAAGTTTAGTAGTATTAGGTTTTCACCCAAACTTGTATTATATATATCTTCCTCCACAGACCTCAAAACCCTAGACTCTCAAAACGAAAATTGCAGCAGAACATACCCTCTTCGCCTACGAGTTCGTTTCACCAGCGACGGAGTTGTGTGCGCGATGAACGGAGCATCGAAAGTCAGCCCCTCGTCATCTACGGAGCAGTTTTCCCACTCAAGGTATCATAATTCCCAACGACGTAACTTTTTACTCGTAGCACCGATTTTTGATCCGTAAGATTTTCTGGAAAGTAGACTTGACCCTCTTCGAGATCCTCTAGATGGATTTCGACATAAACATCTAACTGGTTCGAAAAATCGAACCGAAGTTAGCAAAAAATCTATTTTTTTGGACTGTTAAATTCAATTTTAAATGACAACTTGTCGGCCAATTTTCTTGCTGTGCATTAAAGAATTGTAGAAATTAATTAAAAACGGTAAAAGAAAACATAATCGAGATCGCAATGAATCTTCTGGATCGTCGTTTCGATTAACGTGTAAAAAATAAATTGATGTTGAAGTTGGAGGAAAAACTGTGTTAACTTATATAAAATTCTGAATTTTTTCTCGATACGACGTACGTCCCGAAAAATCGGGCGACGTACTCGCACACTATACGCATTGAAAGGCGTGTATGGACGTTGCTGACGTGTGGGAACTAACGGGACTCAGTTTCGTCGTGTGTGCGCGACGAAATCAGTCTGTATCCGTCAAGATACCCCCGTATCGCTAATTTGTAAACTTCATCCTAACTTCGTGTACAGTCGTGAAATCGAGACGAAACATACGCCAACAGGTCCGAATCGAAATTATGGTCCCGTGTGCCAAGTTTGGTTTGATTCTGAGGAGGTCGACCGGAACCCCTTTTGGCGGGCCTACGACCCACTCAAACGGGCGATTTTGTACGCGGCTCATCGGAATCCAAAACTAGACATACCATTGAGTTCCTCTCCTCAAACTAAATCCGTAGATATGTAATTTGACAACTTTAGAGACCGTAGCCTTTGGCACACGTTTCGGTGCAATACGGGTCCAACGGCGGACCGTTTTGACCTAAAATTATGATTTTGCCCCTGTTCCAGAATTAGACTTTTGGACAGGTGTTTCCTAGGTATATCTTATACACTGAGTACGTTTTTGATGTTTGTTTCAGCAACCAGAGTTGTTTGGAGATTATGACGTTTCATGGCTGACATTGTGATTTCCTGGACTTGCCACTTTGCACCATCAGGCAAGATATCTTGCCACCTTACTCTGTGATTTATATATTCTTATTTTCAGTATTTCTTTTTTGTTGTTATTATAAAACTGTGCCCAAGTCACATTTGGGTGCAAGCGACTCTATCGGTCGTTTTCTTGTTTTTGTTTATTCTATTGCATTGACTTAGTCTAGTGACCACCCATTTGATGATGAGATATTGGTATATCTCATACGGCCTTGACACCTACTTTACCACGTATTGTGAGTCACATATAGGACACGTACTCGCATAGTCGGCCGACCACCGATACGTATCAGGCGTGCGAAGGTTAGGAGTAACAGCCAATAGAATTACATGCTAGTAGACTTGGCAGTTACTAGAGGTTCATATGAGTCATGGATGTGACTCCACTAGGCATGGGGTGGGAAGAACAGTTCCTTGATGTATGGGCCACATATTCATTGCTATTGTACCTGAAGCTCCGCTGGAGACGCAGGTTCACCTTACTATTACTGATTCCCTCTGATGTTCGCCGAGCGTTATGGACAGAGACGACTGGTTCCCGAAGGAAGGGACGATGCCACTGCTATAAAGCCCGAGTGCCCATATGTGAAGGATTGTTCTTTATTGCATATTCACTATAGTACGGTTAGGTACCCTATTGCATGCGTCCCTTATTTTTCTATTATATATCACAGTTTATACGGCATGGTATTTTCTTGGATCTTGTTACGTCCCTCTGAGGATCTGGTTATCTCTCCAGGATTAGACGATTTCCCACAGGAGTAAGGAGCGGCATTGGATCCATCTTTTGTGGGCGACGAGGCATTTCCCTTTGACATTTAGCTCTATTCTTATCTTCAGGATTATTGAGACTATGTAGTGGACATCTTATGGTCTTTCATTTACTTTCTATTTTGCGGAGGTTGGACTCCGATCTTGTTACTATTTTACATAGCTGTTTGGAGTGGGTATGTCCACCCGGCTATCTTTTAATGCATTATTTATTGGACTCTCGTTTCTTTTATGTTGAGCTGTGATGAGATTAGATACTTATATTCTGGCCTGTGATTTTATTATATATATACAACTTATGTACGCATACGAGGATTTCATATATTGGAGTATTCATCATATATGTGCAGCTGGCATGTTGCATACTTGGTCCTAAGTATTTTGGGATTGGGCGTTACAAAATTCTAAACAAACATCAGAAAAATCGAGGACTCAAATCCTCAACCAACTCAACATCAACCCCTAACCTATAATCTATAGCAACTGCTATACATATCATATATGCATACATACAATAACATATATATATATATATATATATATATATATATATATATATATATATATATATATATATATATATATATATATATATATATATATATATATATAACTAAACCTATGATACATATAAATACCTAACGTATATCACTCTTACAAATCCTGAGACCAAACTCTAATACATCTAACATCTCAGAATCACACAACATCAAAATCAACTCAACATTTCAGGAATTCAGATTCCACACTAACTCATCCTAATCTCCTAAAACATTAAAATTGAAAACAGTTACATATGAACATGTCAATTCGAAACCTATTTTAATCAAATCAAAACTCGAATTCATTTAAGAAACAAGGTTTCAGAGATAGTGTCTAACCCTAAGTGTCCAAATGGAGTGTCGAAGTGGCCGTGTCCAAGTGCTGGACACGAAAATCATCAAGTCAAATGTGTCAAACAACCCAAAACTTGGAACATCATGCTCATATATAAATATCAACTTGAAAACCAAAATAATACAACAAAACTTGAAATAAAATAGTGAGACACATGTATAGTGATGGGGACTAACCCCTCATGTCCATACGTGTCCAAATCGAAGGATACAAAGTGTCGAAATGTGTAAAACAAAATGTATCAGTCGACAGTGCATAAAACAGTGAACTAAGTGTCGTGCTGAGGTATCGAGGGGTATAGGGACTCGTGTGTCTACCCTCGAGCCTCTTGCTCGTGTCTAGGGTTAGTTCAAGTATAGGGGTGTGTGTCCATGTGTCTACATTGCTATCAAACTGTGTCGTGTCTAAGATACGAAAGCGTATCAGTCGTGAAAAACCAACAGTGTACAGACAGTACAAAACCAGTGCACGCACGAGAACCCCTTCGACATGACACAAAATGTCGTAAAACTTGAGGGGGGTCCTGACAGTGCCTGCCCCTACCTCGTGCCAAGTGGCACGTGGCCTGTACAGGAAGAAATCAAGCTCGGGTAGCAGGGGAGCTATGCGGGGATCGTGCTGCGTGTCCAGTCCAAATTTGGACACGAAGACGACACAAAAACGTGCTCAGTCTTCACGAAAGTTAATCCACACATATAGATCTACGAATTCATGTAATTAGTTTTAAAAAATATGAATATTTATTTCTAAGAGGCATTTCATCGAATACTATGAATAGTTCTCCGATACTCCTCCGATACATGTACCAAATGGATCTCATTTCTAACCAAACTTGACCTAGGGCTAGGGAGACCCTAAATGAATACATCTATGGAGAGAACATAATTTAAATAGGTTTAGAGGCTATTACCTATCGAGAGTTGGAATCTCAATGAAAGCTCCTAGATCTAGATCTCCACCAAGCTCCAATGGTCAAATTGCTCCCAATCCTTTCTAGCTAGCTTCTAGAGGCTTCCTCTACACTAGGGGAGCGTATTACAATTGATTAGGCTCAATTTAGAGTTGATTTGAAAAAAGGGGCTAAAATTGGGGAATAACACTAAACTAGGGTTTGTAGGTTTAAAGAAAGAGGCAAGGGGATGTGAACATGTATTTATATAGGGGTGGGGATCCTTTGATGGTAGCCTAGGGTTCATTCTAGGGTTAGGGTTAAGTTTCATGAAGTTTAGAGGTCTCTAGCTAGTTTAATTCTAGGCCTCAAGCTAAAGGCCCAAGTGAAAATATCTATCCTTAACAAATATCTAACCTCTAGATATTCCTAACATTGTCATGATAGAAGCTTCTAATATAATATCTAGGCTCATGGATAATATCTAGGTTAGGGCAATTCTAGGTTAATCTCTAACAAAACACTTAGCACATTATCACTTAATCAAAATCCTAATTAATTCAAAAGTAAAAAAATGACCAAAATACCCTTAGGCTAAAAAGTTGTAATTATTCATCCTAATCATATGGTTGGGTCCCCATGGTCATGGTTAGTCTCTAGGCTTAACAATTCTAGGGTTACACTAGCAAAACATCAAAATCATTAAGCACCAATTTAAATAGTATTAAATTAATTAAAATTCACCAAAAATCACTATCATGAATTAAATCCTATTATTTAATAATCAATTTTTACAAAAGTTTAAAATTACTCTCATTTTAGAAAAGTGGTTGTTACAAGTCTACCCTCCTTAGAAGAATTTCGTCCTCGAAATTTAAGGTGATCGTACTCCTTCTAGGTCAAACCCCTAATCAGTCAAGGTCGAGAAATAACTATCCTTACATGCAATCATTATCCTACTGGTCATAATTTTATAGTCTCGAACAGGGTCACTATATTATCTAGCATATCACAAGAATATCCTGACAGGTACTAATGAAATCACACATAAAGGTGGGGAAGAAGAACATGAAAGACAAACCTGCTAACCTATCACCTACAACGTCGGTCTCCTCGACCGCCAGCACAAAAGCTCCACCCCTCTGGTGTTGGGCGTGTTGTTGCACCACAGGTGGCCTAGCTCCCTCATAAGGAGGTGCAGCGGGACAATCTATCATCCGGTGAGCATCAGACCCATAAAATAGATAAACCTTCAGCCTCCTCCTACAAGACTCCCAAGCGTGCCCTGCCTTCCTGCAGTAGGCACAAGTTTGCATCCTGCGGTCCTGCCCTCGAGGCTGATACTGAGCCTGCTGAACTCTGACTAGTGCCTGCATCTGTTGTGGCTGCTGTGTTACCCTCTGCACACAGGGGTGTTTCACACTACCACCTGCTCCTCTTGAATCCTCTCGGCCCCTCTTGGACTTGAGGTCTAAGTCATTCTCTGCCGCCATAGCTCCTGTCAAAATTTGCTCAAAGGTAGCGTCGCGACCATTCTTGGTCAATGACTTGACCTCCTTGGTCAACGACTTGACCTCCTTGATAAAACCTCTCCTGAACCTTCTCGCCTTCGATGCCTCGTTAAGGCCCTCTATAAATCTGCCCAGACGGCAGAACTCACCAGCATACTCCTCCACTGTCTATTTTTCCTGAACCAGACTCTCAAACTGTGCCTCCAAGGTGCCAAGTGCTGTGTTGGAGAAGAACTTCTCCTTGAAAAGCCACTTGAAAGCCTCCCATGTCTGCCCCTCTGTACCCACTCTAGGGTCTGTCTGGTACCATGTAAGGGCAAGGTCATGAATCTGGCTGCCCGCTGCCTCAATCTGGATCCCAACTGGTATCAGTGCAAGCCTGAAGATCTCCTCAATGTGCTCCACCCAGTTATCAGCATATAATATGCCCTCCGAGCCCTTGAAGTCCCTGGGCCTCATCTTCTGGAAGTCGATAATGGTCGGGGTCTTCTGCTGGTACTGCTGCTGCATCTGGCCTCCCTACGGCTGGGCGATAACCCTCTCCACAGTCGTCATGGCCAACTGGTGGGCATTGTCTATACCCTGTCTGAAATTAGCAGACTGACGCTGTTGGTGCTGCTGTTGGGCCTCCATAATCCGCTGGAAGAAGGCAAAGAGCTGAGCCGCATCCACCGATCCAGAAGGTGGTGTCGGCTAACGAACATCCAGAATCTCTGAGGTAGGCCTCCGAACTGGTGGAGGAGTACCCCCAAAAGCTGTAAATGTCCCTGCCTGAACAGGAACGAATGGTGCTACGGTCCCAATATCCTGATATACCGGACGAGAGATGGCAGACCTCTCACCAGTGTCTGTTCGGCCAGAGCGATGTGATCGTGTCTCCACCATCCCGAAGACAGATCAAATAAGGAAGTCAATACTGAGCAAGAATCGATATAATCAAAAGAGGACAGTTTATTTCAAAGAAAGCAATTATCAGCAAGGATGTATGGATGGCAGGAATTAGATCAGAATTTTTTCCTAACTGTGATTGAGTACCTCTCCGTTAAAGCCTATTTCTCAATTCCTATCGCAGGCTCACAGTAGTACAACTAAGTCGCCGTACTACTATGATATTGCACTAATGCGACTCTCGAGACCTGCATGGGCCACCACTAAAAACGTGTCACGACACGCACCCAGTGTAGGGGTACGAAAAGTGGGTACGTCCAACCTACGCCGCAGTGTCGACGGTAGAACGCTGTTCTAGGTCACTATCTAACCAACAACTCACGCAATTATATAATAAACTTGTAAAAATCTCAACTCCGAACGGAGGACAAGTATAGATATAATGAAATCTCAATCACAGTCTAAGCACGATAAGATAACACAGAAGTTTATAACTAAAGACTAAACAACAACAACAAATATAACTACTAAATAATAATATCTCAAACAAACTCAAATATAAACTCAATATCTCAAGTTATTACAATTCAAGTTCTAAACATGAATCTAAAGCAAGTCTACTAGCTAGTCGCCCAATCACTCCTGAGTGTCGGGGACAAAGGTAGCTAAGCCATCTCCTGCTCCAAGGCAAGTAGGACAAGTGTGCTCAGGCAAGCATCTGTAATATTTTTAACATATCCAGTCAGGATTGGAATGAGCACAACTCATCTATAAATCCCAAGTAAATGACAAAGACTATAAAGCAGTTATAGACAATTATATTGATGAACATGAAAGTTTTATACAGGTGATGATATAGAACAACAGTTAAAGTACAAGGGAAGTAATGTAACAAAACAAGAGAAGAAACATGGCAAGGAAGACTGTAACACAAGCTAGCTAAACTAGATAACATGATAAGTCCAGACAGTACAATATAAGTCAAGTGTAATCCCAATGTGAGTCTAATACAATATGAATCCAATATAAGATGAATCCAGTACAAGATGAGTCCAGTAAGTGATCAATGAATCCAGGGTGTGTCCAAATTATACTCTAACAGTGTGTTTTAAAATATCGAGATCGATATGTAAACGACTATAGGTAATACGGCACATCGCACACTGATCAGGTGAGGGATGGCTATCTTTCCAGTATAATTCCAAGGGAGGTGGTTCCAGTATTTGGGAATGTTCACATGTCTACTCCAATATTTCTCCGCCCAACAAGTACAAATGAATCCATAATCCGACATGAAAATAAGTACAAGTCCAGCCAGAACATGATGATGCCAGTAGGTGATTCCAGTGGTGATTCCAGTAATAGTTCCAGTAATAGAGGCCAGATATGTAAAAGGTGAGTGTCGCATGCAATGGATCCAGTAATATCAATCCGTGTTGGCAGAGAATCAAATAGAACTAACTAGAACTGAAATACAGTAATCGACAAGTAAATGAAAGAATTATCAGAGATTGTACTCGCCTGATATCCTGAATGACTGATGAATATCAGATGTCTGAACCAGAGTCACAGTGTCCTAATTAGAGCAATATAGGTTATGATGTATCCAAAATAAGGTAAATGAAATCTATAATACAATCTACATGATTTCTAAACCATTCTAGGTCAAAGTCAACTCTCGGTCAACTCTGGGTCAAGCCAAGTCAACACTCTAGTCAACTAGGTCAAACTGGTCAACTGTCTAGGATTTGGTCAACTAGGTCAATCTTAGTCAACTAAGTCAAACTCTAGTCCAGCTAGGTCAATTGGTCACATATTGACTCAATGTTGACTTTTGGTCAACTCTAGTCAACTTGAACTATTTGGTCAAACTTTGGTCAATTCTAGGATTTTGGAACTTACACTTATCAACTTTGGTTAAACTAGTCTAGGGCCAGTCAAACTAAAGTCTAAACAACAATCCTATAGGGTAAACTATACTCTAGGCCTATATACAATATCACAAAGTACAACATATAGATACAATACATATTTATATACATACTTGCATACATATCATGTATACATAATTGCATACAAATATATATAAGGTAATATACATACATACATGCTTTATATTACATATATACATATCATGGCATACATGCCTACATACTTGTATTACATTATACATGTATTCATATATTGCATACAAATATACATGTATACATACATTACATAGATGCATACATACATATCATGCATACATACAAGACATACAAACATGCATACATGTATCTATTCAATCATATATATATATATATATATATATATATATATATATATATATATATATATATATATATATATATAATAGATAACATACATTCATTCATGCCTATCCTATATAACAGTACATTAGATTACCCTATATTGCATCCATGTACACTACACTACATTCATTACATACATGGATTACATTACCTCTCACTCACTCTAGATGGCTAGGACGCTAGGATACTAACAATTCGACCTCACTATCTAGGATACTCACAAATCTTTATATTCTAACAAGCTAATATCTGTGCTATACTAACCCTCACATACATGCTCACACATGGCACACTTTTCCTGCTGTTGCCAAGGGCAGCAGCACCTTAACTTGCTGCTACTTCTACTCCTTGGCTAACCCTCACATCCCCAACCTTACCTCCATGTATATACAATCCAACTAAACCCAAAATCATCTCCTAAGGATCAACCTAACTGAAAACAGTATACAAATATAATCGAGGACTCAAATCCTCAACCAACTCAACATCAACCCCTAACCTATAATCTATAGAAACTGCTATACATATCATATATGCATACATACAATAACATATATACATAACTAAACCTATGATACATATAAATACCTAACATACATCACTCTTACAAATCCTGAGACCAAACTCTAATACATCTAACATCTCAGAATATCACAACATCAAAATCAACTCAACATTTCAGGAATTCAGATTCCACACTAACTCATCCTAATTTCCTAAAACATTAAAACTAGAAACAGTTACATATGAACATGTCAATTTGAAACCTATTTTAATCAAATCAAAATTCGAATTCATTTAAGAAACAAGGTTTCAGAGATAGTGTCCTACCCTAAGTATCCAAATGGAGTGTCGAAGTGGCCGTATTCAAGTGCTGGAAACGAAAATCATCAAGTCAAATGTGTCCAACAACCCAAAACCTAGAACATCAAGCTCACATATAAAATATCAACTTGAAAACCAAAATAATACAACAAAACCTGAAATAAAACAGGAAGACACGTGTACAGAGATGGGGACTAACCCCTTGTGTCCATACGTGTCCAAATCGAAGGATACAAAGTGTCGAAATGTGCAAAACAAAATGTATCAGTCGACAGTACACAAAACAGTGAACTAAGTGTCGTGCTGAGGTGTCGAGGTGTATAGGGACTCGTGTGTCCACCTTCGAGCCTCGTGCTCATGTCTAGGGTTAGGTCAAGTATAGGGGTGTATGTCCATGTGTCTGTATTGCCATCAAACTGTGTCGTGTCCAAGATACGAAAGTGTATCGGTCGTAAAAAAACAACAGTGCACAAACAGTACAAAACTAGTGCACGCACGAGAACCCCCTCGACACGACACAAAATGTCGTGAAACTTGAGGGGGATCCTGACAGTGCCTGCCCCCACCCTCGTGCCAAGTGGCACGTGTCCACGTTGCCTACACAGGAAGAAATCAAGCTCAGGTAGCAGGGGAGATGTGCGGGGCTCGTGCTACGTGTCCAGTCCAAATTTGGACACGAAGACGACACGAAAATGTGCTCAGTCTTCATGAAAGTTAATCCACACATATAGATCTACGAATTCATGTAATTAGTTTTGAAAAATATGAATATTTATTTCTAAGAGGCATTTCATCGAATACTATGAATAGTTCTCCGATACTCCTCCGATATATGTACCAGATGGATCCGATTTCTAACCAAACTTGGTCTAGGGCTAGGGGGACCCTAAATGAATGCATCTATGGAGAGAAAATAGAATTTAAATAGGTTTAGAGGCCATTATCTATCGAGAGTTGGAATCTCAATGAAAGCTCCTAGATCTAGATCTCCACCAAGCTCCAATGGTCAAATTGCTCCTAATGCTTGCTAGCTAGCTTCGAGAGGCCTTCTCTATACTAGGGGATAGTATTGCAATTGATTAGGCTCACTTTGGAGTTGATTTGAAAAAAGGGGCTAAAATTGGGGAAGAACACTAAACTAGGGTTTGTAGGTTTAAAGAAAGAGGCAAGGGGACGTTAACATGTGTTTATATAGGGGTGGGGATCATTTGATGGCAGCCTAGGGTTTATTCTAGGGTTAGGGTTAAGTTTCATGAAGTTTAGAGGCATCTAGCTAGTTTAATTCTAGGTCTCAAGCTAATGGCCCAAGTGAAAATATCTATCATTAACAAATATCTAACCTCAACTTAATATCTAGATATTCCTAACCTTGTTATGATGGAAGCTTCTAATCTAATATCTAGGCTCATGGATAATATCTAGGTTAGGGTAACTCTAGGTTAATCTCTAACAAAATACTTAGCACATTATCACTTAATCAAAATCCTAATTAATTCAAAAGTCACAAAATGACCAAAATACCCATAGGCTAAAATGTTGTAATTAGTTATCCTAATCATATGATTAGGTTCCCATGGTCATGGTTAGTCTCTAGGATTAACAATTCTAGGGTTACACTAGCAAAATATCAAAATCACTAAGCACCAATTTAAATAGTATTAAATTAAATAAAATTCACCAAAAATTAATATCATGAATTAAATCCTATTATTTAATAATCAATTTTTACAAAAGTTCAAAATTACCCTCATTTTAGATAAGTGGTTGTTACAAGTCTACCCTTCTTAGAAGAATTTCGTCCTTAAAATTTAAGGTGATCGTACTCCTTCTAGGTCAAACCCCCAATCAATCAAGGTCGAGAAATAACTAACCTATAACATGCAATCATAATCCTGCTGGTCGTAAATTTACAGTCTCGAACAGGGTCACTATACTACCTAGCATGTCACAAGGATATCCTGACAGGTACTAATGAAATCACATACGAAGGTGGGGAAGAAGAATAGGAAAGACAAACCTGCTAACCCATTACCTATAATGTCGGTCTCCTCGACCGCTAGCGCAAAAGCTCTATCCCTCTAGTGTCAGGCGTATTGCTGCGCCACAGGTGGCCTAGCTCCCTCATAAGGAGGTGCAGCGAGACAATATATCATCCTGTGAGCATCAGGCCCACAGAATAGGCAAACATTCAGCCTTCTCCAATAAGACTCCCAAGCGTGCCCTGCCTTCCTGCAGTAGGCACAAGTCTGTACCCTGCGGTCCTGCCCTCGAAGCTGATGCTGAGCCTGCTGAACTCTGAATGGTGGATGCATCTGCTGTGGCTGCTGTGCTATCCTCTACACACAGGAGCATTTCGTACTACCACCTGCTCCTCTTGAATCCTCTTGGCCCCTCTTGGACTTGAGGTCCAAGTCATCCTCTGCCGCCATGGCTCCTGTCAAAATCTGCTCAAAGGTAGCCTCGCGACCATTCTTGGTCAATGACTTGACCTTCTTGATCAAACCTCTCCTGAACCTTCTCGCCTTCGCTGCCTCGTTAAGGCCCTCTACAAATCTGCCCAAACGGCAGAACTCACCAGCAAAATCCCCCACTGTCTGGTTCCCCTGAACCAGACTCTCAAACTGTGCCTCCAAGGCGCCAAGTGCTGTGTCGGGGAAGAACTTCTCCTTGAAAAGCCTCTAGAAAGCCTTCCACGTCTGCCCCTCTGTACCCACTCTAGGGTCTGTCTAGTACCATGTACGGGCAAGGTCCTGCATCTGGCTGCCCGCTGCCTCAATCTAGATCCCAACTGGTATCAATACAAGGCTGAAGATCTCCTCGATGTGCTCCACCCAGTCACCAGCATATAATATGCCCTTCGAGCCCTTGAAGTCCCTGGGCCTTATCTTCTGGAAGTCCAAAATGGTCGGGGTCTTCTTGTAGGAACGAAATCGTAAAGCAGAATACTCTAGAGGGGGGTGAATAGAGTAGGCAGCGAAATATTGCTAATTAAAAATCTCATTAGCAGTTAGATCACAGATATAAAAATAATCACAAAGTAAATGACAGTAATGAAAAGTGATCAGAAGGCAAACGCAAACACCGAGATTTATACTGGTTTCCCTCTTGTGAGGATTAGTCCAATCGGAAGAACTCTAGCTTCCAGTAGAATCCACTATTGGAAAATCTCGCAAGTTTTCTTACGAAGTCCTTGCAACTTCTACAGACGCGAGCTTTGATACGAAGAACTCGACCAACTTCAATTGTGAAGAGTTGTTTCTTCAATCAAGCCTCTGATTATAACCGCTCTGAAACTTCTAGACCGTACCGCACTGGCAAATCGACTAAAGGATTATAACTGGCTTGGGATTTGAAAATGTAAGCTTTTGAGAACTTTTTGGAGAAAATGTAACTTTAGAAGAGAAGAGATTGAAAGTGAATTGGTGATTTGAAATGATCGAAATCCTTCTCTATTTATAGTTTTTCCAAAGATAGAACTCTGACAGAATTCGGACAGAATTCGGACAGAACTCTTTGTAACAAACCGTAACTGATGGGTGACCAAGTTCAAAATCAAACGTTCACATAACGTTCAACTTAGCCGAACTCTGGCCGAACTCTGGCCGAGTTCTGCTAGGGTTCTGCCAGATGATTTTGAGAAAATCATTTTGGCTCTTTGAAAAGTCCTTCAGAAGCTTTTTGTAAAAATGATATTTTTCAAAAACATAGGTCATTTTTAAAAGGATAGGGTGATTTTGAAAAACGATTCCGGACAGCCTATTTGCCAGTACGACTTGGTGTACAATGTATTCCTAGACTCAATAAAATGAAAAATTACATTGCTTTGAAGAAAATACATTCTGAATGGCAAACAGCTTTGGAACAGGTTCGGTCTTGAACATAGTAAATATCCATTGTTGAGCAGTATTCAAAACGTCGTAGGTAAACATCTGAATTGCTTTGCATTTATATCGAGACAGAGTTTGATCAATTATTAAAATCAGGTTTGACCATGACCAATGGGCCAACAATCTCCCCCATTTTGATAATTGACAAACCTTGCCGATATAACATCTAAGTATGGATCAATTCAAAAATATGTAATACCAGAGAAAACAAAAATTGTTCATAACCTGCATTCATGAAGATGTTAGATCCTATTTCTCCCCCGTTGTCACTTAGCAAAATAATTGTAAAAGAGAAAGCTCCCCCGCAATAAATGCATAAGTAACAAACAGTGAAGAAACACAAGAAATATATATAAAACATTCATCATAGGCATTGGTATAAATAGTAAAAAAGATATTTTATAAACAACATAGGCATAGTATTTGTCACAGGCAGTTTATATGGAAGCATAGAAAAGATAATGCTAAAATAAAGCTGAAACAAATAAAATGCTGAGCTGTATAAGTGAACTAAATGAAACATATGCCAAACTGAGGCATAATAAAAAAATGTGTCTATGAAGAGTCACAGATAATAACTAAAATAAAAAGTGCTGATAATATCTTAGAATGTCGGAGCATTTCCAAGTAAACATAAGACAAAAATATCAGTCTCAATATGTAACATCTTAAAAATCATCATCCTCATCATCATCGTCATCGGCTGCAGCGCCAGCATGTCCAGATGGACCAGCTCCAGAAGTACCAGCTCCAGAAATATGAGGAGTGGCACCAGAAGTACGATACCAATCGTAGGCGTTCCCTGGCTGGAACAGAGAGTGGACCGACTCATCATCAATACGGTAGCCAAAAACAGAAGGGTCTCGAGGTAGAGAGCTAGCTGAGTGACCCATCTGTGCAAATCTCAGATCGACGAAGGAGTTGGCAATAGCCTGGAACCGAGTTACGTCACGGAACTCATGTTCCCTGGAAGTGTCAACATAGAATGACTGTAGATCTTATAGGTGCTGATGAATACCCTCAAATGTCATAGGATAGAACTGAGGAGGACCAGGTGCTGTAGGAGTAGGTGTAGGAGGAGCAGGTGCAGTAGGTGGAGGAACAGTGGCAATGCTGCGACGAGAGAGTTTGAGGAACTTGGGCTCAGGGTCAACAGCACAAGTGGATAAGTTAATGTCAAATCTCTGAAAGATGCGTGGGATGATCATCGCATAAGAGAGGTTGCGGTCTCTTCTGCGACATCTATCCATCATCTGAATGATAGTCTTAGGAGCAGAGAAAGGAATCCCCTTAAGAATGTGATATAGAGCAGAAAGCTCAAGTGCAGTGACATTATCTTTGGAAGTAGATTTTGGAAGTAAAGTGGAATAGATGATGCGATGTAATTCGTAGTTAAACAAGTTCAAGTTATTGGCCTTGAACTTTCCAGGACGAGCACGTGCGGGCGCACAAAGCTCATTCTTGAAACTAACGAGAGTCGTACTATCAGGGAAATCGAAATCAGTGATGTCATCGAGCGGGCACCTTCGTTTGGAATACCAAGGATTTCCGCTAACGTTTCATCAGTAAACTCGATATCTATCCCTCCGACACGTGTTCTCGCAGTAAAAGTGTCTAACACGAAATTACAGTAAAATAATCTAATGACATTAGTAGCTATAGGGAATTGTAAAAAAACAAGTGTTGTAACCCTAATGCCTCAAAGTAAGGATGATGGTCGGGAAAGACGGTCCATTTGATCGGAGATTCGGTACAAATAGTACGTATAATGAAATTGGCATACCACAATAGGGCTTGGTCGGGAGTTTTGAAGTAAAACTCGTCCGATGCACCGTCATCCGATTGGATCGGAGAAAAGAGAGAATCCGTATGCGGATCCGAAGACGATGCCTCTTCACTGGCATCGGTCTTCTTCCTTTTGAAAGGATTGAATTCCTTAGGCATTCTATCCCAAAATCTAGAAACTCTAATAATTGAAAAGTGGAGGAGAGAAGGAATTATACCTTCCGAGAATTGGATATGTTATAGAGGACAAAATTCTCTGCATGAATCCAAAGTTTGGATAAAGATCTCCACGCGGATTGGAAGAACAAAGGTGGAGAAAAGCTAGGGTTTTGGGGCGCTGCTGCTGCTACTGTTTGATATAGTTTAGAAGAATGAAGAAGATGGGGGCCTCGGGTTCTGGCTGGTACATATATATACCCAGCCGAACTATGGCCGAATTCGGACCGAACTCAGGCCGAATTTGCCAAGGGTTGCCTGGCTATGTATATATATAAAAAAATAACAATGGGCCACATCTTTTTCATTAATTTGTTTTAAATGTTTAATTCAGAGTTTAGTAATTTTAAATCTCAAAATAATATAATTAATATTATTTTATAAATTAATATTCTTTACTCAGTATCTGTCTCAGATTAGCTGTAGGAGTGTTGTCCCAGCTAACAGAGGTTCACCGGGGAACTCTTAAGTACCGCTTTGCTTCGACCGTAGTCGTGGTGACAGACAGACTCTTTTTAGGCTTGTCTCGAAAACAGTTTTTGAGTATTGAATAAATTAATTAATAAAACAAAATTAATTAATATTATTGATATCTAAAATTCTTAATTCTTGACGTAAATAATTGAAACGATCTTCTGCTAGAGGTTTTGTGAGTATGTCAGCTAATTGATTCTGTGTGTCTATGTATACAAGGTCTATATCTCCATTTTGTTGATGATCTCTAAGAAAGTGATGTCTAATCTCGATATGTTTAGTACGAGAGTGACATACTGGATTCTTAGTCAAATTAATAGAACTAGTATTTTTATAGAAAATGGGTATGTGTGTAAAAATGCAATCCATAGTCTTCTAAAGTTTGTTTCATCCACAAAATTTATGCACAACAACGTCCTGCGGTGATATAATCAGCCTCGGTTGTTGATAATGCAACAAAATTTTGCTTTTTACTAAACCAAGAGACTAGAGATTTTCCTAGGAAATGACATGTGCCGCTAGTGCTTTTTCTATCTACTTTGCATCCGACAAAATCAGCATCAGAATAACCGGTCAGGTCAAACGACGTGGTTTTGGGATACCATAAGCCGACAGAAGAAGTGCCTTTAAGGTATCGAAAGATACGCTTAACTGCGCACAAATGTGATTCCTTAGGATTAGCTTGAAAGTGTGCACATAAGAAAATACTAAACATAATGTCTGGTCGACTGGCAGTTAAATATAGCAAGCTACCGATCGTACCTCGATACTTACGTATGTCGATGGGTTTGCCTTGTTCATCAATATCAAGCTTGGTTGAAGTCGCCATTGGAGTGCTAAGTGGCTTGACTGCTTCCATGTCGAACTTCTTTAATAGATCCTTTGTGTACTTTGCTTGATTTATGAACGTCCCATTGTTGGTTTGTTTGATTTGCAGTCCGAGAAAGAATTTCAGCTCTCCCATCATGCTCATCTCAAACTCATTCTGCATATACTTTTAAAATTCTTGACAAAGAGATTCATCAGTAGATCCAAAAATAATATCATCTACATAGACTTGAATCAAAAGAATATTGTTATTCAAAGTTTTTATAAACAAAGTAGTGTCAACCTTTTCCTTTGAAAAACTGTTATCAAGTAGAAAAGAGCTTAGACGATCGTACCAAGCACAAGGGGCTTGTTTCAAACCGTATAAGCCTTTCTTCAACTTGAAAACATATTCAGGAAATTTGAAATCAGTAAAACTAGGAGGTTGAGCTACATAAACTTCTTCTTTTATAAAACCATTTAAAAATGTGCTTTTGACATCCATTTGAAATAACTTAAAATTATAAAAACATGTAAATGCACATAACATACGAATGGATTCTAATCTCGCAACTGGGGCATAAGTCTCATCGTAGTCAATACCTTCTTCTTGATTGTATCCTTGAGCTACGAGTCGAGCCTTATTACGAGTCACTAAACCATTCTCGTTCAGTTTATTTCGGAATACCCATCGGGTGCCAATGACTGGATGATCAATGGGCTTGGGAACAAGTTCCTAAACTTGATTCTGTTCGAATTGGTTTAATTTCTCTTGCATAGCATCTAACCAAAAATTATCACTACATGCTTCATCAATATTTTTGGGTTCAAACTGCGAAACAAAAGCAACACAAGAAGCTATATTTTTATTCGAGGAACGAGTACTTACACCCTTGGTAATCTCACCAATTACTAAGTCCTTTGGATGATTAGCCAAGAATCTCATCTCTTTTGGTGTAGCCTCAAGATTGCTAGTTCCGGCTTCTTTGCTTGGAGGTTCATCTGATGCCTGATGTGATGGTTCTACATCTTTGTGTGAAGGTTTTACAGTAGCTGTACTTGGTATGATTATGTCTTCATTGTTATCATCGTCTAAGTGTTGATTTAGCTCATCAAACTTGACATTGATAGATTCTTCGATGATCATGGTTCTTTTGTTGAAGAATCTGTATCCTTTGTTCTTTCCTGCATAACCTAAAAATATACCTTCATCGGCCTTTTCATCAAATTTACTCAAATTATCTTTAGTATTAAGAATAAAACATTTACAACCAAAGATCTTGAAATATGAAACATTTGGTGTTCTATCAAACCATAGTTCATTGGGAGTCTTCTTCGATATAGGTCGAATTAGAACCCTATTGAGAATATAGCACGCTATATTTACAGCTTCAGCCCATAAGTATCTAGGTAGACTAAACTGATTTAACATTACTCTAGCTATTTCAGATAGAGTTTTGTTCTTACGTTCCACAACTCCATTTTGTTGCGGAGTCCTAGGGCAAGAGAATTCATGCAGATAACCGTGTGTGTCACAAAATTGCTTGAATTCTGCATTCTCAAATTCGCCGCCATGATCACTACGAATGTGAGTAATCATGAACCCTTTTTCATTCTGTACTTTCTTGCAAAAGGTGACAAATTCTGATAATACATCGTTCTCGCGTACAAGAAAATAAATCCATGTATATCTAGAAAAATCATCTACAATGACAAATGCATATAACTTACCACCTAGACTAGCAATTCTACTTGGTCCAAATAAGTCCATATGGAACAGTTGTAAAGGTCTAGTGGTACTTACAGCATTCTTGGATTTGATTGCGGATTTGGTAGCTTCATTCTTTTCACATTCACTACATACCGTATCCTTCTTGAAAGAAATATCCGGTAAGCCGCGTACCAACTTCTTTGTAGATAGTCTTGAGATTGTATCCATATTTGCATGATCGAGTCTCATATGCCATAGTTGACTCTCAACGCTTTTGGCCATCAAACATCTACCTGCTTTGTTAGCATCTTCCAACAAATAGAAAACATATATGTTGTCTTCCCTAATACCTTCAAATATAGTACTACCAGTTGAACTATCAATTATAGTACATTTATCTTTTACGAAGTTAATACCATAACCGTGATCAGCTAAATGGCTTATGCTGAGCAGATTATGTTTTAACTCGGTAACCAGACAAACATCTTTAATCACTGGATAGGAAGCCTTACAAATGTCACCGATACCGATTAGGTACCCTCTTAAATTATTACCGAAGGAGACGTATCCTTCTTTATTCCTCTTCGACAGTATTGCGAATAATGAAGCGTCACCGGTCATGTGCCGTGAGCAACCGCTGTCGAGGATCCATTTGCTCCTAGCATGTGAAGGGCGTCCCACCTACAAAATAATTTGCAGATGAAAATCTTGGTACCCATTTCTTGTAGGGTCCTGACTGGTTAGTTTTTGGTATCCATGTATAAATATTTAAATCTACTAACTTTATGATTCTACATGCAGAAGATATATGACCAATGAGGCCACAATAATGATACTTAGCATGTTGAGTGTTGAAAGTAGTGTGAGGTACATGATTGGTAGGTTTTGGTTTTCTAGTATAGAAGAATGCATGCCTATTTGTCTTCTTGGGCATAGTTTTGGTATGGTTTGGTCTGACAGTATTGGGCGTGTTCCGATGATTCGGTAATTGACACGTGTTAGAATAGGAAGCAGCAACTTCAGGCCATTTTTCTAAACTAATTTCCAACTTTTTAGAAGTGTCATATAATCTAGTATAGTCAGATGTGAGTGATTCTAATCTGACCTGTGCACACTGGAGACTCTTTCTCTCCTTAGATAGGTCTTCCTTTAACTGGATAATAGTTTGGTCTTTTTTTTCGGATAGTTTAACAGTCTCGTATAACAACAACTTAATAGATGAAAGCTCACCAGACTCATTTGAAGAATCATTATCTTTAACATGATCTAGTAGGTCGGTAAGTCTTCATATTTTACCTTTGTACTCTTTGAGTACCTTCTTAGAGGTTTCATATTTACTATGCACTTTCCTGTAATCATTTAGCAGGTCACTGAAAGCCTCTCCTAGTTGCTCAAAGGTGAAATCATCATAAGGATCAAATAGAGGATTAGTGATTACCTGATCACAAGACATCAAGCATACATTTGTAGCGTCATCTGATTGTTCGTCTTCTGAGTCGCTGGCTTCACTTTTATGCCATATGCTTGTGTTGGCATACTTCCTTGATGTAGATTTCTTCAGGTAGCCTTTGTCAAATTTGCTTCTTTTCTTTGATGATGATGTTGTTGGAAAGTCTTTCTTCATGTGTCCTTTCTTCTTGCATCCGTAGCAAATAGGATCTTCCTCATTGTTGTTATTGTTGCTGTCGTTCGTTCTCCTGTTAAATCTCTTGAACTTCTTGAATTTTCTTACCAGAAGAGCTTGATCTTCATAGTCGGAGTCGCTGTCATCAGAGTCATCTTCGACAGTTCTTCTATGTTGAGCCTTGAGAGCGATCGACTTCTCTGACTTCTCCTTTGGTGTAGCATCTTCAAAGTCTTGAAGTTCTAACTCGTGAGTGGGTAGCTTACCTATGAGTGTTTCCAGAGACATTGTTGAGAGGTCGTTCCCTTCAATGATTGTTGTAGCCTTTGGAATCCAGTTCTTTGTAAGATCTCGTAGAAGTTTGCGAATCTTCTCATGGTTACTGTAATCCTTGCCTAGTGAAGACAGAGGATTTATAATATCTAAGAATCTTGTAAATATTTGAGTGACTGATTCACTTGGCTTTATTTTGAACGCCTCGTACTCCTGAGTAAGTCTGCTGATCTTTGACTCCTTGACTTGTGTTGTTCCTTCGTGGGTTACTTCGAGAAGTTTCCACACTTCGCTTGATGTTGTGCAAGTGGACACCCTTTTGAATTCTGTTCTGTCTAAAGCACAAAATAAAGTGTTAATAGCATATGCGTCAAGACTGGCCTTTTTCTTTTCCTCCTCTGTATATTTGTCATGGGATTTTTTAACTAAAACACCATCAACATTAATACGAGGGAGCTTTTTATAGCTATTAATAACTACAGACCATAAGTCAAAATCAAGAGATTTCAGAAAGAAACTCATACGTGTTTTCCAATAAGTGTAGTTTGTGCCGTCAAACAGTGGAGGTCTGTTTGTGGCTTGGCCTTCACTTGTGAATTTTACAGTTGCCAGGTGTAATGCTGTGATCTATATAACAATTGAATATAACTGCAATTTTACCTTGCTTTACCTGTATAACCCGCTCTGATACCAATTGTAGGAAAGGAATCGTAAAGCAGAATACTCTAGAGGGAGGTGAATAGAGTAGGCAGCAGAATATTGCTAATTAAAAATCTCGTTAGCAGTTAGATCACAGATATAAAAATAATCACAAAGTAAATGACAATAATGAAAAGTGATCAGAAGGCAAACGCAAACACCAAGATTTATACTGGTTTCCCTCTTGTGAGGACTAGTCCAGTCGGAAGAACTCTAGCTTCCAGTTGAATCCACTATTGGAAAATCCCGCAAGATTTCTTACGAAGTCCTTGCAACTTCTACAGACGCGAGCTTTGATACGAAGAACTCGACCAACTTCAATTGTGAAGAGTTGTTTCTTCAATCAAGCCTCTGATTACAACCGCTCTGAAACTTCTAGACCGTACCGCACTGTCACCCCCAGTTTTCAGAAACAGGGGTATTTTTGTCATTTTACATTTTTGAATATTTTTAAATTTTATTTTATTATTTATGATATTATTTTGGGGTTGAAATTTATTTTATTATTTATGATATTGTTTTGGGATTATTTGAGTCGGGTTCGAATTTCAACTCAATCCGACTTGAAACGGAGACCCGGGGGTAGTTTGACTCTAGTGGGACCCACACACTAGTTAGGCATGGCCCACATGATATTAATTTTAGTCCACATGATAGAAATATTTTAGTTAGAGGTTAGACTAATTATTATGGATAAGGTTAGTGTGATTAGAGACTTTAGAATGACTAATTTAGCCCCAACCAATTAGCCCTTTCCTAATACTCAGAGAATAGGTTAGTGGGGGCATTTTGGACCTTACCATAATAGGAAAAATAGCCCCATATGGCCAGCCACTTTGGGAGAGGATAGGCTCAAGTTCATTTCATTATTCTCATCCACACTCTCTCCCTCTTGTTCTTTCCCAAATTCCTAGAGAGCAATCCCTAGCAATTTCTCCACCAAATCCTTCTATTTCGCCACCAAATCTTCTTCTTTCCTTCTCCATTCTAGCCAAGGAGGAAGCTACCCAAGTTTGGGTGGATTCGGAGCTCGTTCGTGTCATTTTGGAATCTCTACGTGTCGGTGTCGCTCCGGAAAGGCTTTTCTTCGATTCGATCTACCGGGAGGTATAAATCCCTTCTCCTTTTCATTTCCTCATGCATATAGGTCTATTTTGAACCCATAGGAATGACCCCCATGGTTGTATCTCCATTTGTGTCTATTTCGTGTCCATTTGGAGGTCATAGGAGTGTCCTTTGTGTTGTGGTTGTGTCAATGTAGGAAAACCCCAAATTTGGACACACTATGTGTTGTTGTTATGTATGAATGAATTATTACATGTTTAATCTCATATTTTTGTATTGGAGATGTGTTCTATAGTGTCTCATATATATATATTAGTGTAGAGAGTGAGTTCTTGATATATTATGTTATATACTTGTGTTCTTTTGTCTCAAACTACCCAAATCTGTCATGATTTTTATCCATATTTTTAATTTTAGCCCTAACTTAGAAATGTCATAATTTCTGGCTCAAAGCTCGGTTTAATATCTCATTTTTTTTAAAAGAAGCGTATTGAAGTTAGATTTCCAAAAACATATATTAATAGGCCTAATTCTTTCTGTAACTTTCTGGAGAATTATTTGAGTGTCAGCTGTACGAAAGACAAATGCGTTCTCGGTGTTTTCGCGATTCCGGGAGTTTCCGGAAACAAAAACGTGATCCGTTTGAAGTTTCGGAAAGCTAACACATAGATCTATAACATACTTTAATCCTAGATTTTAATTCATGCTGAGATGGTACAATATTGATTATTAGTAGGAGTTACTATTCGGCATATGCATTTTGTGCACCCTTGTGTGTAATATAATGTTCTATTTGATTTTAACCCATGTTAATGTATATACATTATGTAATTAAATAGAGAATGCAAGCATGAGTAAATGTTTAAATAAATAATGTATGAGGTATAAGTATCCTATCTAATGTAAGCATGCATAAGTATGGCTTGTAATGAATATGTAGGTTCCATAGTATGTAATGTATGGTGCATATAGTAGTACAAGAGAATAAATGAATGATGAATGAATGCAAGCATGAATGTAATGTAATAATAGATGTAATGTATGCAATATACAAGTTAATGAGATGTAATGTTCTATGTTAACACAAATCCTATATTACCTCATGTACCCCTTACACTATGTAGACACTATCACACTTGACACTTTGTTCACTTACACTTTGACACTCTTTGATATGTATACACTATGTATGCCCATTTAACCCTCACTTGCCCCTTTGCCATGTTTACATACACACACATAGCGTCTTAAATAAGTATTTATGAATACAGTTAACTTAGCTATGTATGTATATTATATATATGTTAGCATATTGTGTTGTAATATATAAGTTTATATAACCATTTGAAATGCCATGATTATAGACCTAATGTTGAATACCAATATATGCATGTATATATATGTGTAGACATATATAGTTTAAAGTAATAGATTACCTAGTGTATATCCAATGTGAATTCTTGCCTATTTGAGTATTGAATAATTGCATGCTATATAGAGTTGGGTGTATGTTGGCTTGTATAGCCTTGTATTGATGTGTGCTTGCTAGGATAGTCTTGGTTAGGCCTAGTAAGACTTGCTGGGTTAGGACATGACCTAGTTTGACCTAGTTTGACTAGTGCAGTTGACCAGAGTTGACCAAGGGTTGACTTTGGCCTAGTTTGACCTAGATTCATGTAGAATGCATTGTAGTGCTTTATATTACCCTTCTGGACATGTTGTGACTTGTGCTGTTCTAATTAGGAGCCTGACACCTCTCCTCGGACAGTATTTTTACCTTGGACATTCAGATATCAGGCGAGTACATTCTCTGATCGTTTCATACTTGTCACGAATTATATTCTCGCTCTAGATTACTTTTACTGATGCTGTCACGTTATCATCACGGATTGGTACTATATGAATCTCTTCTTGGGATGTTATCCCCCTTAGCGGGCGCATCGGATACTTTATGACATGTGTTTCATGTACATCATGTATTCTTTGCTTCTGTGTTATTCATGTACACTCATGTTCTCTCATGTTCTTACATGTACGTTCATGTACTCTCATGTTCTTTCATGTATGCTCATGTTTCCTCATGTGTTTCTTGTATAACCAAAATATCATGTCTGTAACGTAACTTGAATAGATCCTTGTGTATTGATTGTGGGTAGGGGTGAGTATAAATGGTCATGTGATTTACCCATCATATATACTCTATTACTTTTCATGTTCATCATGTACAACCTAAGCCAATTACATGCCATCTCGTACTCTAAATCACTAGTCACTTACAGTTCTTACTTATCATGTATATATATTTCCAGTTATCAAATATCTCTCATGTTTTCATGTACATCTTCTTACAGCATTTCATGTATCTTATTCTATTGCCTGCTTTATATTTCCTAACATGATATGAATTGCATGAGATATATTGTGCTCGCTCCTGTCTTGACTGGACCTGTTGATAAATTTTACAGATAGCCTGGGATTGCCTGCTAGCCTAGAGGAGACACAGTAGAGGTTGTTTAGATAGTTATTTTATTTTGTCTGGAGTTGTATTTACTTGTGGATTACTGTATTTGAGTTTTGAGATATATTTCTGGGATTATGTATCTTAGACACTTAGACTTCTATCTCCTGTATCTCTTTTGGATTTCATGTTTATCTATCTTTATCATTCTACCTTAGATTGTGATTGAGTTGTACCTCTGTGTTGGCCTCCTTATGGAGAGTATTCATATTATGCTAGATATAGTTCTTGACCTAGAACAGCGTTCTACTGCCGACACTACGGCGTAGGCTGGACGTTGTTACGTACTCGTACCCTCACGATGGGTGCGGGTCGTGACACGTTTTTAGTGGTGGCCCATGCAGGTCGAGTTTATGTAGTGGTATTCGAACTAGAGTACCACTACATCCTGCAGTAGGAATAGGATATATTTTGAAGGTACTCAATCACGGTTAGGATTCCTTGAGAGATTCCTGGGACGACCCTTGAGAATCTTATTTTAACTTCGATTTGAAATCTGTTTTTCCCTGATTTGATTTACCTTTACTTCCTGTTATTGAACTTGATTTTGATGGATTATTGTTGAATTTTGAATCTTGATGTTAGTGGTTGAATTTGAGTCTGTATTTTTATGATTTTTGATGGATTATTGTTGAATTTTGAATCTTGATGTTAGTTGTTGAATTTGAGTTTGTATTTATATGTATATGTACATTTTTTTGGAATTAAGGTATAACCTGATAACATACTTGATAAGGACAGTGAGAAAGGTAAAAGTCTACTTTATTATGGAATTTAGAATTTATTGCAGTCATATTTGCTAGCATGACATGGACGTAGAGCCTGATATAGCTATACTTATCTTAGTTATGAAATCTAGATTTTCTTGCAGCCATACCGGGTGGCGTGGTAAGAATTCTAGATAACATGATTATAGGGTGTATGCCTTATTATGGACTCTATCGTTTATTGCAGCTATGCTTATTGGCGTGGCAGAATTCTGACAACATAATTTTAAGAAGACGCATATGATTATCAGATTGTACCTTAAATATTTTTGAACATGTTTTCTCTACTTTTGTTTCAGTCCTTCAAAAAAAAAAGAAAAAAAAAGAAAGAAAGAGAGAATTGTTATTTGTTTGTTTTGTTTTGTTTCTCATTTATTTTACTTAGGAGTAGCTTTAGCTATTTTTATAAACTTTGTGTAACTTCTTACTATGAAATTCTTCTTAATACAATGAATCGATAATTTTGCTAGACTTTATCTTGGATTTGAAAATTTAGCTCTGGGTTTCAAAATGGGTTTTTCTTTTAAACAGATAAGCAAAAACAGATTTTATCGTTATTTTTTTCTTGCTATTATTCTTGTATTAAATAATAATAATAATACTGTCTTGATTACGTCAATCACCTGCTTGCAACCTTGGTAGGAATCTAATTGTTGGTCTTAACGTAGAATTAAAATTTTATATTCGGACATGAGAATATATATGAATATATATAGTGGACACTTTCCTGACACTTATGCATGCTACACTTGATTTCCACCTATCTGAATACATATTAATATGTCGTTAATGTTTAAATTTTCAAAACTCCAATATTTCCGATTCTCTGCTTTTCCTAGCTTAACTCGTAATTTAAATATAAAATTTCATGATAATAGTTTTATTTATATCACTGCACATGTATGTTATACGTAGGGTTTCAATTCAAAAAAAAAATTGGTTGAGTTTTGTGTTTAAATTTGTCAAATCTGAGACTGGGTACATATTAACCCTTTATACGGGATTTTAAATGTTAGTTCAAATTGATTGTTTTAAATGTAATATTTAGAGTTGTGTACATTGTTGTTGTAGGGATATAAATTTAGGTTCCATATTCTTACATGTTAGGTTGTGATAAACATTGAGTTGGTTTTGATGTGCAAATTCTCCAAAATCCTGAAAACTGAATACATGTTAACATTTTTACATTGATTTCCATGTTTAGTTCAATTTCAGATTTAACATGTAATATTGAACTGTATGCGTAGATAAATGTATTGATAGTATATTAGGGTTTCATTTCTATCATGTTAGGATGTATTGGGAGCATTGAGATTAGTTGTGATGTTTCAAACTCCTAAATTTTGAAATTGCATTATGTTAATATTGCACTGGTTTAAATGTTAGCTTATTTTCAGATTTTGTATGTAAATGCTGAACTAAAACTGGGTTTAACCTTTCAATACTAAGCTATAACCCTGTACAAGGACACACACACACCCTAACTTAGTATACCCTGTCATGTAACCTAACTCTTCCTCTCTATGTCATGATTATATATCTATATAGATATATATAGAGCTTAGACATACATGTTATAATGTATATACATACATAACTAAATCTCTACCTCTTTATATATACATATATACATGGTTAGCCATGCATGTTATGAGCAAATGAGTTGTGTATTGTAGATTGTTTAACCAATATGCCATGATTAGTGTAACTTGATAGTTATTATTTGAAACCCCAAATCCTCCTATGCACTTTCATGTATATTTCACATACACACACGCCTATTATCTAACCATATGAACATGTCCACATACACCCATACACACACGAACTACATAACTTGTACATAATGCTAGCTTTTTCCTCTCTAACGCTATATATATAAATATATTGTGATTGGATTTCCATGCAATTGGCTTTCATTCTTTAACTTTTGATTTTGATTTTCTTGAATAGTATCCCTTATTAGATAAATGGTAGTTAACTTTATTTTATTTTGATAAGTACCAATTTTTATATAGGATGGTAGACTGCCTTACAGTCTTGATGATTATTATTTCTGTATCTTTTCTAGTTTAGCACCCTAGATTGCTTGTGTGTTTTGATACCATATGACCGTTTTGGTCTAGCATGACTAGTATACCTAGATGAGACTTTCACTACCACCGTATGCCATGACCCTGTATGTCATCCTTTTAAATCGTATGATTGTTTAAGTTCTGAGACTTTGATTGTGGGGGGTTTGACCTAGAAGGAGTATGAACATTTTAATTTTGAGGATGAAATTTTTCTAAGGTGGGTAGACTTGTAACACCCAGTTCTCTAAAATGAGGATAATTTTGAAATTTTATAATTTTAATCATTTATTGATTTGACATTTAAATCATGATATGATTTTTGGTAATTTTTAAATCATTTTAAAACTATTTAAAATCATGACTTGTGATTTTGATGTTTTGCTAGTGAAACCCTAGAGACTGTTTGACCTAGAGCCTAACCATGTGATTAGGATATTTTAATGTCATTTCTGGCCTAAGGATATTTTGCATTTGACCTCTTTGAATTATTTTGATATTTATTGCGTTGGTGATTGTTGATTTTGACCTTTAATATGTGTGATTTTGTGATGGTTTTTTGTCCGTATCGGACACGTATCAATTTTTATATACAAATGTTTGATGTGCCTCAAAGAGATTTTTTTTATTGCTAATTTTTTTTGAAAAGTATTTGAATGAGATTGTTTTCTGCATGTGTTTCCTGTCATCGCTTTGTTTTAATTTCGAGGACGAAATTTTTTTTAAGGTGGATAGATTTGTCACCCCCAGTTTTCAGAAACAGGAGTATTTTTGTCATTTTACATTTTTGAATATTTTCAATTTTATTTTATTATTTATGATATTATTTTGGGGTTGAAATTTATTTATTATTTATGATATTGTTTTGGGGTTATTTGAGTCGGGTTCGAATTTCAACTCAATCCGACTTGAAACGGAGACCCGGGGGTAGTTTGACTCTAGTGGGACCCACACACTAGTTAGGCATGGCCCACATGATATTAATTTTAGTCCACATGATAGAAATATTTTAGTTAGAGGTTAGACTAATTATTATAGATAAGGTTAGTGTGATTAGAGACTTTAGAATGACTAATTTAGCCCCAACCAATTAGCCCTTTCCTAATACTCATAGAATAGGTTAGTGGGGGCATTTTGGACCTTACCATAATAGGACAAATAGCCCCATATGGCCAGCCACTTTGGGAGAGGATAGGCTCAAGTTCATTTCATTATTCTCATCCACACTCTCTCTCTTGTTCTTCCCTAAATTCCTAGAGAGCAATCCCTAGCAATTTCTCCACCAAATCCTTCCATTTCGCCACCAAATCTTCTTCTTTCCTTCTCCATTCTAGCCAAGGAGGAAGCTACCCTAGTTTGGGAGGATTCGGAGCTCGTTCGTGTCCTTTTGGAATCTCTACGTGTCGGTGTCGCTCCGGGAAGGCTTTTCTTCGATTCGATCTACCGGGAGGTATAAATCCCTTCTCCTTTTCATTTCCTCATGCATATAGGTCTATTTTGAACCCATAGGAATGATCCCCATGGTTGTATCTCCATTTGTGTCCATTTCGTGTCCATTTGGAGGTCATAGGAGTGTCCTTTGTGTTGTGGTTGTGTCAATGTGGGAAAACCCCAAATTTGGACACACTATGTGTTGTTGTTATGTATGAATGAATTATTACATATTTAATCTCATATTTTTGTATTGGAGATGTGTTCTATAGTGTCTCATATATATATATATATATTAGTGTAGAGAGTGAGTTCTTGATATATTATGTTATATACTTGTGTTCTTTTGTCTCAAACTACCCAAATCCGTCATGATTTTTATCCATGTTTTTAATTTCAGTCCTAACTTAGAAATGTCATAACTTCTGGCTCAAAGATCGGTTTAATATCCTGTTTTTTTTAAAAGAAGCGTATTGAAGTTAGCTTTCCAAAAACATATATTAATAGGCCAAATTCTTTCTGTAACTTTCTGGAGAATTATTTGAGTGTCAGCTGTACGAAAGACAAACGCGTTCTCGGTGTTTTCGCGATTCCGGGAGTTTCCGGAAACAAAAACGCGATCCGTTTGAAGTTTCGGAAAGCTAACACATAGATCTATAATATACTTTAATCCTAGATTTTAATTCATGCTGAAATGGTACAATATTGATTATTAGTAGGAGTTACTATTCGGCATATGTATTTTGTGCACCCTTATGTGTAATATAATGTTCTATTTGATTTTAACCCATGTTAATATATATACATTATGCAATTAAATAGAGAATGCAAGCATGAGTAAATGTTTAAATAAATGATGTATGAGGTGTAAGTATCCTATCTAATGTAAGCATGTATAAGTATGGCTTGTAATGAATATGTAGGTTCCATAGTATGTAATGTATGGTACATATAGTAGTGCAAGAGAATAAATGAATGATGAATGAATGCAAGCATGAATGTAATGTAATAATAGATGTAATGTATGCAATATACAAGTTAATGAGATGTAATGTTCTATGTTAACACAAATCCTATATTACCTCATGTACCCCTTACACTATGTAGACACTATCACACTTGACACTTTGTTCACTTACACTTTGACACTCTTTGATATGTATACACTATGTATGCCCATTTAACCCTCACTTGCCCCTTTGCCATGTTTACATACACACACATAGCCTCTTAAATAAGTATTTATGAATACAGTTAACTTAGCTATGTATGTATATTATATATATGTTAGCATATTGTGTTGTAATATATAAGTTTATATAACCATTTGAAATGCCATGATTATAGACCTAATGTTGAATACCAATATATGCATGTGTATATATGTGTAGACATATATAGTTTAAAGTAATAGATTACCTAGTGTATATCCAATGTGAATTCTTGCCTATTTGAGTATTGAATAATTGCATGCTATATAGAGTTGGGTGTATGTTGGCTTGTATAGCCTTGTATTGATGTGTGCTTGCTAGGATAGTCTTGGTTAGGCCTAGTAAGACTTGCTGGGTTAGGACATGACCTAGTTTGACCTAGTTTGACTAGTGCAGTTGACCAGAGTTGACCAAGGGTTGACTTTGGCCTAGTTTGACCTAGATTCATGTAGAATGCATTGTAGTGCTTTATATTACCCTTCTGGACATGTTGTGACTTGTGCTGTTCTAATTAGGAGCCAGACACCTCTCCTCGGACAGTATCTTTACCTTGGACATTCAGATATCAGGCGAGTACATTCTCTGATCGTTTCATACTTGTCACGAATTATATTCTCGCTCTAGATTACTTTTACTTGATGCTGTCACGTTATCATCACGGATTGGTACTATATGGATCTCTTCTTGGGATGTTATCCCCCTTAGCGGGCGCATCGGATACTTTATGACATGTGTTTCATGTACATCATGTATTCCTTGCTTCTGCGTTATTCATGTACACTCATGTTCTCTCATGTTCTTACATGTACGTTCATGTACTCTCATGTTCTTTCATGTATGCTCATGTTTCCTCATGTGTTTCTTGTATAACCAAAACATCATGTCCGTAACGTAACTTGAATAGATCCTTGTGTATTGATTGTGGGTAGGGGTGAGTATAAATGGTCATGTGATTTACCCATCATGTACACTCTGTTACTTTTTATGTTCATCATGTACAACCTAAGCCAATTATATGCCATCTCGTACTCTAAATCACTAGTCACTTACAGTTCTTACTTATCATGTATATGTATTTCCAGTTATCAAATATCTCTCCTATTTTCATGTACATCTTCTTACAGCGTTTCATGTATCTTATTCTATTGCCTGCTTTATATTTCCTGACATGATATGAACTGCATGAGATATATTGTGCTCGCTCCTATCCTGACTAGACCTGTTGATAAATTTTACAGATAGCCTGGGATTGCCTGCTAGCCTAGAGGAGACACAGTAGAGGTTGTTTAGATAGTTATTTTATTTTGTCTGGAGTTGTATTTACTTGTGGATTACTGTATTTGAGTTTTGAGATGTATTTCTGGGATTATGTATCTTAGACACTTAGACTTCTATCTCATGTATCTCTTTTGGATTTCATGTTTATCTATCTTTATCATTCTACCTTAGATTGTGATTGAGTTGTACCTCTGTGTTGGCCTCCTTATGGAGAGTATTTATTTTATGCTAGATATAGTTCATGACCTAGAACAGCGTTCTACCGCCGACACTGCGGCGTAGGCTGGGCGTTGTTACGTACTCGTACCCTCACGGTGGGTGCGGGTCGTGACACGCACTGGCAAATCGACTAGAGGATTGTAACTGGCTTAGGATTTAAAAATGTAAGCTTTTGAGAACTCTTTGGAGAAAATGTAAGCTTTAGAAGATAAGAGATTGAAAGTGAAATGGTGATTTGAAATGATCGAAATCCTTCTCTATTTATAGTTTTTCCAAAGACAGAACTCTGACAGAATTCGGGCAGAATTCGGACAGAACTCTTTATAACAAACCGCAACTGAAGGGTGACCAAGTTCAAAATCAAACGTTCACATAACATTCAACTTGGCCGAACTCTGGCCAAGTTCTGCTAGGGTTCTGCCAGTTGATTTTGATAAAATTATTTTGGCTTTTTGAAAAGTCTTTCAGAAGCTTTTTGTAAAAAGGATATTTTTCAAAAACATAGGTCATTTTTAAAAGGATAGGGTGATTTTGAAAAACGATTCCGGACAGCCTATTTTCCAGTACGACTTGGTGTACAATGTATTCCTAGACTCAATAAAATGAAAAATTACATTGCTTTGAAGGAAATACATTCTGAATGGCAAACAGCTTCGGTCTTGAACATAGTAAATATCTATTGTTGAGCAGTGTCCAAAACGTCGTAGGTAAACATCTGAATTACCTTGTATTTATATCGAGACAGAGTTTGATCAATTATTAAAATCAGGTTTGACCATGACCAATGGGCCAACACTTCTGCTGGTACTGCTGCTGCATCTGGCCTCCCTACGGCTGGGCAAATACCCTCTCCACAGTCGTCATAGCCAACTGGTGGGCATTGTCTATACCCTGTCTGAAATCAGCAGACTGACGCTGCTGGTTAGGGCAATTCTAGGTTAATCTCTAACAAAACACTTAGCACATTATCACTCATTCAAAATCCTAATTAATTCAAAAGTCACAAAATGACTAAAATACCCTTAGGCTAAAAAGTTGTAATTAGTCATCCTAATCATATGGTTAGGTCCCCATGGTCATGGTTAGTCTCTAGGCTTAACAATTCCAGGATTACACTAGCAAAACATCAAAATCACTAAGCACCAATTTAAATAGTATTAAATTAATTAAAATTTACTAAAAATCACTATCATGAATTAAATCCTATTATTTAATAATCAATTTTTACAAAAGTTCAAAATTACCCTCATTTTAGAAAAGTGGTTGTTACAATATTAGAGAGTTACACTATCATTAGCTAACTAGGGTTATCACAGGCCTAGTTATTAATGAGATGCAGTTGACATATTCTCGTAGTCACAAGCCCTGCAGACTATCCAGGCTATCCAGGCGAAAGTTACGAGTGTTATCAAGTTACAAGAGTTATCAAGATTACTGGTGTACTTGAGTACTTAGGATACAAGAAGTGCAACACATGACAGTATACTGAAAATGCGCCCTACTCGACGGCAGGCTTCAAGTCCACAGGTGTGGCCGGGATAACGGGATCGCCTGTACTGGAAAATCTCTCTATATGAGTTACTTGATCAATCTAGTCGTTTAACCTAGTCAGATTCAATATGAATTCCTGACCGTGGTAACCAGTAATCCTTGTCCTACACATGATGCAAGATAAGACATGTAGCTTGTACAATCACATTCAGGAAAAATCAACCACGGAGTCAAGACAAGAGTCACACTAGCAAGACAGGAAATAGCTGTCGCAACAACAATCAAGATTATACATGTCATGTCAGGTTTACTTGTCGTATCAAGAATACTTGTCAGGAGTGCGCCTCGACGGGCCAATATCAAGATTATCAAGAAGGGATCATGTTATCATGTTCAAGTTCAAGTTCAAGTTACAAGCTCAAGATTATCAAGTTGTCAAGTCGGATCGTCATAATTTAGGCCAAGTACAGAAAATATGCAAAGAAGATCAAAAACATCCATCGGTGATTGAAATTATCAGTCGCATATGAACTCCAATTAAAGTGAGACATGAAGATTCTTGAAGCCAAGATGAAGATCTACAACTTTTATGTTTTGAGTTTTATAAGATTTTAGCTACAAAATAGCTTAAACAAGCAAAAACAGTCAATCAGAGAATCGCGCACGTGAAGCACGGTGCACAGCAGAGAATCACGCACGTGGCGCAGGGCGTGCGACAATGAATCACGCACGTGGAGCACGACACACGGCAGAGAATCACGTACGCGACGCACGGCGTGCAGCAGAGAATTGCACAATCGGCGCACGACGCACGGTAAAGAATCGCGCACGTGGCGCACGGCGCGCAATAGAGAATAGCGCATACGGCACGGCACACGGCAGAGAATAGCACACGCGTTGCACGGCGCACGACAACGAATCGTGCATGCGACATACGGTGCACGACAGAGAATAGCGCATGCGGCGCACGGCGTGCAATAGATTATCGTGCACAGCACATGAAACGCACAGTGCGTGGGTGCACGACGTACGGGGCATAGATGCACGGTATACGGGCGCGCACGACACCCGAAGCGCGCGCACGACACTGTTTATCGTCCCGACAGCACCGAAGGTGTGGGGAACTCATGAACACAAGAAATGCCATAACTTCCTCAAAATAAATCGAAATCAAGTGGTTCAAAAGCCAAAATTGGGTAGAATTGAATTTCCCATAACATGGAACCGTTAGTTTTCGAAAATACCAAGATTTTAGAGATCAAAACCAAGAAAAACAAGAAAAATTTAAAACTTTGATCTACAAAAATATGCCCAACAAAACCAAAAATTACAAGTTCTAAAGATGCTTAGAATCATGCAAGGAAGAGAATAGAACAATCAAAAATGGAGATCCATCATGTTCTCCATGGAGCAAGGTATACTTGCCTTAGGTTGGTGGGAGGAGTAATGGAGAAGGAGGAGAAGAGTTAACGAGAGATAATGAGAGGAGAGAGAAGGAGTTGGTATAAATACCAAGCCATGTCATGCTAAACCAACCCAACCTAAACCAAGCCAAGCCACATGTCATGATTTACCAAGGTGAATCAAACCAAAACCAAACCAAGCCAAGAATAAGCAAGACAAGTCTAAATACGGATCACCTGACAATGTCAGAAATCTGTACAAGTATACTGAAAATACGTATAACAGAAAATGGGAGTAACATAACTGCACATTAAGAATATAAACAGATTGCAATTGTTCAGTACAAGCTTCACATCCAAAATATAAAGTGCACTATACTGTAGTATAAGCAACAGTTCATAAATACATTGCATACATTACGACCCAACATAAAATTTACAAAATATCCCAAAAGCCAAAATAATAAACCCACATGCCAACAGCAACCTATCATCCATAATTTGTAGGAACCTGTCATCCAGAAAATAGAAACATATGTAAGAATTGATGAAATGAAGAAGTAAGAATTAGAAATGAAGAAGAATTAGACATGAAATGAAGAAGTAACAACATGGCATCCATAAGTTTACTCCAACAACCTGACATCTATAATTTGTTTAGGGACGGTGGCTCAGAAGAGTTAGTGAGTAAAGGATTTAGGTAGATATCAAAATTCTTCAGTTGCTTCCCATAAACAGAGCACCCCACAGAGCTACATAGCAATAGGTAGCATCACATAATGCAGCTGAAGCTCCTACATTTCCTTAAACCCACATAACTCTAATTCATCATTGCCAACTTTCAAAAATGGGTCACCAAAATGCTAAAGACCCTTTACTTGTCTACAACCTATGAAAAGATGAGTAAAAGCCATGTATCAAAACTAAAGAAACTATAATTATTAAAATGCCAAATTTAAAAAATGAGTAAAAAAATACTAACCTTTTGATTGTAACACACTCTCCCTTGCAACACTTTCAATATTATCGTTGATTTTCCTTCAATATGAGGAGTTGGATTGCCATGACACACATGCAGGATTGACTTAGAGAGCTTAGGCCTACATGGTTTGGCTCTTGGCACTGCCACCTTCTCCTTATAAGGATTTGGGCATGCTCTTGAGTTATGTCCTAATTGATTGCACTTGCCACAGGTGATAGTGGCTCTAGTCATGCCTTTTTCAGCTTTCTTATTAGACTCGCTTTCATTATCTTGTTTCTTTCTATTTTTTGCCTTCTCCCAGTTTGGATATGGACCACATGAGGTATCACATTATGAAGTTGTCTTAGATTTCTCATTGAAAGAGGATTGATTACTTCAGCTTTGACCCTGGATGTTTCTTCTTGAAATTGTCATATATGTGCCTGACACAAAATCTATGCTCTACATTAGGAAGGAGTACAAAATCTATGCTCTACATTAGGAAAGAGATTTTGAAACACATCCAACAGGCTTTTGTTTATCATAAATCCATGTGATTGCATTTTCATCCATACCAAGTACATCCAATAGTTGATCCATGAACTAGTTTCATGTTTCTTTATTTTCTATCTCCACAATAGCCCAAGCAATAGGGAAGAAACTGTTGTTACCATCTCTATCCACTGCACTAAGAAGTTGCCCTTTGTACTCAGTCTCTAGAAAACACCCATCAAGACCAATGAATGGTATGCAACCTTCTTTAAAACCCTTTATCACAGCATTTAAAGTGTAGAACACCCTCACAAATCTGATGGACTTTCCATCAGCCTCTATTTCTTCCTTGACCCTAACAACATTCCCAGGATTAGTACTCATCACCAACATAGCATACTCTCTGATGTAAGCATATTGTTCTTGGGCATGCCTATCGATCAACTCTAATGCCATCCTCTTTATCCTTGAAATTTTGTGTCTTGAACAGTGAATCTCCAAATCTTCTGCAATGTGACTTCTAAACCCAGCATGCTTCCAGTCTGGATTATTTCTGAACTCGTGAACATATCTCTTTGTAAGAAATGTAGCATTAGCTTGTCTATTACTGTCCACCTTAACACAGTCTTTTGAATGGTCAGGCACATATTTTTTCAATACAAAATACCCATTACAGCCAAAAACACTCCCATGAATCCTCCACTCACAAGCCTCATTTGCATATCTAGCTGTGACCCTCTTCGTTTCATTGTGTATCCACTTGATATTATACTTGTTCTTTATGGGTCATGGAGCCTCAATGCACCCATAAATTCTGTATGTGAAGCAAACCTTTGCCCTACATGAAAAGACATATTTTTATCCCTCACCAACCTTTTCTGAGTCACTACAGGATCTGTAGGAGCAGAGTCAACATTCTCATCATCAAAACTATCTTTTGAGGAGTGTACACTACCCAACTCATCATTAGGAGCATTGTCACGAACTGTACCCATTTTTCGAGATACAAGTGCGTGTCCAAGCCAGCCTACGCCGCGGTATCGATGGTAGGACGCTGTCAAGTCCACAATAAATAGCATGCTCGCAAAACAATTATTATTGCTCATTCACAAGATCTAAATTAGTTACAATATTCACAAGTTTAGATTTGAATACAAAGTACAATGTCTCACAAAATTATAAAAAGACAACTAGATAATACTCAACTGTCTAACTAGTCTCTAGGTTTGGCATCCGCATGTATCCATGTCTCCCCAATGGTCCAAGCATAGCGTAGTAGGCGACTATCTGAAAAATAGGTTTCCAGTCAGGAATGGAACGAGTACAATCCAAGCATGCAATTCCAAATATATGATAACGACTATAAAAACAGTAAAAAGTCGTGACATACATGATGAAAGAAATAAACTATAAAATATGACACGGAAGAATATGGTGGAACAGTTAATCATGAACTATAAAGACAAGTGAATCATGGAACAAGAAAACTTAATCAACTATGTGATTTGAATTACACCTTTTAATATGTGATCAGGCTGGTCCACTACACCGCACGGTCAAATAGGATTTGCATCCTCACTGTCAACATTGCATTATATAAATATGGTCTACATTACATGAAATAAAGCATTGTCTGCGGGTTGATCACATATCTACTTAGTACATACTTTTCTACCCGACTACTACACATGGATTAGTCACGACAATAAATCACAAAACACGGTAGAATAAACATGGTATCATGACTAAAATCCATATGATACTAACCCGTGTACAGAACGTGTCAAGAATCAAATATGTATCACTAATCATACGATTATAGTAATTAACAATACTGGAAACAAGACATGAACTATACTCGACTGGTGTCCTGAGCTGCTGATAAAGGTCTGGTAGAGCAAAGAAAACCTAATGCCACAAACATCCTCGAATTCTGAAATAAACATCACGAACATATCTGATATAAACGAAATATCTAAAAATGCCTACCCAAAAGTCAAATTTTGGACACAGGGGCAAAATCGTAATTTTGGATCAAAATGATGTCTACTGTTGGACCCTCTTTGTACCGAAAAGCGTGTCAGTATCTACGATCTATAAAGTCATCAAACTATATGTTTATGGGTCCGGTTTGATGATACGAACCCAACCGTATGTCCAAAGTTGGATTCTTTTGGACCGTGTACAAATTTGCCTATTGGATCGGGTCGCAGACTTGCCAAAATAGCGTTCCGGTCGACCTTTTTAGAATCAGACCAAACTTGGCTCACAGGACCAGAAAAATAACACAGTCCTGATGGCACAAGTTTTATCTTGAGATGACGAACGTATACAAAGTTGGAAAGGGGCCGATAGAGGATATCTCGACGAATACGCTTTGATTTTGTCGTGCACACACAATGAAATTGAGTTCCGTCGAATCCCATACGTCGACAACATCCATACGCGTCTTTCGATGCTCATGGGTTGCGACCACATTGCTCGATTTGTCGGGGCGCACGTCGTATCGATGATTTTCACAAAAAATTAGTTCTAAAAATTCGTTCCTTTCACAATCTTTGAAATTGAATTACTTTCTGTATAGTGTTTGAAAAATAAATCTACGAGTGTTTTGATCTCCTATAGGTTATCTATAATTCTATTCGAACAAAATTTTGAAACTATTACTGGATTGGCTATAAATTACCTTCCAAAATGGTGTAGTAGGTAGTTTCAATTCTGTCCCGCTTTTCAAAAATCTGGTTTTTATCCTGATTTTGTTTCGATTTCTCGTCGATCCCAATTCAATTTGATATAAACTAATTGGCAGGGTTCCTAGAGGGTTATGTAGGCTGTTCATAGGAGTTTATGGAGTCGAAAATGACCTAATATATATGGAGGAATATTGTAACAAAATGACACACCTCGCTGGATCACGGTATTGCGACAGCAGGGCTGTTGTGCGCACAGTGTTGTTTCCACATCTGGCTCTGCCCGTGAACGGCTAGCGGCGACGCTCCGGCGTAGCATGGTGGAGGGAGGTCGTCAGGGGTTGCCTAGTCACGCGCGGTTGGTTTTGGCGGAGTTCACAAAAGAGGTTTTCGAGGAATTGGTGTTTTGCTCGAGCTATCTATATTTGATAGGGATTTTGAATTAAATTCGAGTTTAATTCCTATCTAAAACTATTCGCAGGGATTTGAAGATTTTCGATTCTAGTTTGGATGTAGCCAATCATTTGAATCGGGATTTAAAAGATTTGAAGATGAATTATGTAGAGAATTCATCTATCGAGGGTTACAGGAGGCTTTGATCTCACGAGATATTGGTTTCAATATCTCGTGAGTTTATTCCTTATACATAACTTATACATGTATATAAGTTAAAATGAAATCAATACTCTAATTAAATATACACAGATTTTAATACATATATAGTATACTCATTTATAGGTACATATATTGTATCCATAATACTTGTATATATTGTAAAATATATGTATATATACCCAAATCAATCTAACAGTTTCTAGAAACTCAAAAATCCAAATACATTTTAAACAGTTAAATATTTATATTTATAATTATTTTTTTATTTTACAATGTAGGTACTATATATATAGTGTAGCAATTTACTTGCTACTCTTACATTTTAGTAATAAAAAACATAATTTAAATGTAGGCTATTTAATAATTAAGTAATATTTAATAAAATAAAAAATGAGATAATAGAATAAACTAGAAATAATTATTAGGGGGTTTACATCCTACCCAACTTATAACAATTTCGTCCTCAAAATTAAAATAATCTTAATATCAAGAATACGAAATTTAATACAATTGGAGAACAAGTACGTCTGTAACTCCTTTTCCCAGATTTTCAAAATTTGTATTTTATTATTATTATGTTTAAAGGCATTGATCGCTGAAACTTGGTGAATGATATTCACGATTAATTCTTTCATCAAAAACTAGTTTAAATTAAATATTTTATGAGTATTAATCTTATTTTAACAATATATATATATATATATATATATATATATATATATATATATATATATATATATATATATATATATATATTTATATATATATATATATATATATATATATATATATATTCTACAAAACCCTAACAGAGCCACCTATCTCTTCCTCCATCTCCTTGAAACCATACCACCATCGGTAACAAACCCTACCGAAGCCATCCGCCTAACCCTGTAACAGACCTTCACTCATGCAACCGATCTGCCAAACTGATTCCTCGTCGTCCGAGTGCCGAGTGTGTCTTTCTGCCAAACCGGTACGATGAAGTACCCCTTCGACCGACCGGAGGGACGTCCCACCTATTATCGGCCAGACCTCTAAGTCCAACCAGCCCTGCTGGAGTGGTCGCGATCCAAACGGTCGTCGGCTGCAGTAGCGATCGAGATGGTCGACCACCAAGCCTCTGTGCGGCTTCCCTCTACCGTACGCTAGTGCGTCGAATGCCACCACCGCCACGGCTCCGTTCCAGCGACCCCGAGCGTCCTCGTTGTAGTGCGACGCCGGTGAACGGCAGTGCCTACGTGCGTGCCTACGCGCCGCGACCGAGACCGACCTCCGGTGCCAACTGAACTGTGCCACCCCAGCGCATGAACTCCAGCGAACGCCTGGACGCGAGGGCCGTGCCTGACCGTGCTCCACCGCGCATCCTCGACTAAATCCCGCTAGCCCGAGCCTCCATGCCACTCCCCGGCGTCGACCACGAGGGGTCGTGACCTGCGCTAACACCCGTGGAGCAAACACCCTCGTCACTCTTCCTGCTTCCTCTCCATCTGAAGAGTAAGCCTCTCCCCGTCTCGCATACACTATCTCTCTCGGGATTTTAAGCTTTGGGCTTTCTAAGTATCTATACTTTTACTTTTGGGTTTTTCTATAGTCGAGGGGGGAAAGGTCCTCCCTCTGTTCCTTCTAATGAAGGAGTGATTCTACTTGAATCATTTATAAGTAATAGATGTTATTGCCGGGAACGCCGGGGCACAATTTTTTGATGGAAAACTGAGAAAATAAAACAGTTGTAAAGACAACGTTTCTAATGCAACTCCTTAAAGAAGGTTTTGCAACAGAGATCCAGAAGGATTCTGTAAATTACAAAATCTAAAAAGATATCGTAATACACGAATAATCTAAAGAGATTTTCGTGATCGTAGCAAACTGGCAGTAGTGCCTTCTAAAAAGAAGATACTGACAGAACTGCTAAAGGCAACAGAAGGATGACAGGCGAGAGATGGAATTGCTGGGGTGAATTATCACCGTTGCTCAAAGCTTTATTCGCCCTCTACGAACAGCTTCCAGGAACCAGCAAGGTTGACGGAAAACCTTGGAACACTCCTGCTCTTCTGACTCCTCGGAAGACGGCGAACTCCTCTGGCAATGGTACTCTTCTCTCTCTGTTTGAAGTAACAGAACTCACGCGTACTAAAAAGTACTAGTGTTTGTGTTAAACAACACGCTCACTATTCTGTTGTGTTAAAGAACACTTAGAGTTTTCTCTCTGGAATTCTGATTACTTCTGCCAACTGAGAGAGAGGAGAGAACCTGCATATATAGCCCACGGGGCGGTTGCCAAGCAGTTGCCTGCACTTCAGGGTAGTGGCAGAACCACTCCTGAACATGCAGCAACTGCTGCAACCGTTCCCGCTCTAATATGCAGCCAGCCATACGCATATACGCACTCTACGCACACTGTGTACGCTGCGCACACTGCGCACTCTACGTACGCTGCGTACGCTGCGCACACTGCGCACACAGGGCTGCGTACTGGGCTGCGTAACTGGGCCAGCGTAACTGGGCTCGCGTAACGGGCCGCGCAACGTGGTCGCGCAAGTGGCTCGCGCAACGAGCGCAACTTAAGCGCACTATGCGCCTAGCGACGATGCTGACGTGCTAAGTGCAAAGTGCGCTAACAAAATGCCACATTACGCCTCATGAGCCCTTGAGCCCGAGTCCGAACCCGAGCCCGAGCCCGAGCCCGAGTCCGAGTCCGAGTCCGAGTCGCTAAGCCCCAACGGGGCTTAGCTCCTATGGAAATAAATTTTCCAAGAGCAAAAAGCTTACAGCTTATTAATTGTTGATTAAGCCTTTATACCATTAATAATTAATCCCACATGGCACACACTCATGTGCACTACATGTGTATCTCCATAAAGAGTAAAGACTCATATATATGGAGATACACATTCCTTTCTAGCCGATGTGGGACTAAAAACCAAAACAAAAGGCTATAAACCCAACAATCCCCCATATATCTCTATATATATGAGTACGAGTGTTCCCCACAGTAACTGTCCATTATGCTTTTAGGATAGATGCCACTTAAGACTTGAATCTTCCCACGTGAGTCAAAAATCAAACTATAATACAAGAATGGACTAAGTCTTGAATTCTGCATCATAGCTGAAATTCTTTCCACTCACATAATGTAGTTACATGTGCTTCTGGCTGCACATTTAAGGCCGTGTGCCAGCCTGGTTTCAGTGTATAATATTGGGTGTCTACAAGTTTACCCTCAAGAGACGGCCTGATATCTCTTTGTCCATACACTATAGGTGAGTTCTTTATTAAAGAGACATGGCATGAAACGTCCAACGCTTCCTTTGCGGTGCTATGCCGCTATGACATGGCCTTAAGCCGAGGACCTTACCCCGAATCACCGAAAACCTCATCATAGTGTCATACTACCCGTAGCATGAGGACTAGCCCCTTTGTAGTGCCAAACTACCCAGCATGAAGCCTTATGCTTCTGTGCGGTGTTACGCCGCTACGACATGGCTTGCAAGGCCGAGGCTATATCCCTAGTCGGGTTTACCTCATTGTGGTGTCGTGCCACCCGTAACATGAGAAACACCTCCTCTTTGTAGTGCTGACTACATCTCTCTTTAATTCAATATACAACATTAGGCTAACTGCCTATTTGCGGTGCTACGCCGCTGTGACTTGGCTAACATAGCCGAGGCTTTACCTCCTTCGAGAACCTCATGGTGGAGTCACCGCCACACATAGCATGGAGTCACACTCCTTGTAGTGTTGTGCTACCATGCTTCCTGTAAAGCATACCAGACATTCCAAATGCCTGAGAACTCATTAAGGCATTTAAGCCAACCTCCCACAGGACCTATTTTCCGCAGAAAACAACAGTAGACAACAGTGGTTATAGGTCCGTAACCTCTCCATGCCCAATAGAACATGTACCCACCGTTCCTGATATTCTTCCGATTAGTGGTCCTCCCTTGAACCAAAAGCTAGATGCCTAGTAGATAAATCTTTGAACTAATAGCATAAAACTTTATGGTAGGAATACAATAATACAATATCAGAATGCCTTCAAGCCCATTTTACAAGCTGTGTCATCGACCAGCTGGCGCTTGAGGCCCTTGGTGAACGGATCCGCCAGGTTCTCCTGACTCCGAACATCAATTACTACAATAACACCTCTCTTGATAAGATCATGTACTGCCCTGTGCTTCAACCGCACAGTCCTCTTCTTCCCGTTGAAGAGATCATTTGATGCCACCGCCGCAGTCGCCTGGTTGTCGCAGTATATCGGTATCGCCGGTACTTGCGCCCCAACCACTGGAAGATCATACATGAGCTCCCGAAGCTATTCTGCTTCCTCGGCTGCGGTATCAAGTGCAAAGAACTCAGATTCCATGGATGACCGCGAGAGCATAGTCTGCTTCTTCGACTTCCATGATATAGCAGCTCCATCCATTGTGAAAATGTATCCACCTGTGGACCTCTCGCTCTCCACCTCTGAGCACCAACTAGCATCACTGAAGCCTTCCACTACCTGCGGATCTCCGCTATAGTACAGTACATATGTCTGAGTCTTCTTGAGATATCTCATAACCCGTTCCACAGCTTTCCAGTGTTCAACACCTGGATTGCTCGTAAAACGACTCAGCATTCCCACGGCGAAAGCTATGTCAGGCCTTGTGGCAGTAGTAGCATACATCAAACTCCCGATTACGCTTGCATACTCCAGCTGCCTGACGCTTTCCCTTGAATTAGGCTTCAGCTTCAGATCACACCTGTACGGCGTATCGATCCCTGGAAGATCTCGATACCCATAACGAGTGATCATTTTCTCAATATAATGAGACTGTGACAGCGCTAGTCCAGTGTCTGTCCGGATGATCTTGATCCCTAAGATCACATTAGCTTTCCCCAAGTCCTTCATACTGAACTTGCTTGAGATGAATTTCTTTGTCTCCGTGACACATCTAATATCCGTACCTAGGATAAGCATGTCGTCCACGTACAGACAAACGATCACACCTCTTCCATCAGCGAACTTCGTGTAAACATACTTGTCCGTATCGCTGACCATGTAGCCATTTGACCTTATAACTTTGTCAAATTTCTCATGCCATATCTTGGGATCCTGTTTAAGACCGTACAAGGATTTCACTAACTTGCAGACTTTGTCTTCAAGACCGCTGATGACAAATCCCTCTGGCTGTTGCATGTAAATCTCTCCGGTCAGCTCGCCATTTAGGAAAGCCGTATTCACATCCATCTGATGTATCACCATCTTATTTATTGCTGCGAGAGTAATCAATATTCTGATGGTGGTTATCCGGGCTACTGGAGCATATGTGTCAAAGTAGTCAATTCCCTGCTTCTGAGAAAACCCCTTGGCTACCAACCTAGCCTTGAACTTGTCAATAGTTCCGTCTGCTTTCATCTTCTTCTTGAAGATCCACTTGCATCCGATGGGTTTTGCTCCTTCAGGAAGATCAACCAACACCCAAGTGTTATTTGAGGTGATGGAATCAATCTCATTGTCAATCGCCTCCTTCCAGAAAACTGCGTCTCTGGTCTTCATCGCCTCATCATAGGTAAGTGGATCTGCTTCCACATGATAGGTGACAAAGTCACTTCCGAAGTCCTTCGGCCTCCTCACACGCTTAGCTGACGGTTCAGCTTGTTCTGGTTCAACCGTTGTTTCAACAACAACATCTTCTTGGACCACATCTTCATTGAAGACTTCAGTCTCTTGTGCACCCTCATTATTCTCCGAAACATCCGGAAGTACAATATTCTTGTGCCTTGTAAACTTGTCTTCAAAATATTCTGCATCGTGAGATTCAATGATATGATTTGACTCAATATCAAGAAATCTCCGAGCATCACTCTTCTCGGCATACCCCAAGAAGATGGTCTTTGTAGTCCTTGTCCCAAGCTTCTGAATCTTCAGATCTGGAAGCTTTACATATGCCAGACACCACCACACTCGAATAACATTCAAGTTGGGTCTGACTTTGAACTAGAGTTCATGAGGAGTAATATCAGAAGTTGCATGAGGCACTCTATTTAGAATAAAAGTGGCCGTCAATGCAGCTTCTCCCCAGTAGCACTTAGGAAGGCCAACAGTCAACAACATTGAATTTATCATTTATGTCAACGTCCTGTTCTTCCTCTCAGCTACTCCATTTGATTGAGGAGAGTACGGAGCCGTAGTCTCATTGACAATTCCATGTTCCTTACAAAACGATACGAATTCATGAGACCTGTACTCTCCACCTCGATCACTTCTTATCCTTTTGAGTTGTTGTCCAGTCTGTCGCTCAGCTTCAGCTCTGAACTCCTTGAACTTCTCGAATGCTTCGTCTTTAGCCTTCAGCAAGTAGACGAACGCATACTTTGAGAAGTCATCGATGAAGGTTATGAAATACTTCATCCCGGCCTTTGTAGAGAACTGTTTGAAGTCACAGATATCGGAGTGAACCAACTCCAGAAGATCTGTACTTCGATTAACCCGAGGAAAGGGTTTCCTTGTGATCTTCGTTTGAGCACAAACTTCATATTTCTCTAACTTATCCCCACATTTGGAGATAAGTCCTAGACTAGACATTCTGTTTATTCGTTTACAATGAACATGTCCTAGCCTATTATGCCACAACTCAAGAGTATAAGCAGAATGAGTGACTTCATTAATAACATTAATTACATTGGACTGATTTACAAGCTAAATCTTGAACATTCCTTCGGTATAAAAAGCTTTTCCAAAATATGTTCCCTTGATAGACATCACCATCTGGCCAGTATTGATGTCCATCCTGAGGCCTGCATTGCAGAGTAGGCCTCCCGAGATCAGGTTCTTGGCGATAGCAGGAACGTGCTTCACGCCTTGAGGCGTCAGAGACTTGCCCGAAGTCAGCTTCAACACCACCGTCCCGATCCCGAGCACTTCAGCTTGTGCCTGGTTTGCCATCATAACCACTTCAGAAGTAGATGTATAGGTGGTGAACCACTCCTTACTGGAGCATACATGGCAGGAGGCTCCAGTGTCTGCCCACCAGTCAGAGTCAGTCCTTACTGCATCAACCTGTGCAATCATAGCAACTACGTCAGTGATCATAGATACCTTACTAGGCTCTCCTTGCTCTGATTGCTTGGTCTTTTCTTTACACTCATTCTTAAAGTGGCCCTTCTTGCCACACTTGAAGCAAGGCATTTCTGACTTTGGCTTCTTTTTCTTGATAGAAGTTCCCTTGACTTTTAGATTGTCAGGGTTCTTCTTCTTGCTGTGGAAAGCCGCCTGCTTTCCCTTTGGTCCCTTGGTCTGAACCAGATTGGCGTTAGCCAATTGCTTGGACAATGTGTCCACCTTCAGTTGAGCCCGCATCTGGTCCTCAACATAGATTTCCTGTAGGAGATCTTCAAGGGTGATCTCCAACTTCTTCCTATGCATGTTTGCATAGAACTTGCTCCACCCAGCGGGGAGCTTTGAGACAATCCCTCCAACAACAAACTTGTCGGGGAGGGGCATCGCCTCGTCTTCCAACTTCTGTCGCAGTTTTAGGAACTCCTTCACCTGCGGCAGCATAGACTTTTCGTCCTCAAAGAACCACTTGTGATATTTTTCAACCACAAATATTTTACTGCGGTTCTTGTCTTCTTCGTAGAGTTTTTCTAGAGACTCCCATATGTCTCTAGCGATATTCTTCTTAGAATAGGATTCTGCAAGGGAATCCTCCATAGCATTCAGGATAAGGAGCCTGCGAATGCTATTTTCTCTTCTCCACTTGGCCTGAAGTTTAGTAGCCGCAGATATTGCAGCAGCAGACCCAGTATCTGGAACAGTAGGTTCCTCTTCAAGCAGCACGTGATCAACGTCTCTGAGTTGAAGAGTGAGATAAACCTTCCTCTTCCAGACTTGATAATGCTCTCCATCAAACTTTTCTAACTTACAGAAGTCAGTGTTGAGGAGTGAAGCATTAATGTTTTCCATCGTAGCAATAAAGCTTTGAGATTGTTATTGTCGGGAACGCCGGGGCACAATTTTTCGATAGAAAACTGAGAAAATAAAACAGTTGTAAAGACAACGTTTCTAATGCAACTCCTTAAAGAAGGTTTTACAACAGAGATCCAGAAGGATTCTGCAAATTACGAAATCTAAAAAGATATCATAATACACGAATAATCTAAAGAGATTTTCGTGATCGTAGCAAACTGGCAGTAGTGCCTTCTAAAAAGAAGATACTGACAGAACTGCTAAAGGCAACAGAAGGATGACAGGCGAGAGATGGAATTGCTGGGGTGAATTATCACCGTTGCTCAAAGCTTTATTCGCCCTCTGCGAACAGCTTCCAGGAACCAGCAAGGTTGACGGAAAACCTTGGAACACTCCTGCTCTTCTGACTCCTCGGAAGACGGCGAACTCCTCTGGCAATGGTACTCTTCTCTCTCTATTTGAAGTAACAGAACTCACGCGTACTAAAAAGTACTAGTATTTGTGTTAAACAACACGCTCACTACTCTGTTGTATTAAAGAACACTTAGAGTTTTCTCTCTGGAATTCTGATTACTTCTGCCAACTGAGAGAGAGGAGAGAACCTGCATATATAGCCCACGAGGCGGTTGCCAAGCAGTTTCCTGCACTTCAGGGTAGTGGCAGAACCACTCCTGAACATGCAGCAACTGCTGCAACCGTTCCCGCTCTAAAATGCAGCCAGCCATACGCACATACGCACTCTATGTACACTGCGTACGCTGCGCACACTGCGCACTCTACGTACGCTACGTACGCTGCACACACTGCACGCACTGGGCTGCGTACTGGGCTGCGTAACTGAGCTGCGTAACTCGGCCAGCGTAACTGGGCTCGCATAACGGGCCGCGCAACGTGGTCGCGCAACGAACAAAACGCCACATTACGCCTCATGAGCCCTTGAGCCCGAGCCCGAGTCCGAGTCCGAGTCCGAGTCCGAGTCGCTAAGCCCCAACGGGGCTTAGCTCCTATGGAAATAAATTTCCCAAGAGCAAAAAGCTTACAGCTTATTAATTGTTGATTAAGCCTTTATACCATTAATAATTAATCCCACATGGCACACACCCATGTGCACTACATGTGCATCTCCATAAAGAGTAAAGACTCATATATATGGAGATACACATTCCTTTCTAGCCGATGTGGGACTAAAAACCAAAACAAAAGGCTATAAACCCAACAATAGATATCATAGATGCAATGAGTAAGAAGTAAGGCTGACATTGTTTCTCCTTTGCTTTAATGATTACAGTCTCTCTCCCCATTAATGAACCTTCCGTAGAACCAAAAGAAAAAAAGGAGAGATTAGAATATGTATAATACTGTATGAATTACAATATAGTGTTATAAGTTATTAAGTACAAGTACTATATGTATATCTATAGATATATACTGTTATAAATATCAGTATTAATACCATAAAGTATTATATATATAATTTATAAAATAAATATTTGATAAATAATTTCTTGAAAAAAAAATTGTTTTGTGGGAAAAACATATTTTTGGGCTTGGGCCCTATAATTTTAGTAAATCTTTTAGACACATTTTTGTGCTTATATTTTCAAGGATATTTATATATAGGTATTTCCTAAAATATGTTTTATACAAATCTATTTTTATGTAATAAATAACTTAGGCCCATGAAACAATAATTATATATATAAATATATGTATCCTATTTTTGAAATGAGTTGGACTTGTTTCTATTGAATATATTTATGGATATTATTAAATAATTGATTTGTACTTATATAACCTTCGGGCTTAAATGGACTCCTTTTAGTAAACTTTTAAAAGTCTTTAGTAAATAGTTTAGAGAATATATATACATATATCGAAAGGGCAGACTCTTAAATAGTGATATGTTTCTAAAATATTTTGAATAGATAATATAATTAATGGGGCCTTAAAACCATAAAATTGTTTTAATTGGATTTTACTAGTTTTGGGCTTTACTTGGTTAAATACCTTCTAAAATTATTACTAAAGATTTCTATAGTATCATAAAATAAATATTTCCATAAAAGGGTTTTAATTCCTGTTATACGATTAGAATATATATTTCTAAATAAGTTTATCGATATTTTCTAATAAATATTTCCCTTAATTAGATTTACTTTTCTAGATTAGATTGTCCTTAATCATAATTAGTCATACTTTTTTATTTTGCGTGATTTTGACTATTTCATATCGACTCTAGGCTAATCGGACTGCCTTGGACTCAATGACATGGTCTGTTCCATCGTTAGAGTCATTTTGCATAGTTATGTCATCTGCGGTTATTCTGTGCCAACATGATCCAGTTACGACAACTGCAACAAATTGAGGCAAGTACATATACTGATTGCTTTCGATTCCTAGTAGTTTTTCTATTTCATGTTTATACATATACTCTCCTTCTTGTTGACACGTTGTTACACGGATTAGTATCATGGATCTCTACATGCTATATTTCTTAATTATCATGTTTTCGTGTTTCGTGACTTGTTCGAGTCCATGAGTACTAGTCGGGAGGGAAAATATCTTATTAGGCATGTGAACTACCCAGAACTATCCCCCGTGTCTTTCGTGGAGAATAGCAGTCGCACAATATACGTACGGGGTGCTGGATTTACCCCCTAGCCATTCAGATGTCGAACTCGATTTTTTAAAACACGTAGATAGTTGTCATTTACTTGATTCTCCTTGGCTCTTCACTACATGCCATGTCACCCTATTTATATGTTCTTCTAGTGATATATCCTGTTGTAGAGTACTTGCTTCATTTCTAGATATGCCGTGATTCAGTTGCTACCTATTTTTACTTCACATATGCTATTTTTATGTCTTATAAATTCTATTATGTTTCGAATTCCCTGTCGGTCTGTGTGCTTGTTACATTCCTAACTGGAAACCAATATTTTTCAGGTTGGCTGCGGCTACTCTTAGCATTAGGGAGACACGGGTATACTTTCAGGCCAAAACCTAGAAACTAGTTAGATAGCTTAAATTATTGTAATAGATTTTGTGAGACTTTATATTTCTTTTCAATTATAATTCTTGTAAATGTTGTAGTCAATTTAGAAATGTGAATGAGCAATAAAGTTATCATTTATGTGATTTTGAGCATCATGGTCTTGATAGCGTTCTATTGCCAATACTGTGACGTAGGCTGGCTTGGACACGCACTCATATCCCAAAAAACGGGTGCGAATCGTGACAAGTTTTTGTGGTGGCCCATGCTGGCCAGTCTTCGCAAAAGATTGCGAACTCGTGGTAGTACCTATGTTAGTCGTACTACTGCGAGCCAGCGATTGGGAAATGCTCATTCACAATAAGGATTGAATTGATTTAGGAGGATGACTAGGAATAGGAGTCCCTTATTCAAACTTAACAATTGGGTAGTTAAGGATTGTTATGTAGGCCATAGAATTTAGGTAAGGAATTATTCAATTTAGATAACTTGAGACATTTCCATAGATACACTATTACATTTTGATATGACGATAGGATCCAGGGTGGACAGACTTTCGCCTGGTAAATTTGGATTTCCTTGGATTCAATTCCTATTCTTGATCGTTTGTGCAATTTTACTTTCTGCCCTCTCTAAAAATTATCACCGTTACCCATATGAATTAGTTATTTTCCATTGGCCATAAGTAACTATTTTCCCCTAAGAGACTATATTTTATTTCCATCCATAGTGTTTGAGCCTAACCTGATCAACTTTCCATATAACTATTCCGAGTTAGTTATTCAAAATATATATGTGTGTTCCCCTCAATCTTTGAATATTAGAGAGTAGAAATTAAAGTTTATACTTCTATTGTCTTCAAGCCTTTCCTTCCAAATCTTGATCATTGTGCCTTGCCTAAAATCGTCATATCATATGTTCGTATCACTTATATCTTCCTTGGACCTAAAGAATTATTTTCAAAACAACTTCTTACTCAATTATTTAAATATTAATCTTGAGTCATGTTTTTTATTCAAATTTTTTCTCTCAATCATTGAATATTGGGTATCCATGAAATATCGATTAAAAGATTTTTCTTATTTTGACTTCAATCATTATCCTTCCTAATCAATTATTTTTTGTTCCAAGAACTGGTATTTATACTCGAAGGATAGATACTTATATCTTCTTGGAACTTGTTTGAAATTCTAGAACCTCCTTTGAAATCCTTATGGATATAGTTGGAACAATATTCGCTGACTTACAATGGTAAGACAGCAGCGCACTGTTGTTATTTATTTGATAGGTTCACTGCAGCCAACAACACACTTGCAAGGCATGATCCCTAAGTTGAAGCAATTTCGAGTAAGTGTATGTTATCAAATATTATTAAACCTATGTCCTAGTTACCCTATTTTGACCCTTAAGTTGTATGTTAATATTGGTAGAGCCATAGAATATACGATATAATATCATGTTTGAGTCACGAAACCGAGGTTTACTGCAGCCAGATGTACACTAGCGAGGCATGGATTCCCGGTAAAATGATTTCAGATATGCATACAGTTTTGAATACCATAGAGGCTATACCTTTTATTGGCATGCGACTATTAATCTCCCCAAGTGATTGGTATTGTATTTCTTATTACCTTGTCTTCTCAATAAACTGGTAGTCCCTTCTTTCTTCTTATCCAAAATTCATCATTTAGTTTCCTCCTATTAATTATTTAGTATATTTTGATTTCATTTCACTATAATCATAGTCGTACCTAGATCTTGGTTCTATAATCGTGCCTAAATAATTTTGCTTCGTGCCAAAATGATCTCAAATTTTGATTGTTTTAAATGACCTTGATCGTGACTAAACTATTTGACTATAATCATAGTCGTGCCTATATTTCAAACTCTATTATTGCTAATGTTTAGGTTTATTCTAGCCTGATCATGATTAGTTTAATCATATTCATACTCGTGTCAAATTTTAATCATGCTTGGATGATATGCATGATTAGCGTGGATCGTAACTACAACCTCCTTATATCTAAGTGATTTTAACCCCGTTAGACTTTGTCTAACTTTTGATCGTCAATCATGCTTACGTAATTTCAATTAGTGGATTCTAATGAATTTTCGCGTTTAGCAAATCTTATTTTTGGTTCTATCCGTAAGTATGCTTAGTTTCTGACCTCGACTAGATCATATAATTTGGTCATATTTTGATCATGCCTAAACAATCAATAATGCTAAACCAAATTCTTTGATCATATTTAAACAAAAATTTGATCGTAACTCAATCATAATATATTTTTATCATGCTTAATCACATTTTCTTTTGTTTATTATTTTATTATTTTTATTTTACTCGCGATTATGCCTGACTAATTTGATCATTAATCATATCATCAACTTGATTATATCATTAGTCGTTCTTAGTCGTATCGATTGGAATTTTGCTTCTTGGTTATATTCTTAGTCGTACCTAATCGTACGACTTTGAAATTTCGAGGAAGAAATTTCTAAGGTGGGTAGAGTCTTGTCTTGAAGTTATTGTTAGCTTTGGTGTCGTTGAGGTTTAACAAATTTTTGAAAACACTTAGAACCTTTTATGATTCAAGTCCATAGACTAAGATTCTAATAGCAAGCCCTATCTATTTATTTTTCCAAATCTACGTTCATCAATATTCTTTTGATCAATATTTCTTATTAAGAAAGTTTTTGTTATCCTCGTTCTTATCTTATCAATCAATACCAATCTTATTAAAATTTATGTTACTACATTTTCCTTCGGACCTATTGAGCCTATCTATCCTAGACATTTCCTAAATTCGAGGACAAATATATTTTTAAGGTGGGTAGATTTGTAACTCCTCTTCCCAGATTTTCAAAAATTTTATTTTATTATTATTGTGTTTAAAGGCATTGATCGCTAAAACTTGGTGAATGATATTTACGTTTAATTCTTTCATCAAAAACTAGTTTGAATTAAATATTTTATGAGTATTAATCTGATCATATATATATATATATATATATATATATATATATATATATATATATATATATATATATATATATATATATATATATATATATATATATATATATATATTTTATATATATATATATATATATATATATATATATTGAAAAAAGAAAAAAGAAATATATATAAAAAAGAAAAAAAAAAAATATATATATATATATATATATATATATATATATATATATATATATATATATATATATATTTATATATATATTGAAAATTTTGAAAATTCGGGAAGAGGAGTTACAAATCTACCTACCTTAAATATATATATATATATATATATATATATATATATATATATATATAAACCTTCCCCCATTTTATTCGTAAAAGGTACAAAATGCCGAAGCCTTAACAAGTAAGCTACTAGCCGCAAGCAGCCGGACCAAAAAGTATACAACCCAAAACGAGAGGAAATGAGGGGCTACAAGAGGATAGCGTCCTAGAAGGGCTCTTGACCATGTGAGCATATGACTCTGATCTTCTGACACTGTCGAAGGGTCTCCCGAATGAGCTGGATTCCGGAGTACTGATGACCTTCGTATCTGGCCTTATTATGATTCTTCCATAAGACCTAGGTAGCCGCCACTGCAACGATCTGATGGCTGTGGGACGCGGAGGCCCAGCTAACCAGGAGATCGTTGAAGCACCTACTCCCCTGGTTCATCCCGCACCGCTGAGAGAGGGCCCTCCAAACCTGCGTCGCGAGCTCCCCCTGACAGAAGATATGATCGATGGATTCACTCTTGCGCTCCGGGCAAGAAGTACATATGGACGCAAGGCTAAACCCGAAGGTGTTGAGGGTGTCATCGGTGGGCAATTTCTTGCGGAAGGCTCTCCAGAGAAGGAAGGACCACTTTTTTGGGATACAGGTCTGCCAAAATGCAGCGATGATGGGTACAGGCGTCCCCACACCACGTACCGCGTTTCTAGCCGACTTCATCGAAAAGTATCCAGAAGGTTCGGCCGACCACCTCAGCGCATCAGGCTCATCATTCAGTTTAAGGTTATTGCTGCGGATGAGCTCTTGAGCCTCCGCCCCGGCCCACTCTCTGATCTGGTGCCAATTCCAATCATTACTAGTGAAGTCCCACAGGTCTTTGATCCTGTTGTTCCCCGGAGCAGCCATATGATGGTTGAGCACGGTATCTCCTGCCCAATGTTCCAGAAAAGCTTGGGATTCGCCATTACCCAGATGGAGTTTGATCACCAGTTCGGCGAGGGATCGCCCCACGAGAATCCGTCGCCAGGCGGCGGATGAACGGCAATTGGAGATGGCCTGTGCCGGGTGGGTATGCTTGAAGTACCTGACTTTCATGAATTTGGCCCATAAATTCTGACTCGTTCGGAGCTTCCACCACAGCTTCATAGAGAAAGCATCTACTATGTAGGATAGTTTGGAGAAGCCCAGACCTCCTTCTTCCGTGGGCCTAGCCATAAAATCCCAACTGGCCCAGTGGTGTTTGTCGTACCCGTCACTGTGACCCCAAAAGAAATTGCTAAAGATGCTTTCCAGCGAGTTTAGAACTTTCTTGGAAGGAGAGCAGGCAGCAAGGATATATATAGGGATAGAGGTGAGCACGTGCTTGATGAGAATCATCTTGCCACCCGGAGATAGGGTAGCATTATGCCACCCTTCAAGTTTTTTCCTGATCTTGGAAATCAGCTCATCAAATATGACTGCGTTCGATCTCCTGTACATGAGGGGGCACCCCAGGTATTTGAAAGGGGGTTGTTAGACTGAGAATGAGGTGATGTTAGATAGGTTGATAGCATGCTCTCTCTTGATGTTGTGGTGGGCGTATATGACGCTCTTAGCGGTGTTGACCTTTTGACCAAAGTATCTGGAGTATTTTATGAACGAGTTGTGGACCATCTCCACCGACCCAACATTCCCGGAGGAGAAGATAAGAATATCGTCAACATAGGCCAGATGAGTAATGATAGGACACCCGCTGAATGTGTAAAAATGTTGGAAGTTTGGGGTTCTGATCATGCTGTTCAGCTGTCTGCTTAGGGCGTCGGCTGCTATGATGAAGACGGTGGACGATAAGGGATCTCCTTGCCTGACACCGCGACTGGATTTGAAGAAGCCTTCCGATTGGCCGTTGATTACCGTGGAGAACAATGAGTTGCTAATCGATCTCCAAACGATATTGGTCCATGTTTTCGAGAATCCAAATGCCCTGAAAACCCAGATCATGAATTGCCAGTCAAGTCTATCGTACGCTTTCTCCATGTCCAGTTTGATGGCGATGTTCCCCCCCTCGCCGAAAGTTTCATGCAAGTAATTAACTCTTAAGCCAGCATGATATTATCCTGAATGTTTCTGCCCTTGACGAAGCCACTCTGCTCCTCAGAGTTAATCTTGGGAAGAATATCTGACATGCGCAATACGATAATTTTGGAGATGATCTTGTTGGTGAATGTGCAGAGGCTGATGGGCCGAAAGTTCCGAAAAGTCTCTGGGTTATCTTTTTTAGGGATAAAGATTAGGTTGGTGCTCGAGATGGTTCTAGGGTAAGTCGCTCCTTGGAAGAACGCCGTAACCGCCTCATGAATGTCTTTTTTGATGATATCCCAGCAGACCCTGAAGAATATGCCCGTAAATCCATCTGGGCCTGGCACGCTATGAGCATCAAGAGCCCATACCGCTTCTTTCACTTCCTATTTGGATAGAAGAAGTTCCAGCTGGTTGTTGTCGGTGTCGTCGATAAGGTGGGGGATCTCAGCCAGGAGGGAGTTGTCTCTGTGGACCGTCTCTTTGGTGAACAATTTGGAGTAGAAGTTGGCAGCTTCCATTTGGATGCCCCTTTGGTCTGTGAAAATGTTGCCTGAGTCATCAGCAATTTGATGAAGGGTGAGTTTCTGTCTGCGGCCGTTGACGCACGCGTGAAAGTAGCTCGAGTTTTTGTCCCCCTTACTGTCCCATTTAAGTCTCGCTTTTTGTTTCCAAATGTCGGTCTCAACCTTCACCCGGAATTTTTTATTTCTACATTTTAGATTGAGGGTATTTTGGTCATTATGAATTTTTGAATTTATTTTAATTTATTAATTGGTGATTGTGATTTTGACTTTGGCTATTTGAGACTTTGGAGACTAACCTAGATGATGACCCTAGCTATGGTAACTTGGTTAGAATGGTGTGACCCTAGTCTAACTTAAGTCAATCTAGGTTAGTCATTTAGAAATCAAGATGTGAATAGGAGGATTAGTAATTTGGTCCATAGGCTTGAGACTAGGAAATTAATTTCTTGACCAGTACAACTAGGCCCATAGCCCATAGACTAAACCCTAACCCTAATTTCTACATGCTATGGCCGGCCCCCTAGGTCATTCCCTCCCTATAAATAATCTCCTAATTAGTTCTTGCCTCTTTTTTATTGAATGAACACATAGAGAAAGGAAAGGTATGGCTATTCTTCCCCAAACCATGGATTCTTTATTTTAAATCCTTTTTAACTCTAGTTTCTTGCATTAGAGCCCAATACTCTCCTATTTTCTGTTTGTGGAGAGTAATCCCAGCTTTGGATCAATTTGGAGCATTTGACTATCAGGGAGGAACACCCCATTTGAAGCTTTTTCTTGCTATTTGCACCTATAGGTAAAACTCCTCAAATTGTGCTAATATTTTATTTCTTTATATATTAGGCTAGATCTAGGTGTCCCCTAGCTGTCCCTAGAATTTGGGCAAAAATTGTGTCCGTTTGGTACCCGTATCGGACACGTGTCATAGTATATGTGTAGGTGTTTCATTAAATGCCACTTAGGATTTTATTTCGACTTTTGTAAAACTAATTTCATGAATCTCTAGATCTATGTGTGTACAACAATGTTTGTGAAGACTGAGTTGTTATTGTGTCGGTTTTTGTGTCATAAAATACTCTGGACACGCAGCACGGGGACTCGGCCAAGTGTCCTGCTACCCGTGTCTGATTTCTCCACGGACGCGGCATGTGGTGACACAAAATTTTGTAGAGAGGATGGGGCGTTGACTGTCATCATGTTCCCAAAGTTTGGAAGCAAATGATGCACGATACGCGGTACAATCTTGCCTGCACTGGACACGCACTGCTCGTGCACTGTCTGGGTTCACGCACAGACACGCGCACTAACACGTGTTCGTGTCCACCTTAGACACCTCGTGGACACGTTGTGATGAGTCCACTGTGTAGCCCTACACGTAGGCTATACGTGTGCATGACCACGTGTCATGAGGAGTCGTGTGTCGTGTCCACGACCTCAGTAAAAACGTGTACGATGCTCTGTGTACACTGTTTTCAGTTTGTGTATTGTTTGGGTTTTGGACACATTGTGTCCAGTTCGTGGACACTGGTACACACCCCCAACACCCCCTCACATGACACAATCATTACCTACCTATTGATTTGAATATTGATTGTTAATTTTAATTCGAAAATAGAATTTTTCCCTAAATTCTGATACTTAAAACTGTCACTATTTTTCCTAAACATTTTGAATGTATATTAACCTGTTTTATGTGTTTAAATCAATTGTTGTACACCTAAACATATCTGGGATTTAGCCTACATGCTAGGGGTTGTGATTAGCATAGGAAGTTAGATTCGAATGCATTTTGGGCTTTTGAATTGGCAACTGATACACTGTTTTGATGAGCACTATTTTCTGGAAAAACTTAAACTGTTGATTATATTACGAAAACCTGAGAATTCCCCTGCCAATGTGTTTTCCTGAAATGGTTTGGCCAATCTCAATACCGATTCCTATATCTTACTGAGTTTAGTTGCATTAGGATTATGGTTGTGGTAGTGATTGGTTTTCAAATTGCAATGGGTTTTTGAAATGAACAGTTAAACTGATACACACTTTTGAACTGTTGAAATGCCATAGTGTTTTCCTGCTAACCTGAGAACTGGGATTAGCAAACACATTGCACTGTTTGAATCTCTGAGTACACTGATTTGAATACCATACATACACACACACATGTAGAACATTAGCCTGGAACCTGTGAACTGAAAATCTGAGACACTTGACACACCTATCTACCCACTGTCTTCTGAGAATACATGTAGCTAATTGCACACAAGTATACATGGCAACCTACACTAGCAAACCTGAGAACAAAATAAGTTCATTACACACATAATTACACATTTTTTGTTTTTTTGAAATCTGAGAACACATGTATATGCAATGTAGACACACACACAGGACACACTCTGCACATTGTTAATCTGAGATTAATGTCCTGTACACACACACATTGAATCACATGTTTATCACTCTCCTATATATACACTGTCACAAACACACAGGACACCCATCTACACTATGAAAAACTGAGATGCACTCATGCCATGTACACACACACTTTTGTACACATTGATTTCTATGTACCCACACACACACATAAGCATGAACCCCCTATCTTTCTATATGTTTATATGTATACATATATAAATGTAATCCTTATGTGATAATATAATATATGTAAATGTCCATATGATTTAGTATGTATATATATGGAAATTAAACATGTGTGTATGCCTATATCATTGTGTTGGCATATAGCCTAGGTAGTATAGCCTATGGCATATGGAGTGTGTACACATGAGTGTTGGGTTATGTTAGGCTAGTGTGACTTGTATTGATGTATGCTTGCTAAGATAGTCTTGGTTAGGCCTACTGAGACTTGTTGGGCTAGGTTTAACCTAGTTGACCTAGTTTGACTAGAGTAGTTTGACTAGAGTTGACCAAGGGTTGACCAAGGGTTGACTTTAGCCTACATTGACCCAAACATCATGTAGAATGCATCGTAGCAGTTTATTTTACCAGTTTGGATATGTTGTGACTTGTACTATTCTGATTAGGAGCCAGACACCACTCCTCAGGCAGTATTTCATTCAGACACTCAGGATATCAAGCGAGTACATTCTCTGACCGTTTCATACGTGCTAGGACTATATTCTTGCTCTATATTACTTTACTTGATACTGACACGATGGAAATACGGATTAGTACTATATGGATCTTTTCATACAATGTTATCCCCCTCGGGAGCATCGGATACATCATGTCATGTACGTTTCACTTTCATTATGTATTCATGTGCTTTCACCATTCATGTGCACTCTCGTGATTCATGTACTCTCATGTTCATGGAGCCCCCATATTTATATTCATATGCACCCATTTATGGGCCCCCATGTGAAATCATGTACAATAACATAACTTGAACGAATTGGGGTACGGGAGAGTATAAATAGTCATATGGACAATTTCCAAAGTAGTGTAACCATGTACAACCTCTCATGTTTATTATCAAGCCGTTCACATGTCTATCTTGTACTCTAAATCCCTAGTTCACTGTAGCTCTTTACTTATAGTTGATATTTCTTTACAGTTTTCTCTTTTACTTCATGTATATTCTCAGCGTTTCATGTATCTTACTCTATTGCCTGTATTATATTTCTGTCATGATATGAACTGCGTGAGATGTACTGTGCTCGCTCTCGTCCTAACTGGACCTGTTGAAATATTATAGATGACCTTGAGGAGCTGTGTCCCACTTATTACGGAGCAGGCCTAGATGACACATGTGAGCTGGACTCTCAGGAGGACCCAGCACTTGCAGATGACATTACCCCAGTAGACTAGGCTAGTTAGCTGGACTAGTATCTATTTATTATTATGTCTTGTTGGATACACTTGTACTTATTTGGAGATTGTTATTCTGGATTTGTGGAGTTGTTTATCTTAGACTTCTAGCTATCTCTCTTATCTGTATTTATCATCTGTGGATTCTGTGATTTCATCTATTCTATCTTATCGTACTTTCTTCCTTAGTTGTGATTGAGTTTTACTTTATTATGTCACCTCCATTCGGAGTGTATATACTGTACAGGTACCTTATAACTGTTAGATGTATGTGACCTAGGACAGCGTTCTACCGCCGATACTGCGGCATAGGCTGGACGTAACCACTTCTCGTGCCCCTATACTGGGTGCGGGTCGCGACACATTTTTAGTGGTGGCCCATGCAGGTCGTAGTTAGAAATGCAGTGGTATTCGAACTAGAGTATCACTGCAGCCTGCAGTAGAATTAGGAAAGTTTGAAGGTACTCAATCACATTAGGAAAAACTCCTTATCAGATTCCGTATATCTACATTTTGCTGGTTATTGTCTTCCTTTGAATATAAACTGTCCTCCTTTGCTATTTCGACTCAATCTCAGCAATTATTTTCTTGTTTGATCTGTCTCCAGGATGGTCGAGACTAGATCACATCGCCCAGGTCAGGAGGACATTGATGAGAGGTCTGCCACCTCTCGTCCTCAGCAGCCAGCCCCCGGTACCGCAGCCCCAGTCATGCCAGCTGGGGTGGGTGTTTCAGCTGCATTCGGAGGAGCCCCTCCACCAGCAGTGCACAGGTCGAGTCCGGTGATTCCGGAGATGCTCCAACAGTAGCAGCCACCTTCGGGGACAGTTGACGCAGTCCAGCTGTTCACATTCTTTCAGCAGTTCATGGAGGCCCAGCAGCAGCGTCAGACTGTGGAGTTTAGTCGGGGCATCGACCTGGCCCTGACTATAGTTGAGTGGGCTGCAGCTCAGCCCACTGCAGTTTAGCAGCCGCATCCGCCGAGGGAGAAGGGCATCCAAGACTTCCAGAAGATGCACCCGAGGGATTTTCGGGGTACAGAGGGCATTCTGTACGCTGATGAGTGGATAGAACATATGGAGGAGATTTTCAGACTGGCAGAGATTCCAGCGAGGCTTCAGATCGAGGCGACGGCCAGTATGATGCTGGATTTGGCCCGTACTTGGTATCAGACCGACCCGAGGGTTGGTACACCATGGCAGACTTGGGCAGCGTTCAAGAAGCTGTTGAAGGAGAAGTTTTTCCCAGATGCAGTGCTAGGTGCCCTCGAGACTCAGTTCAAGGCCTTAGTACAGGGCAGTCAGTCAGTTGAGGAGTATGCTGGGGAGTTCTGCTAGATGTATGTGATTTCAGAGCAGCCAGTGGAGATTTTGTATTTATCATCTGTGGATTCTGTGATTTCATCTATTCTATCTCATCGTACTTCTTCCTTAGTTGTAATTGAGTTGTAATTTATTATGTCACCTCCATTCGGAGTGTATATACTGTACAGGTACCTTATAACTGCTAGATGTATGTGACCTAGGACAGCGTTCTACCGTCGATACTGTGGCGTAGGCTGGACGTAACCACTTCTCGTGTCCCTACACTAGGTGCGGGTCGTGACAGAATTTGAGGATGGCTTTGGTGAGGTTCAGAGCCGCTCTTGCCTCTGGAGATCGGTCAATTACGACCAGAGCTTCTGCACGAGTGACATCATCCTCGGCAATCCGGACCGCCTGAATAATGTCCCCGAACGCCTGTTTACTCCAGGCCGAGAGAGTCTGATACGTGGATTTGAGTTTATTGGCGACGCGGATAAGAGGGTTGTTGGAATCCTCATTGGCCCAGGCCTCCTCAACCACGTGCTTGAACTGGGGGTGAGTGGTCCAGAGGTGAAGGAAGCAGAAGTTTTTTGATCTTGGCCGCTTTGCTTTTTTACTTCCACCAGCAGAGGGGCGTGATTAGATTTGGTGGTGTTACGATGGTGAAGTTTGAATGAGAGTCCGGTATCATGCCGAAGGGCGTTAGAGAGAGCTCTATCCAGCCGGGAGTATTGCCGTCGGTCGCCTTCCTGCATGTTGTACCATGTGAAGGCGCTGCCAGAGAACTGAAGGGGTTGGAGGTGAGCGTTGAAAATAAAGTTGTTGAAATCCATCATGGCTGATTGGGGCGGAAATTGACCACCAGTTTTCTCTTCTCTGCAGGTGATAGCATTAAAATCACCAATGCAGAGCCAAGGAGAGTTGCCGTGGCTGTGTTGGAGGCCTACAAGTTTGCTCCAGAGCTGCTTGCGCTCTCTTATATCACAGCTGCCGTGAACGGCAGACAGGAGAGCCTGCTTGGGGATAAGAGGATGTTCTACCGAGCACGAGAGAGCCTGTTTCGAGTCCTGTATGACTCTGATTCTGACTGCCGACGAACAGAGGATCCAGATGTCATGTCTTCCTGCTATGGCGATATTAAAGCCTAACTGTAACTTAATGGCCTTAATTTTCTTGGGAGGGATTTTAGGTTCAATGATGATAAGGATATCGATCTTGTGGATTTTGTTGAGGCTAGTAAGACGCCTCATGGTTGGTTTATTAGCCAGGCCACGAACATTCCAGGATAGGATGTTCAGCATTAATGTTTCATGGAGGAGAGGTGTTTGGTCTGCTTTGCTGCAGACCTGGTGCGTACGCCCGTTTACTCGGACACTTCTTTCTGATCATATTTTTTTTGCGTTGGAGTTTATCTGGGTACCCAACATTTGGCTGAATTCGGTATGGGGTTCCCTGGCAGGGGAGATGGATGAGTTTGCGGCGTTGTTAAGTAAATCTCCAGCAGTGTCCAGGCTGGGTTCCACAGGGGAGATGAGGGGAATGTCCTCGATGCTGTCGGGTGGATCTGCTGTCGATAGGGGGCATCCTGCGTCAAGGACCTGTCGTCCCTAAGGATATGTTCTGGTCCTAAAATAGCAAGGGCTTCGACGATAGAAGAATCGTAACTCGTCAGTTGGTTAGCTGAAGAGGTTGTAGGAGTGGTGCTCGATACCGGGAAAGACCCCCTTAGATCCTTCTGTTCTGCCTCGGGCTCCCTGATATCCTTCGGCTCTGCCTCCGAATCGGGATGGTCGAGTGGTCCTACGAGAAGGGTGATTTCCAGGGTAGTTTCCTCATCGCTCTACCAGGAGGCGCGGATGGCTCGTCCTTGCTAGCTTCAAATCTGATGTGGGAGTTGGGTAAGGATAACGGAGGTGAGTGAGACTGATGATTGTGAGTCATTCTCCCACCTGTAGGGCTGTCCTTCCGACCAGATTTCCTCTTGAGCTCTGGGTGGAGTCGAAAGCAATGTGTTGTGAGGTGTCCTCGCAGGTGACAGTGATTACAGAATAGGATGTTGTTATCGTAAACTAATTGCTGGGTGTACGTCGGACTGCCTAGCTCAATGAGTATGTGTTTGGGAGGTTCTTTGGCGAGATCAAGCTCAACACAGATCTTGGCATAGTGGACTTTGGTGAGGGTGCTTATTTCCGTTGTCGAAGCCACGTAAGTCCAAAAGGAGTTGGCTATGCGTTTAAGAGCTGCCGGGATGAAGCAGATATGGGAAAGGTTAGGAAGGGTCATCCAGGCAGCGACTTTAGCAGAGTCAACTTTAGGGCTGAAGTCTGGGGACCACCTGATAATCTTCATCTGGTGAGAATCAATAGTGCAAGTGCCCTTGGACCACATAGATTGGTGGTCAGTAACCGAGGATAGGTGCAGCAAAAAATGCCTGGGGTCTAGAGAAGCCATCCGGTAAATCGTAGTGAGCTTCCAACTAGCAATGACCTCCTGAACGCGGCTGAGTTTGGGACATCCCGAGGAGAATTTGAGCACAAAGGTGTGTGGGAATGAGTCGGACAACGATGTTATTTCCTGAACGGAGAAGGGGACCGTTGGCATGGAGGCAGGAGAAGGATAGGGGACCTCAGGTAGGGGGAAGTCCTAAAACAGAAACCCTGATGCGGCCGCCCTGTCCAGGCGCAGCTTATCGGCGAAGAAAGGCCTCAGGATAGCGTTGGTCGGCTGAACGGCCGGAAGAGAGCTGGGGATGTGCGGCGCGGGCAGTGCTACTCCAAACGGGCGATAGGATGGCTCCAAGGGAGGCAGGATCGTAAGCAGATCATCAGGGAAGGAAGAGTCCATCAGAGCAATGAGAATCGCCTTCTCACGGTGAACTGCGACACCCAAGGAGGGGGTACTGGAGTTCGCACAACCAGAGAGAGGGAAGCAAGTGGTGACACCTCCAATGGAGGGCGTCAGAGTAGCGGATTACGCCCCCAAGAGGGGGTCAGCCGGATCCTCTGGACAGAGAGGTCCCCCGGGATGCCCCATCCGAGGGGAGCAAGAGGCTGCCCCCGCGCCTACAGAGGCACCAGGCGGGCAGAAAAAAGGGCCAGATGCGTCCAAGCTCGGCTCTACACAGCAGATGCTTGTGGTCTGCTTCGACCAACAAGCCTTCGAAGAATTGCTCTCTGAAGAGAGCGCCAGCCCGTCTCAGAAGCGAGCCAACCCGAAGAGGACTCGCAAGGCGTCGGTGCGCAAAATTGTTGCCCCCGACCAAGTTCTCGAAGAAGCTCCTTCTACAGCCCAAGACGGTGACCAGAACTCTCCTGTGGCTCTATTTTCGATCGCAGAGAACCCCACTGACCCCAAATCCAGCAGAGGAAAATACAACGATGCTGAGTTTTTGGGGGCACAAGGGCATACGGACAAAGAGGAGGCCGCAAAAAGGAGATGGGCAGTCTGCCCATGCAACGGCCAACTCCGGCCGCAGGCAGACAACTCATGCGACAACCAACTCTCACCACAGGAAGATGATCCATGCGGCAGCCAGCTCCAGCCACAATAAGATGGTCCATGCGACGACCAATCCTGGATTCAAACAGGACGTCTCATGCGGCCCTATCAGAAGCTCTGTGTTTGACCGCCTCTTATGCGGGCCCGACGCCATACGTCCTACTAAAGATGCGGGATGTATCTGTCTGGACTCTTTTTACTATGCGCCTTTGGGTGATAAGTCAAAAAGGTCTAGGGCAGTGCGGGCTCAACCAGCCCAGTCAACTGTCCAAGTTGCGGACTGTCAGTGGACCCCGTTAACTGGTAAACGGGCTCCTGATGGAAAGTTGTACAGAACCAACCGCGTCCAGTCCCCCAGGGCTAACGGACAGGGTGGGTCTTTAAAGTCTCCCTCTCAAGGTCCAGAGCAAGTATTTTTACTAGCCACGGATCAGGGAGCAAATATGATGCCTAAGCACTCGTGCGCTCAGAATCCCCGAGTTCACAAGTTTGGTGCAAAGGCAGAGTAGCTTCCTACCGACTTACGCGACGTGATTACTCACAAGCACAAGACGGCAGCGTCAGCATGCAATGAGTCCCTCTCGGGGCGTCCTTGCACTCAAGTCATCATCAACTGCTGCTGTAACAAATCAGCAGCGCCTGAAGATCGGCTGTCAGTTTTCCAGCGACTGCAGCAGCCAGCACCTGTCTGACATGTACAAATTCCAGGGGACGAATTTTTTTCTTTTGCCTCCTGTAATTCAACACAAAGAGTTTCTCCTGGTAAGGGAGAAAAGAAGATAGGCTCTTCCAGCCCGGCCATCTCGTCCAGTATTGCAAGGAGACCCTCATCTGGAGGGTTCCCATCAACCACAGGGGGTGTCTATTTAGGCACTCGATCCAAGAAGAAGCTTCTGGCACCTGGGGGTACGTCTTCAGCCTCCTTGAGAGTAGATGAAGCTGGGGGTAGCAGCCCCCTCAATGTATGCGACAACCCGGTGTACCAAGAGCACACGCAGGGGGTAAAGATCCCCTAGAACTCTGCAACATAATCGGATTTCCCTGAGGGACACCACCCTCGCCAAGACGATGCGGCTTCCTGCACAGGGGGTAGCACCCCTTCCGAATCTGACGAAGATGATATTCCGACATTTCCTGACGATTTCTCTATACAAGGGTACGACACCGAGAGTACCTCTGGTACATTCCCTTCCACCTCTATCCACGTAAGAACAGTCTTTATGACTAACAACAATCATGAAGCGCCTTCCGACCGACAACGGCTAGAAGTGCTCGAAGCTATGCTCCTATCCTTAGTCAAGTCGGTAGACGAGATCAAAGCCGCCTTGCCAGCTCAACCAGCAAGGACGCCCGGACAAACAAGCTTGGGACCCGTAGTCAACGCGAACAACCCGACCGCCCCTCCTTTGAGTGATGATCCCGTAGCACCATCCGTTCCTTCAGCTGCAGATGAAGCCAAAGAGGCTAGGAGGGAAGTCTAGGAGCTCCGAGCGATGTTCAATGCTCGAGACTCCTCTCGGGATCTCAGAATACGGCAGCCATATCCCGTCGTATGGAGGGACGTACCTTTTCCACCACGGTACAAGTCGTTCTATATTGATTCTTATGATGGAAAGACCTTTGCTAGTCGGTACATGACTTACTTTGAAGTCACCACTGACCACTTGTCGCATAGTGACGCCATCCTCACGCGATTATTCATCGAAGCATTGGAGGGGATCGCGTTCGACTGGTACCGCAACCTCCCCGATAACTGTATCCATTCTTTTGACGGCTTCAAGCATATATTCCTGGAGAGATTCTACGATGTGGGGCATGATGTGACGATATCATCTCTCATGGACGTCGTTTAGGGAGAGAGGGAGCTGACGAGGAACTATATCGAGCGGTTCCGCCAAACCGTAATGAGATTGCCTCAGGGCAATCCCGAGAGCTCCCTGATTGAAATCTGCCAGAAGAAGCTGCTCCCTGCAATTAGCCTCTGGATGGGTGACGATCAGTTCAGGGATTGGACGACCTTCATCATAAGTGCTACCAACGCGGAGGCAAAATTGAAGAAGGCTCGCCAGGTGGGGTTATACATCCTAGACGGAGAAGATAAAGGCAGATGTCATGGTCACACTTCCAGTAACAACAACAGTAGCGCTACCGCCAATCGGGACAATAAGTGCAAACAGGCCATGGTCACTGATGCTACTCAGAAGCCCGAACAAAAACAGGAAGAAGGTCAGTGGCCCAAGATCAACTACTCATTCGAAGCTAGTCATGTCAAACCTATCTTCGATATGCTCTTGCAAGGGGTAGGATCTAGCTTCCGCCACCAAGGTACGAGCCCTGAGCAACAGAGATGGAGGACCCTAAGTATTGTCACTTCCACCGCTATGTCCATCATGACACCGAGGATTGCTTCCAATTGAAGCGGTACATTCAGAGTCTTATCGACTCCAAAGCTCTATCGATAGACTTTGAAGAGGTTACCATGGCAGCAAACATGGTCTCTATTCAGTTCGGCGACTTCTCTCCAACGAGCACTCCAGATGGGGTAATACCTGTCCCTCGGGCAACGATGGAGGTTACTAATCTTCCACCAGCCCGGAGCCAGACATATGGATTGGTACCCCTCACCACATCGCGAGAAGAGATCATGTAGGTGCATCCAGACTTGGTGTCCGAAGTTACCCAGGGGGTGTCATCTCCTACCAACAAGAAGAAGGGCAGGAAGTCTAGAGCATGCCATACAATTTCAGCTAAAGCTGCAGATGTTGTTACCCGGTCTGGAGCACAAGTCCAGCCCGTACGGGATAGTCCAGCCGAAGATCCTCAGCTAGCAACGTTGCCTCCCCCCGATGTTCGAAGGCCATCTCAGCCTCTACTGGCGGACAAATCCAAGACAAAGGAAACCCGCTTCGATAGGCCACTCTGCAATGATATACCTCTGGGATTCGAGAGACCTTACAACTTTGACATATTAGCGCAATTGGCTAATACGCCAGTAAAGTTGTCGCTATACGAGCTCCTAAGGCTCTCCAAGGATCTTCGTATTGCATTAAGCGAAGCACTCCAGAATGCTGATGCCTATTTAGCTCAGGTCATGCCTCCAGGGGAAGACCCGCCAACAGAACTACAGGATGGCGGTAGCACAGATGCAATGTCCAACATCATATTTTCTCCGCAGGACATGTTGATTAAAACCAACTTACATGATCGCCTCTTATACTATACCGGTTACATAGGCGACATCAAGGTGGATAGGATGCATATCGACCCGGGATCGTCAATAAGCATCATCTTGAAAAGCTTGCTCTAACTTCTTGGCATCCCTATGCACCGGCTAACAGCAACCAACACTCCCATTAGTGGGTTTAACTCAGGAAGAAGCTATCCCCTAGGGAAGATCCGGTTGAAGTGCCAGATTAGAGACCTGAGGATGGAAGTTACCTGCTACGTCATAGAGGTAGACACACCTTACAATATCCTCTTGGGGCGCCAGTGGATACATGACTATATGATCGTGCCATCCACCCTCCACCAGTGCTTCAAGTATGTCAATAGACACGGCTTCGTGAAGACCGAATTCGCCAACATCGACCCCTTTAAGGGGATTGAGTCCTATTCTTCAGAGGCTTGTTTATACAAAGAATCCAAGAAGTACATCACCAACAAACTGGAGACCAATACAGGGCCAGAGAAACCCTCGATAATTCACCTCCAGACCCATAAATCTGGCAAGGCCGCACCCCTTTTCGCAACCTTGCATAAAGAGGTGCTCGGTTCTCCTGCCGCACCTACGTAGTTGGAACTAATGGTCATCCGTCTCCCGAGATCCAGCCAGGAGCCAAAACCTGTCGTAGGGCCAATGGTGATCCGACTGCCAAAATCCAATCAAAGGCAACAGGAAGATGCAAGGCCCTCTATAACACCGATGGTAATCCGATTGCCAAAATTCACTCCAAGGCGACCGGAAGACACAAAGTCCCTTGCTGAGCCGATTGTCATCCGTCTTCCCAAGAAAAGTCGACAACTAAGTGCCCATCCGACATACTCATGCAAGCTAATATCACAAGTCCAACCCTTGGTGGTCAAGTTGCCCAAGACAGCGTCCTAACCTCCGGTCACGCAGGGGGTAGCAGAAGAAGATGCAGAACTCGCAAAGTATCTGGTTGCAGGGGTGGACAGTACCTCTCCTGATGATGTGACAATCGTCCATACTGCAACCTGACTTGCTCACATTAAAGACTCCTACTTCCTAGTCTCAGGCATCTTTGGCCGAAAAGAAGGATCTCAACCCTTCATGCCTCAAGAGTTTGATCTTGAACCCGATACTGGGAGACTACCGCTCTAATTGCATAGTCCTTAGGCCAAGTACTTCATGTAAAAGTAGGGGTACGACATGGAGGCTACCCCAGGTCTGAATTACGGTAGCAGTCGGCGATCGCCTCTGCAGCTGTCAACTCCGACAATGTTATGGCAAATTTTTGAAGAAATACTATGTCTAAAGGACATGCTGGTACTCACTCAAAACCATCACATCTCCCTGAGTGGCGAGTCATGTACGATAGTACCGCTGAACTCACACTCCATCACATCTCCCTGAGTAGCGAGTCACGTACGCTGATACCTCTGAACTCACACTCTATTGCATCTCCCTGAGTGGCGAGTCATGAACGATGATACCTCTGAACTCCCACTCTAATGCTTTACCTCACAGGAGTCTGCCCAGTTCATCATTATCCTCGAGCAAACTTCATGGCCCTGATTATCGTATGTCACCTCTGATATCGATAATCTTCCGACTTAACACCTGTACCCCAACCCGGGATAAAAGATACGGTGTTAAGACCACAAAACCTATCACCTCTGTTGGGTTTTGTTTCAAATCTATTACCCGCACCGCCAGTGCGTAGAAGGGTAATAGGTCTACCAAAGTTACCCTAATCTATTACCCGTACCACCAGTACACAGAAGGGTAATAGATCCATAAAAGTTATCCTAATCTATTACTCACACCATCGGTGTACCAATGAGTAGTAGATCCACAAAATATGCCTCAGAATCTATTATCCGCACAACCAGTACGCAGAAGGGTAGTAGGTCTATAAAACTTGTCCTAATCTATTACTCGTACCATCAGTGCACAAAAGGGTAATAGGTCCACAAAATTCTTCTACGAAAAAAATAACCACGTCCATATTACCTCTGAGTTGTTTTCCCGTCCATCACACTCTATCATATCTCCCTGAGTAGCGAGTCACGTACGATGATACCTCTGAAGTCACACTCTATTGCATCTTCTTGAGTGGCGAGTCATGTAAGATGATACCTCTGAACTCCCACTCTAATGCTTTACCTTACAGAAGTCTGCCCAGTTCATCATTATCCCTGAGCAAACTTCCTGGTCCTGATTATCGTATGTCACATCCATATTACCTTTGTTGGGTTTTGTTTCAAATCTATTACCCGTACCGCCAGTGTGCAGAAGGGTAATAGATCCACAAAAGTTATCATAATCTATTACCTGCGCCACCAGTGCGTAGAAGGGTAATAGGTCCATAAAAGTTATCCTAATCTATTATTCACACCATCGGTGTACCAATGAGTAGTAGATCCACAAAATATTATTCAAATCTATTACTCGCACTACCAGTACACAAAAACGGTAATAGGTCCACAAAATTCCCCAACGGGAAAAACAACCGCGTCCATATTACCTCTGAGTTGTTTTTTCGTCCATCACAAACAAACCACCCAATACATAGAACTTTCACGTTGATAGCACCTCTGAGTTATTCTGTGTATCCTCATTAGGCCCACTCCTACCACATCCTCATTACCTCTGAGTAGGAAGGCTCTACTTTATACCCATATTTACCACGTCCTCATTACCTCTGAGTAAATATGTTGATTTTCTCTCCACTTATTATCCGTACTCGTACCGCCAGTACACAAAAAGGATAATAGGTCCACAAATGTCCTCTGTTGACCACAAATGCTGTATTAGATCCTCTAGTACATGCACGTCTTTTTTACAATCATATGCTTCTGGAACCCAGTTGTTCCGTGGCATTTATTACCCGTTACGTAGAACTTCCACATCCATATTACCTGTGAGTTGTTCTATGTTTCCTCATCTGAACCCACTCCAACCACGTCCTTATTACCTCTGAGTAGGAAGGCTCTACTTTAGACCCATATTTACCATGTCCTCATTACCTCTGAGTAAATATGTTGGTTTTCTCTCCACTTATTATCCATACTCGTACAGCCAGTACACAAAAAGGATAATAGGTCCACAAATGTCCTCTGTTGACCACAAATGTTGTATTAGGTCCTCTAGTACATGCACCCCTTTTTCATAATCATATGCTTCTGGAGCCCAGTTGTTCCGTGGTATTCATTACCCGTTACGTAGAACTTCCACGTCCATATTACCTCTGAGTTGTTCTATGTATCCTCATTAGGCCCACTCCTACCACGTCCTCATTACCTCTGAGTAGGAAGGTCTACTTTAGACCCACATTTACCACGTCCTCATTACCTCTGAGTAAATATTTTGGTTTTCTCTCCACTTATTATCCGTACTCGCACCCCCAGTACACAAAAAGGATAATATGTCCACAAATGTCCTCTGTTGGCCACAAATGTTGTATTAGGTCCTCTAGTACATGCACCATTTCTTCACAATCATATGCTTCTGGAACTCAGTTGTTTCGTGGCATTCATTACCCGTTATGTAGAACTTCCATGTCCAAATTACCTCTGATTTGTTCTATGTATCTCAGTCGAGTTCACTCCTACCATGTCCATATCACCTCTGAGTAGGAAAGCTCTACCATCAACCTCATATTTACCACGTCCATATCACCTCTAAGTAAATATGATGGTTCCCTCTCTCAACTTATTATTTGTACATAAAACCAAGGTACGCCAAGGATGATAAGTCCACATAAAATCCCCAGCGGAAGTACCCAAATCTATCATGTCCATGCTACCTCTGATAGGATTGCCACACCTAAACAGCTCGACTTTTCATGCTTCTTATTCAAAGTATTCCAAATTTGTAATTTAAAAACTTTGAAGGGGGTCTTGTAGAATCATAGAAAATATTGCTTTTAGTCCTACATCGGAAAGAAGAAAAAGAAAGGGCTCACTCTATTCTATATATAGAGCCCCCTTCCCTCCTTTGAAAAGGGCACCAACTTTTCTTCCCTTCTTCCAACTTGGAATCTTCCTAATACGCACCTTCGGGTGCTAAGTCGAAGAAGTCTAGGGCAGTGCGGGCTCAACAAGCCCAGTCAACTGTCCAAGCTGCTGACCGTCAGCGGACACCGTTAACTGTTATACGGGATGCTGATGGAAAGTTATACAGAACCACCCGCGTCCAATCCCATATGCAGAACGAACAGGGTGACCGAGCGCAGTGCTTTTACTAGCCTCAGGTCAGAGAGCAAATATTGTGGTCCCAAAAGTCTTCCTACAACGATCGAGAGCAAGTGATTTTACTAGCCTTAGATCAGGAAGAAAATATGATACCTACGCACCCAGGAACTCGAAATACCCGGGCCCACAAAACGGATGCAAAGGTAGATCAATCTGCTCTCAACCTGCGAGAGGTGGTCATTTACAAACGCAAGGAGAGAAAAGCAACCTTGGCGTGCGATGAACCCTTTCCAAAACATCACTGCACCCAAGCCATCATCAACTGCCACTGCCACAAGACACTGGCTCCACTATCAAGGCAGCCTGTGTTCTAGCGACTACAACCTACTGCGCCTTTCCAACAACATCTCGAAAACATGATGCCAATTAAAGATGGTATAAACGGCCTGCTCTCAACTAGAGGCATTACTCAGATGTCTCATCAGGCGTATCGTCTCAGTCAAGCGCATCACAATCTTCTGAAGGAGTACACCGTCAAATCTTCTTCGAACAAGGAGATCAGTCAAGAGGGAGACAGATGAAACTCTCTCCAATCGTGACATTCGGCATAGCATCTTCTCCTAGGGCCCCCATACCCATCCAGCCAAAAGATATCCTTCAGGCGGCTTAGTCATGAAACATTCTTCATGCGGCTCAATCATCATATGTCCTCATGCGGCTCGATCAGAAGGCATTCCTCATGCGGCTCGGTCATGAGACATTCCTTATGCGGCTCGGTCATGAGATGTTCCTCTTGTGGTTCGGTCATGAGACATCCTCCATGCGGCTCGATCATGAGATATTCCCTCATGCGGATCGATCATAAGATGTCTTTCATGCGGCTCGGTCATGAGACATTCCTTTATGTGGCTCGGTCATGAAACATTCCTTCATACGGCTCGATTATGAGACATTCTTTCATGCGGCTCAGCCACGAGACATTCCTCATGCAGCTCGGCCAGGAGACATCCTTCATGCGGCTTGCCACAGAAGATTAGTTGATGCACATAACAAGATGACCAGGTCTCAACTGCTCAATGAAAAATCACAACAAATCCTAACAAATCCCCAGCTATCAGTCATAGATCGAGTCTCGAGGCATGATTACGGCCATGTGGCCCGGGGATTTGCCACGTGGTCATCTATGCGGCTCAAAATATCCTTTATCCCAAAATTACTATAAATAGCAGGGTGCCACACCCCTGCAAGATGGTTGGCAATCCAAGGATGGCAACCTTCAAGAAAAAAATAATATCTTCACGAGCTAGAGACTGCATCAGATAGTCCACAGAGTAAGGCAGAGTTGATAGCACTTTTCCAAGCCTCCACCGTCATCCCCCGGAACCAAAACTAAACAATTGTACTTAGATTGTTTCATAGGCTTTCTTTCTAGGTTCTTCTTTGTACAAGCGAGTTTACAATCAATTCCAGCATTTGTAATACCTGTTGTTGATTTTTATGGCAAACAATGTGTGCCCAGTAGAGATCTCAAGGAGCAAGTCATGTAGGAGGCCTACAGATCTCAGTACTCTATACATCCTGGTGCCAACAAGATGTACAGGGATCTGAGGGAGCATGTCTGGTGGTATAGGATGAAGCGGAAGGTAGCTCGCTTCGTAGCCAGGTGCTTGGTCTGTCAGCAGGTCAAGGCAGAGACGCAGAGGCCATGAGGATTATTGCAGCCAATGCCCATTCCAGAGTGGAAGTGGGAGCATATCACGATAGATTTTGTATCTGGATTGCCGCATACACCAGGAGGGAAAGACGCGATTTGGGTCATCGTAGACAGGTTGACCAAATCGGCCCACTTTTTGCCATTTAAAGTAGGTACGTCTACTGAGAGGCTTACAGAGATGTACATGCGGCAGATTATCAGGATTCATGGAGTTCCGGTCAGCATCGTCTCGGATCGGGATAGTCGCTTTACTTTCCATTTTTGGTGGAGTCTGCAGACTAGTTTGGGCACTCAGCTCAAGTTTAGTACTGCATACCACCCCCAGACAGACGGACAGTCAGAGAGGACTATTCAGACGTTCGAAGACATGCTGCGGATGTGCGTCTTGGATTTTGGAGGATCCTGGGAGGATCACCTACATTTGGTGGAGTTTGCTTACAACAACAGTTTCCAGGCCAGTATTGAGATGTCACTTTTCGAGGCTCTGTACGGGCGTAGGTGTCGTACACCCTTATCTTGGGATGATGTTGGTGAGCGAGCTTTATTGGGACCTGAGATGGTTGTTGACGCAACTGAGAAGGTGAAGCTCATCAGGGACAGACTTCGTGTGGCGCAGGACAGACATCGGCATTGGGCTGATAGCCACCAGAGGCCTTTAGAGTTTGAGGTACAGATTAGAGATAGGATTAATAGTAGGTTGTTTGTTTTTTTGTTTGATCATGTTTGATTATTTAATAACTTGAGACCTTGTTTGTCTTTAGGTCGGATACATGGTTTTTTTGCGGATATCTCCGACTCGTGGTACCATACATTTTGGTGGAGGTGGGAAGCTTAGCCCGCGCTTCATCGGACCTTTCATGATCAGCGGGAGAGTCGGTGATATGGCATACAGGCTAGACTTGCCACCTGCACTGGTGGGTGTCCACAACGTATTCCACGTATCACAGTTGAGACGGTACGTAGCTGACCCTAGCCATGTACTTGACCATTCGGAGATTGAGGTGGCACCCACTCTCAGTTATCCAGAGCAGCCAGTAGAGATTCTGGATTGCCGAGAGAAGGTAACGAAAAACTAGGTGATACCCTTGGTTCGTGTCGCATGGAGGCATCATTCTCCAGGAGAGTCTACCTGGGAGCGGGAGGATGAGATGCGCGAGCGATACCCTTATCCTTTTGGACCTTGAGGTATGATCGTCTATCCTTCTCATCAGTTTAGTTTTGCCTTTTAATTTCGAGGACGAAATTATTTTAAGGAGGGTAGATTTGTCAATACTACATTTTAGATTGAGGGTATTTTGGTCATTGTGAATTTTTGAATTTATTTTAATTTATTAATTGGTGATTGTGATTTTGACTTTGGCTATTTGAGAATTTGGAGACTAACCTAGATGATGACCCTAGCTATGGTGACTTGGTTAGCATGATGTGACCCTAGTCTAACTTAAGTCAATCTAGGTTAGTCATTTAGAAATTAAGATGTGAATAGGAGGATTAGTGATTTGGTCCATAGGCTTGAGACTAGGAAATTAATTTCTTGACTAATGCAACTAGGCCCATAGCCCATAGACTAAACCCTAACCCTAATTTCTACATGCTATGGCCAGCCCCCTAGGTCATGCCCTCCCTATAAATAATCTCCTAATTATTTCTTGCCTCTTTTGTATTGAATGAACACATAGAGAAAAAAAATGTATGGCTATTCTTCTCCAATCCATAGATTCTTCATTTTAAATCCTTTTTTAACTCTAGTTTCTTGCATTATAGCCTAACACTCTTTTCTATTTTCTGTTTGTGGAGAGTAATCCCAGCTTTAGGTCAATTTGGAGCATTTGGCTATCAAGGAGGAACACCCCATTTGAAGCTTTTTCTTGTTATTTGTACCTATAGGTAAAACTTCTCAAATTGTGCTAATATTATGTTTTCTTTGCATATTAGGCTAGATCTAGGTTTCTCCTAGTTGTTCCTAGAATTTGGGTAGAAATCGTGTCCGTTTGGTGTCCGTATCGGACACGTGTCGTAGTGTATGTGTAGGTGTTTGGTTAAATGCCACTTAGGATTTTATTTTCGATTTTTATAAAACTAATTTCATGAATCTCTAGATCTATGTGTGTACAACAATGTTTGTGAAGACTGAGTTGTTATTGTGTCAGTTTTCGTGTCCTATAACACTCTGGACACACAGCACGGGGGCTCGGCCAAGTATCCTGCTACCCGTGTCTGATTTCTCTACGGACACGGCACGTGGTAACACAAAATTTTGTAGAGAGGATGGGGCGTTGACTGTCATAATGCTTCCAAAGTTTGGGAGCAAAGGATGCACGACACGCGGTGTAATCTTGCCCGTACCGGACACGTACTGCTCGTGCACTGTCAGGGTTTACGCACAGACACGCGCACTAACACGTGTTCGTGTCCACCTTAGACACATCGTGGACACATTGTGATGAGTCCACTGTATAGCCGTACACGTGGGCTATACGTGTGCATGACCACGTATCATGAGGAGTCGTGTGTCGTGTCCACGACCTCAGTAAACACGTACACGATGCTCTGTGTACACTATTTTCAGTTTGTGTATTGTCTGGGTTTTGGACACGTTGTGTCCAGTTCATGGACACTAGGACACACCCCCAACACCCCCTCATATGACACAATCATTACCTACCTATTGATTTGAATATTGATTGTTAATTTCAATTCGAATTGATAAATTTTCCCTAAATTCTGATACTTAAATCTGTCATTGTTTTTCCTGAACATTTCGAATGTATATTAACCTGTTTTATGTGTTTAAATCAATTGTTGTACACCTAAACATATTTGGGATTTAGCCTACATGCTAGAGGTTGTGATTAGCATGGGAAGTTAGATTCGAATGCATTTTGGGCTTTTGAATTGGAAACTGATACACTGTTTTGATGAGCACTGTTTTCTGGAAAAACTTAAACTGTTGATTACATTACAAAAACCTGAGAATTCCCTAGCCATTGTGTTTTCCTGAAATGGTTTGGCCAATCTCAATACTGATTCCTATATCTAACTGAGTTTAGTTGCATTAGGATTATGGTAGTGGTAGTGATTGGTTTTCAAATTGCATTGGGTTTTTGAAATAAACAGTTAAACTGATACACACTTTTGAACTGTTGAAATGCCATGGTGTTTTCCTATTAACCTGAGAACTGGGATTAGCAAACACATTACACTGTTTGAATCTCTGAGTACACTGATTTGAATAACATACATACACACACACACAGGTAGAACATTAACCTGGAACCTATGAACTAAAAATTTGAGACACTTGATACACCTATCTACCCACTTTCTTCCTGAGAATACATGTAGCTAATTGCACACAAGTACACATGGCAACCTACACTAGCAAACCTGAGAACAAAATGAGTTCATTACACACATAATTACACATTTCTTGTTTTTCTGAAATCTGAGAACACGTGTATATGCAATGTAGACACACACATGACACACTCTGCACATTGTTAATCTGAGATTAATGTCCTATACACACACACATTGAATCACATGTTTACACACACACACCCATCTACACTAGCAAAACCTGAGAACTTATCACTCTCCTATATATACACTGTCACAAACACACAGGACACCCATCTACACTATGCAAAACTGAGATGCACTCATGCCATGTACACACACACTTTTGCACACATTGATTTCTATGTACCCATATACACACACATAAGCATGAACCCCATATCTTTCTATATGTTTATATGTATACATATATATATATGTAATCCTTGTGTGATAATGTAATATATGTAAATGTCCATATGATTTAGTATGTATATATATATAGAAATTAAACATGTGTGTATGCCTATATTAATGTGTTGGCATGTTGCCTAGGTAGTATAGCCTATGGTATATGGAGTGTGTACACATGAGTGTTGGGTTATGTTAGGCTAGTGTGACTTGTATTGATGTGTGCTTGCTAAGATAGTCTTGGTTAGGCCTAGTGAGACTTTTTGGGCTAGGTTTGACCTAGTTGACCTAGTTTGACTAGAGTAGTTTGACTAGAGTTGACCAAGGGTTGACTTTAGCCTAGATTGACCCAAACATCATATAGAATGCATCGTAGCAGTTTATTTTACCAGTTTGGATATATTGTGACTTGTACTATTCTGATTAGGAGCCAGACACCACTCATCGGGCAGTATTTCATTCAGACACTCAGGATATCAGACGAGTACATTCTCTGACCGTTTCATATGTGCTAGGACTATATTCTTGCTCTAGATTACTTTACTTGATGCTGACACGATGGAAATGAATTAGTACTATATGGATCTTTTTATATGATGTTATCCCCCTCGGGAGCATCGGATACATCATGTCATGTGTGTTTCACTTTTATCATGTATTTCTGTGCTTTCACCATTCATGTGCACTCTCGTGATTCATGTACTCTCATGTTCATGGAGCCCCCATGTTTATATTCATGTGCACCCATTTATAGGCCCCCATGTGAAATCATGTACAATAACATAACTTGAACGGATCCTTGTGTATTGATTGGGGTACGGTGGAGTATAAATAGTCATATGGACAATTTCTAAAGTAGTGTAGCCATGTACAACCTCTCATGTTTATTATCAAGCCATTCACATGTCTATCTTGTACTCTAAATTACTAGTTCACTGTAGCTCTTTACTTATAATAGATATTTCTTTACAGTCTTCTCTCTTACTTCATGTATATTTTCAGCGTTTCATGTATCTTACTCTATTGTATGTATTATATTCCTGTCATGATATGAACTGCGTGAGATGTACTGTGCTCGCTCCCGTCCTAACTGGACCTGTTGAAATATTACAGATGACCTTGAGGAGCTGTGTCCCACTTATTACGGAGCAGGCCTAGATGACACATGTGAGCTTGACTCTCAGGAGGACCCAGCACTTGCAGATGACATTACCCCAGTAGACTAGGCTAGTTAGCTAGACTAGTATCTATTTATCATTCTGTCTTGTTGGATACACTTGTACTTATTTGGAGATTGTTATTCTGGATTTGTGGAGTTGTTTATCTTAGACTTCTAGGTATCTCTCTTATCTGTATTTATCATCTATCGATTCTGTGATTTTATCTATTTTATCTCATCGTACTTTCTTCCTTAGTTGTGATTGAGTTGTACTTTATTATGTCACCTCCATTCGGAGTGCATATACTGTACAGATACCTTATAACTGTTAGATGTATGTGACCTAGGACAGCGTTCTACCGCCGACACTGCGGCGTAGATAGGATGTAACCACTTCTCGTACCCCTATACTGGATGCGAGTTATGACAGAATTTGAGGATGGCTTTGGTGAGGTTCAGAGCCGCTCTTGCCTCCGGTGATCGGTCAGTTATGACCAGAGCTTCTGCTCGAGTGACATCATCCTCGGCAATCCGGACCGCCTGAAAAATATCCCCGAACGCCTGTTCACTCCAGGCCGAGAGAGCCTGACGCGTGGATTTGAGTTTATTGGCGACGCGGATAAGAGGGTTGTTGGAATCCTCATTGGCCCAGACCTCCTCAACCACATACTTGAACTGGGGGTGAGTGGTCCAGAGGTGAAGGAAGCGGAAGTTTTTTTTGATCTTGGCCGCTTTGCTTTTCACTTCCACCAGCAGAGGAGCGTGATCAGATTCGGTGGTGTTGAGATGGTGAAGTTTGGATGAGAGTCCGGTATCATGCCAAAGGGCGTTAGAGAGAGCTCTATCCAGCCGGGAGTATTGCCAACGGTCGCCTTCCTGCATGTTGCACCATGTGAAGGCGCTGCTAGAGAACTGAAGGGGTTGGAGGTGAGCGTTGAAAATAAAGTTGTTGAAATCCATCATGGCTGATTGGGGCAGAAGTTGACCGCCAGTTTTCTCCTCTCTGCAGGTGATAGCATTAAAATCACCAATGCAGAGCCAAGGGGAGTTGTCGTGGCTGCGTTGGAGGCCTACAAGATCGCTCTAGAGCTGCTTACGCTCTCCTATATCACAGCTGCCGTGAACGGCAGATAGGAGAGCCTGCTTGGGGATAAGAGGATGTTCTACCCATCACGAGAGAGCCTGTTTTGAGTCCTGTATGACTCTGATTCTGACTGCCAACGAACAGAGGATCCAGATGTCATGTCTGCCTGCTATGGCGATATTAAAGCCTAACTGTAACTTAATGGCCTTAATTTTCTTGGGAGGGATTTTAGGTTCAATGATGATAAGGATATCGATCTTATGGATTTTGTTGAGGCTAGAAAGACGCTTCATAGTTGGTTTGTTAGCCAGGCCACGAACATTCCAGGATAGGATGTTCAGCATTAATATTTCTTGGAGGAGAGGTGTTTGGTCTGCTTTGCTGCAGACCTGGTGCGCACGCTCGTTGACTCGGACACTTCTTTCTGATCATATTTTTTGGCGTTAGAGTTTATCTGGGTACCCAATATTTTGCTGAATTCGGTGTGGGTTCCCTGGCAGGGGAGATGGATGAGTTTGCGGCATTGTCAAGTAAATCTCCAGCAATGTCCAGGCTGGGTTCACAGGGGAGATGAGGGGGATGTCCTCGATGCTGCCGGGTGGATCTGCTACCGATAGGGGGCATCCGGCATCGAGGACCTGTCGTCCCCTAAGGATCTGTTCTGGTCCTAAAATAGCAAGGGCTTCGACGATGGAAGAATCGTAACTCGTCAGTTGGTTAGATGAAGAGGTTGTGGGAGTGGTGCTCGATACCGGAAAAGACCCCCTTAGATTCTTCTGTTCTACCTCGGGCTCCCTGATATCCTTCGGCTCTGCCTCTGAATCAGGATGGTCGAGTGGTTATACGAGAAGGGCAGTTTCCTGGGTAGTTTCCTCACAGCCAGAGAGAGCATCAAAACTATTCCGTAGGATAGGAGGCAGGGTGGTGTACGGGATCATCGCTCTACAAGGAGGCGCGGATGGCTCATCCTTGCTAGCTTTAAATCTGATGTGGGAGTTGGGTAAGGGTAACGGAGGTGAGTGAGACTGATGATTGTGAGTCATTCTCCCACCTGTAGGGTTGTCCCTCCGACCAGATTTCCTCTTGAGCTCTGGGTGGAGTCGGAAGCAATGTGTTGTGAGGTGTCCTCGCAGGTGACAGTGATTACAGAATAGGATGTTGTTATCATAAACTAATTGCTGGGTGTACGTCGGACTGCCTAGCTCAATGAGTATGTGTTTGGGAGGTTCTTTGGTGAGATCAAGCTCAACACTGATCTTGGCATAGTTGACTTTGGTGAGGGTGGTTGTTTCTGTTGCCGAAGCCACGTAAGTCCCAAAGGAGTTGGCGATGCGTTTAAGAGCTGCCGGGACGAAGCAGATAAGGGGAAGGTTAGGTAGGGTCACCCAGGCAGCGACTTTAGCAGAGTCAACTTTAGTGCTGAAGTCCGAAGACCACCTGATAATCTTTATCTGGTGAGAATCAACAGTGCAAGTGCCCTTGGACCACACAGATTGGTGGTCAGTAACCGAGGATAGGTGCAGCAAAATATGCCTGGGGTCTAGAGAAGCCACTCGGTAAACCGTAGTGAGCATCCAACTAGCAATGATCTCCTGAACGCGGCTGAGTTTGGGACATCCCGAGAAGAATTTGAGCACAAAGGTGTGTGGGAATGAGTCGGACAGCGATGCCATTTCCTGAACGGAGAAGGGGACCGTTGGCATGGAGGCAAGAGAAGGATAAGGGACCTCAGGTAGGAGGAAGTCCTGAAACAGAAACCCCGACGCGGCCGCCCTGTCCAGGCACAGCTTATCGGCGAAGGAAGGCCTCGGGATAGCGTTGGTCGGCTGAACGGTCGGGAGAGAGCTGGGGATGTGCGGCGTGGGCAGTGCTACTCTAAACGGGCGATAGGATGGCTCCAAAGGAGGCAGGATCGCAAGCAGATCATCTGGGGAGGAAGAGTCCATCAGAGCAATGGGAATCGCCTTCTCATGGTGAACTACGGCACCCAAGGAGGGGGCACTGGAGTCCGCACAACCAGAGAGAGGGAAGCAAGCGGTGACACCTCCAGAAGAGGGCGTCAGAGGAGTGGATTGCGCCTCCACAGGACCGATGGCAAAAGCAGAAACCTGGGCCACGCGGCCAACGGACTGCACCAAAGGGGCGCAACCGGGACGGAGGAGCCCACCAGTCTCGGGAAGCGCCAGGCCTGCACAGGACGGAGGAGGCGCCAGGGTGGCGCAGAACACAGGTTGCGCCAGAGGGGCGCAACCCAAGAGGGGGTCAGCTGGATCCTCTCGACAGAGAGGTCCCCCGGGATGCCCCACCCGAGGGGACCAGGAGGCTGCCCCCGCGCCTACAGAGGCACCGAGCGGGCAGAAAAAGGGTTCAGGCGTGGCAAAGTACGCTGGAGCGCAATAAGAAAGAAGGGGAGGTCCACCCGGGTTGGGAGACTTGGCACAACCTGGAAATTAGGGGGCCCCCGGGAAGGGGAAATGGGCGCAACCTGTGCCGAACAAAGGAGGCAAAGAACCCGAGGGGCCCAAGGATGGGACAGCACTGGCGCAAGGAGACCGCAGGAGCTCTGAACCCGCGCGTGCCACATGGTCCGACTCTAAACCCGAGACGGGGTTTGAGAACAGCACAAAATCCGAGAAAGGAACCGACGAGACAGCCAGACGACAACACCCAGTCAAAGCCATGTGGCCAGGTCGGTAGGGAACCATGATTGGACCACGCCAAAAGAGGGCGCCACCTGGCCATGAGAAGCCCGAGTGTTGACTGCGCCACAGGGGTCAGCAGCTCCAATGGGGGCTTGAATGTGCCGATGGGGGGCGCGACCCTCAATGAGGGCGAGGGTCCCGAGGGGACCAACAGATCACGTACGTCCCAGGGCAGCTGTCGAAGCAAATTTGAAAGGGGAACAGCTAGAGGACGGGAAGATGACTCGGGGACCAAGGAGAGAAGGGGGCTGCTCCGTTCTGGCGCCTCCGAGGCGAAGGACTCGGACTGGCGGCTTGGCCCGGGGGCGGCTCCGACATTGGGCTCCGGAGGCTGGGCGGTCAGAGGGGCTAGGGAGGCACTATGTCCAACTCCGATGGGCGGAACGGCCAACGCCGCGAGGCAGCGGCCGACGAGCTCCTGCTGAACAGGGGACCAAGCAAGGGAGGGAGGTGCCCCGAGGACCGACGGGATGCCAGCACCTCCGGAGGGGGGAGAGGGTGGGGGTCGACGAGGGGGGTGACGAGGGCAACGGGAAGGAGGGCAGCGGAGGAGAAGGGCGATCGCGATCCTGCGGCAGAAGGCCTCCTCGACGAAGAGGCCAGGAGACCGGACCAGAGGAGGTCGAGATGGCGGCATGGACGAGGAGGAGGGGGAACGGGGAAGGGCGGGCCGCTGACCTTCAGCGGCGGCGGAGAGGGAGCCATGACGGGGAAGTAGCGGAGGAGAGAGCTGGAGGGATCGGGCTCATCTCGAAAAACCAATTTATTCACTATATATATATATATATATATATATTTTATATATATATATTTTATATATATATATATATATATATATATATATATATATATATATATATATATTCAATATATATTCAATATATATATATATATATATATATATATATATATATATATATATAGTCTATTAAATAAAATTATTGGAGTGATGAAAGACATTTGATTATTATTTGGAATTTTAATAAATATTGTCTTCAGAGAAAAAGAAGAAGATAATTTTTGGAAAAAATACTTTCTATTAATAAAACGATTTGTTAACAAATATAATTTAGATTTATGATACTTAAATTTATTTTGATATTAGCAAAATGTTATAGATTTGAATTTATATAATTTATATTATTTGATGGCATTGAATATTATTTTAATCAGCTAGTTGATTTATTTAAATTTATTTATTGGAAATATGTAACACGCATATAATACGTTTTCATGTATACATATATACATGTTTTGACATATTTATAGATATTGTTAAGTGCAAGTATATGATGTCTATTTGTATAAGTTTATATATTTATAGGGAGGTATTGAGACGAATAAATATGTAGAGTATATATGGGTCGGGGTCTATAGTGATTTATTTCCTATATAACTGTATGAATGTTGTAGGCCTGTTAGCGTAGCTTATTTATATTTAGTTTAATCTGAGGTCCTCATTCAAACCAAGTCAATGGTATCCTTCTTTCATTTCTTAAACTCGGCCCAACTCAATAGGGTATTCTCCCTACCTCACTAATTAATAATCTAGCAGCAGTCCTAAGGGCCGAACTCCGTACCCACCTAATCCTACAACTAGTTGGCACATAGATTTGTGTCTATTTGTGTATATATATATATATATATATATATATATATATATATACATATATATATATATACATATATATATATATACATATATATATATATATATAATATATATATATATATAATCAAAACCCTAACAAGCTATCAGCGAACAAAAATTGCATGAACACTGGAGTCCACGGTTATGACCACAAGGTCGGCCGCGAAACTCTAAAAAAACCAACCTCACAACAAGACTAATGCCTAACATCCTATCCTGGAATGTTAGTGGTCTAGCCAACAAACCCACCTTGAGGAGATTACTTAGCCTCAAGAGAATTCACAAAATCGACATCCAAATCATCTTAGAACCTAAAATCCCCCTTACAGGATCAAATCGATTCAGCTGCAGTTGGGATTCCACTCCGCCATTGCAGGCACTCATGACATTTGGCTCCTGTATTCCTCCAATGTAAATATCAGTATCGTGCTCGATACTACGCAGGCTCTCTCGTATTGGGTAGAGCACCCCACCCTCCCGAAACAGGCCCTGCTTTATGCTGTCCACGGGAGCTACGACATCACAGAACGCAAACAGCTATGGAGAGACCTCCAGGACACTATCTCCAACACCTCCCATCCTCCTGGCTTTGTGTGGGAAACTTCAATGCAATATCGCAAAGAGAAGAGAAAACGGGAGGCAGGCCACCACCCCCGACAACCATACAAGACTTTAATAACTTTATCTTAAATTCTCACCTAACTCCCCTTCAGTTCACAGGCAACGCTTTCACCTGGTGTAACATGTAGGAAGGCAATCGTAGACAATACTCACGACTGGACCGAGCCCTCATCAATGCTCAATGGAAAGACCTGAATATCACTTTCAACCTCGCTCACCTCAACGCCACTGAGTCTGATCACACCCCCCTCCTCATTGTTTGCAAAAACAAAAGTTTGATTACAAACTAAGAAAAGAGTACAAGAGTACAATTGATTTTTAGGGATGTACAACTATAGAAATCTGATCAGAAGACGATCACTTTATCCCTTGGATTACGTGAACTTGAAGACTAGAGCCTTTGGAGAATGCAGCAGCAATTTTACAAGAGTTCTTGATCTCTGTCATGCTTTGATAATGATTAAAAACTTTATTTATAGAGTTCTAGAAATAACTGTTTTAGCAGTTATTCTGATGTGTACGAGGCTGAACTGCGCCACTTTGGGTTGCACTAACCTTATGTTGCGCCAACTTCCATTCGGTTACACAATCGTGTACTAACTGTATTTAGACGTGTGGCATCATATGATTGAGATGCGTATGGTCGTGTATAGAGTAGTGGACACATTTTGAGAGATTAGTGGCATATGCGTCATATCATCTGCTTTAGAATGTAAGTTGTCTCAACTTTATCAGGTTGTGCGAGCTTCAGTCAACAAGTCAAACTGTGCCGGTTGCGCCTAGGCGCAACCCAGTGCATAGGCACGTGGCAGCTTTTGAATGTATGAGAGGAATTTATTCAGATTGCGCCTATGCACAACTTGCAGGGTGTGCAGGACAGTTGTCAATCAAATCGTCTCGAGCGGCACGCTTTGAGGGATTCAAAGAGATTTTCTTCGTTTATCGTGCTGTCAGCTGTCAGTGCTACCAGGAAATGATGGCAATTATTGTCAGACGCTACGTAGGCTTGGGCATAATGTGATTTGGACGCAGTCTTTTGTCAGGCGCAATCTAATCAGTGGTGCAGTTTGATCCTTTAAGCTTCAAAACAGTGGCGCAACTTGATTTCTGGGACGCAACTTGATTGCTGGGTAGTAAAAACATGGCGCAACTTGATTTTTATGCTCTACGAGACCCCCTTCAAAGTAATATTACAAAACTTTGAAATACTTTGAATCATGACAATGACTGAGTCAAGTTGTGCCTATCTCGCGCAATATGTTGCAAACCATTAAGATTTTTCATGTGCAACTTAAGGCGACTATTAGAATTCTATCTTTAGGCTATAAATAACCCTTATTTACCCGATTCTAACTCTTTACATTTTCTTTTAGTCTTCTTTGAATCCTTGCAACCCTCTTCTCCGATTATTCTCTCGACGACATGGCCCCAACAAGTCCGCCGCCGACAAAGGGAAGGGTGTCGCCGCCCCCTTCGACTCGTGTTCTGTCCACCCGCGCACAACAGTACGCGCCGCCCTCTTCTCGATGAGAGATGGCCAACCCAGCACTGGAAGGTGATCAAGGACGAACACTATGAAAACAGATTTGTTCTTCCTATTGACTTGCGCCCCTCTTTTTAGAGTGTGGCGCACTACGAACTTTACGCCACCCCTTCTTAGGGTATGGTTATTTTATTTGAGTACTGTTCGTTCTTACGAACCGTGTTGCGTATGCTGTTGCGCAACTCAGTTATTATGCAATCAAAAATATTGCTTAACTAAGTTGTGGCGCAATCCAGTATGTAGCGCAACCTGAGATGTTGCACAACTTAAGTTTCACGCAACACAGTATGTTGCGCAACTCAGGTTGTCACACAACTCAGAATGTTACACAACTTAATCGTTGCACAACCTAAGATGTTGTGCAACTGAGAATGTTGCGCAACTTAATTTGTTGGTGCAACCTAGGATGTTTGTACAACTTAATAGTTTGTACAACTTAATTATTTTTGCTCTTTATAAAGTTGCACACTCTTGTTGCTTCTAATTTTTGTTCATGTATTTCTTTGCAGTTGATCTTAGGGAAGACCCTAATGCTGAAAGATTTGCTTCAGTATTTAATGTCCCAGAGTACAAGGAGGATTTATCTCATGTAACATTCCTTCAGTACGATAGCCCTGAAGCACGAAAGACTCTCCTCATGGCCCAAGAAAATCAAACCCTGCTGAGCTTAATGAACGGGGAACCTCTGGAAAGTATTGACAGTGTGGTTCACAAGAAACCTGCCTTCCTTTTTGGAGATGCCATCAAGAAAACTTCTCAGACCAAGACCAGGAAAGAAGAGAGAGTATTCAGATGTGGAGATAAGATCATATGCCTTATAGAAATATCGAGGTCTATGGCTTTATCACAATTTGAATTTGCAAGCTATCCCAGAAGAATGTCATAGGATCTGACTCCAATCCAGCAGGCAAGAGTCGGCAGAATCTGTTATAGAATGGGTCCACAGTATAAGGACCTCTTTTAAAGTACTTCTGAGAAATATAGCACCCACCTGAGAGGTTTGAAGCCGAGCTATATTCCTTCCAAGGATTCCTCTTTGCTCCTTCCAGTGAGAATACCTATATTTGCGAACACATTCGCAAAGGCTGAAGGCAGATACTCGGATCGTGGTATGCGTATGACTGGTCTAGTAAACCCATATATGAAGCGTTGGAGCAGCTTAACTATCTAGATTTTAGATCAATTTAAGGACAGACTCCTCGATCTGAATCTCTACAATGCCATCTGGACCACAGTATACGGCATTCGCCCGAACGCTCATATGTTCCTGGCTTTAGTTGAGAGGTATAACGAAAGCACTGGGACTTTTATGACCCCTCATGGAGAAGTGGGATTTGCTCTCCATGAGATGGAATATCCCTCATCTACCAATGGATGATAATCCATACGAAGAGTATGTGCCCACAAATGATGAATTGGATGCTATGGCAGAGGAGAACCCTCAGATGATCGCCGTCTTCTAAGAATTATTGTGTCACTATAAGATCTGCTCGCTCTACTACAAAAGTTCCACTATAGGTACTTGTTATACAACCAAGTGGATTCTATACCTCTTCCTGGGTCATATAAGGGAAGACAAGCCACTTGATAGTCAAGCCTGTGCTTCTTGTTTCTTTGAACCGTTTGGTCAGAGCGACATGCAATATTTGATGGAGCAACATAATCATAAAGATATCAGACTGAGGGAGGACTCTCATCTGTTTAAGGCTGGTGACACCCTCCAGAGTTATCTCAGACAGGGTTACAAACCCATGTCCAAAGAGGCCCAACTAGCAGGTTTTCTCTCTATATGGCTGCGACGCTTCATAGTTCCAGGAGCCAGCACAGTTGACAGATTCCATCGAAGCGTTATATTTGCTGCAGTACGTCTTGTTTTTGGATATAAGATGGATCTGCTTTCAGCAATGACCTGTCGTTTGAACGCAGTATTGTGTTCCTTTGTACAAACTATACTTCACGACAAGGCGGCGAGGCAAGACTTTCCTCGCACTGAGATGCCATACACCTATCTGTTCGGATGGCTATTGCTTCACCATCCTTGTTTGAAGAACCCTGATATGGGAAGTGTCAACGGAGACTTCATCAGACGCTACTCTAGCGCTTACTGGCAATATACTGCACTTTCAGAGTGCAGATTTGCATTGAATCGTGGATCAAGATGGAGATTTCAATGTGTTCAGCCTCCTCATGGATACGAGAATATGCTTCCACAAATGATGGATCTGAACGCAGAATCACTTTGCCTCAGTCCACCTATCTTTTCTTGGTTACAGGTGATTCGTCCATCTCATTTGGTTTATAGATTCGAGGACGAATATTTTTTAGAACCATACCTGCCAAGTCGATTTGCACGGCAGTTCGGCTATGATCAGCTTCACGTGGGTAATGCCACCACTTGATTATAGGCTAAAGGTTATCTGATCTATGGGGCTAGGGTGTGGAGATACTATAATGTCAGGGATACTAAAGCGATATTTTCCATGCCTTTTAATCTCCAGCAAGGTTCGCGTATGTTATATACATATGCAAACTTCTATACTTCAGCAAACATATTCACTGAAAGCTTCCATGCTGCATATAGCTTCGCAAGTAAAAAAAGATCCAAGTTTGGGAAACACACTGCTCACTCTTTTCGGGATGCAGAGGATAGAGATCCTGCTGATCCACCACTGGAGGCATCAATTTTATAGAACTATCCTAATGAAGTTCAAGATCCTCTTGACGTATCCTTAAAGGTGCGGAAAGAGAAATCCCCTGCTAAGAGTTTGAAGAAAAGAAAGGCTAAAGAGACAACTCCCCCTCCTCAGCTGGATAATAGACCTGACTCTCTAAGGGCTCCGGAGAAGAAGAGAAGGACATCACTGGTTATCAATGAACCAACGACCACGAGAACAACTCGTTCTCAATCAAAACAGATGCTCCTCAGTTCTTCCTCTGGAGAGAAGGACATCACTCCTTCTTCTATTCAGAAGCAGGGGAGAGTCACAGAAGGAGGAACATCTACTTCTTTGATCGATCCGAAGAGTGATTGTACCGGAGCTGCTGAAGAGCCGGTCGTATCACTACACAGAGAGGTCAGGAGGAAGTTGGTAGTTACTGAAGAAGTACCATCTCAAGAAGATAATATCAAGATTGTGATATATCCTAATATATATATTTTTTTGTCAAAGATGTATATTAAATTGATCTCTTTCTTTGCATTGGCTACTTCAGCATATGTCCAGCCTTCTACTACCACCGTGGAAGCTTCGAGATTAGAAGCTGTGACAGTACATATTTCCGTAAATGTACTTGCTACGGCGGGGATAACAGTTCCATTTCCAACTCCTATGAGTCCAAAAGCCACCTCTCCAGAGAAGGATTCGCTTCCGCAAGATCCTCCAAAAGCTCAAGAGTCTACTCATTCTGAAGAGGCGATGATCAAAGCTTTAGCTGATTGTGTCTTCGGTGATGAATCATGTGATAATAATTGGAATAACATCACTAAAGAAAAAGAAACTTTAGTGGATGTACCATCACCTCAGGAACTCCCAGCTGATGAAGATCCTTCAATGGCTGAAGATGGGGAGAATGTGATTATCGATGAAGAACATATCAACCCCAATATCGATGATCCCATAATCACTAAAAAACCTGAGACGTCTGGAGTGGCAGCAGAATTAGCAGATCAAACTCCAATGACTCTGCCACTTCAAATTGAATCCGGAGCAGGCAATAGTCAAGCTACTATGTCTACAGAAACCCTGTCAAAGCTTCTGCCAGAGACAGTCAAACCTCTTGAGACTCCTCATGTTATACCCAGCTCAGGTAAATTTTTAAACATGATCTATTTGTCATAGTTCCTTCAGCATTGTATATTGCTAATATAAATGACATATAAAATTTGCAGAAGAACCCACAAGGACTGTAGCAGGGGAGGGAAGCTCTTCTCACATCAGCGCTCAAGATGAAGTGCCTCCACCAATTAAAACTGTAAAGACTCCAGTGGAAGTAGTAGCCACTCCAGAAGCCATGGCAACTAACAAGTTCATGGTGGCTTCCTTCACGAAGGTTTTCTTCACGTCTCTGGAGCCTTTAGTTCATAGAGTGATGGAGAGAGAAGATGTTCCTTTTAGTACCATCAGAACTCCCTTTTCATTCTTGATTGGAGGCATCTGAAGCCAAGTAGACGAGGCTCAAGCTACATTTTTGGAGCATATTTTGAATGAGCTGGAGGGCTCAATTAAAGCTTACAAGGAGCTAAAAAGAGGAGATATCGAGCAACTAGTAAACACAAAATATGAGGCTATTGTCACGACCCGCACCCGCTTTTCGGATACGAGACGTGTCCAAGCCAGCCTACGCCGCAGAGTCGGCGGTAAAACGCTGTCAAGCCCGCAAGAAATAAATGCCCAAGAAATAACATTTGATGCTCATTCACAATTCTACATTTATTACAACATTATAATTAAAGAAAATACAGTAGTTTACAATTAATGAAATTGATACAATTGCCTTCTATTTCTAGGTCGTCCTCAGCATACCCAAGCCTTCCCCAGTGCTAAGAGTGATTGCGGCTAAACCTGAAAAATGTTGGTTTCCAGTCAGGAATGGAACAAGTATACAAACCGACGGCAATGCAAAACATAATAGAATTAACAAGACATGAAAATAGCATATGGAATATGAAAGCTAGTAAGAAAACTGATGACATAGCATGATAGAGAAGTAAACAAAGAAAAACTAATAAAAGACATCTATCTAGGTGGTGTGAAATATCTGTTTCGACATGTGAACGGCTAGGGGTAAATTCGGCTCACTGTACGTGTCGTGTGCAGCTGCTATCATGCAATAATAGACATTTTGGAGATATTTCTGGGTAGTTCACATGTGTACTAAGATATTTTCCCTCCCGACTACTCCGTGTGACGAGCGTGTCAACAAGCAGCAAGATATATGTATAGACATAAAATGAAAAGACTACTATGAATCGGAAAGCAATCAAAAAATACACTTGCCTGAGGTCCTTAGCTGATGAAACCAATAATACTATACCACTCGAGAGCCACAATCAGTCAACACATACAGAAGTATCCGGATGCTGAAATAAACAGTACCAACGTTCTCAAAATAGTCAAATTAGCTAGGATTGCCTGTCCTTAAGTCCAATTCTGGACACAGGAGCAAAACGGTAATTTCGGACAAAAACGGTGTCCGCCGTTGGACCCACTTTGTATCGAAAAGCGTGCCAGAGTCAAAGGTCTCTAAAGTCATCAAACTACATGTCTACGGATCCGGTTTTCCGATACGAACCCAACCGTATGTCCAGAGTTGGATTCCGGCGGGCCGTGCACAAAATCGCCCGTTGAGTGGGACCGTGGAGCCCGCAAAACGATGATTTTATCAACGGTCTCGGAATCGGACCAAACTTGGCATACATGACCAGAAAAATGATACGGTTCTGTTGGCACAAGTTTCGTCTCGATCTGACGAGCGTGCACAAAGTAATTGGAGAATTTACAAAGTGCATGATACGGTGAATTTTGACGGATACGCATCAAATTTGTCGCGCACACGCGACCAATTTGAATTCCGTCAAAGCCCACACGACCATGAAGCCGTTACGCAGCTTTCGATGCTTTCGGTTCGCGACCACGTTGCCCGAAATGGCGGGACGGACGTGGTATCGGAGGATTTTATTGAAATTTCATAATTTCGAAAACAGGTTTTTCCCGAACTTTGAAGATAATTTAACAGCAATATAATTGATGAAAAATAGATCTATAAATAGGGTTTCCATCCCGTATATGTTGTCAATAACTTTGTTCAGACACAATCTCAAAACCTTCGATGGATCGACGAAAAACCGTCTTCCAATGTGGGGTGTTCAAGTACGAACCTGCTCGATTTTCGACTAATCGAACGCCAGTTTTGGCTTCAATTTCTGGGACAGTACAAATCATCTAAAATGAAAGCGTTTGAAGAGACTTGTAGCCGTATAGTTCGTCTTCGTACCTGAGAAGACGGAACGCAAAATGGCGGAGCGTGCGGCGCAGGAATCGGGCACGAAGTCGGGGTCGGGCACGGCTGTTGCTGCCGCTCTTCCCGTTGCGCGCGGCATACGCGGCCTCGTGGCCGGCCTCCGGCTAACTGCGGCTGTCCTCGGCCACGCGCAAGGCTAGGATGGGGTCGCCAGGGAGTCAAGGGGGTGGTGGCGTGGTTGGTTTTTAGGGTTTTTATAAAGAAACTGCTCTCGATGTCTATATGTATACACAGCGCAAAACCTGGGGTCGGTTTATGATCGACTTTAGAAAAATTTTAAGCTGTGCATAGGCTCAGACCTGGCTGGCCGGGCTTGGGCCTGGGCTGGCCGGTTGGGTTGGCTCCCATGTTTTCTTTATTATTAATACTTTAAAACCTATATATGTTTATATATATTCATATATATATACATATATTCATGTATATTAATATATTCATACACATATACTCCCGTATATATTTATATAAATACACATACACATATTTATATATACGTAACATATATATTTACACAAAATAATATTTATATATATACATACACCTATACCTACTTAATACTTGTTTATATTCATACACGTACACATATTTTATACTATATATTTTTATATGCATACGAATACACACATTTATATATATATTATAGTCACATACATATTCTTATATATAAACTTTATATATATATATATATACACAAATTTACATATATATATTCATTTACATATATTCATTTATATATATTCATTTATATATATTTTATACACATGTATGTATACAAATATGGGTTGTAGCCTAAATATTCCGAAAATACACCAGGATAAATAAGAAAATCATTTAAAATACTTTTAGATATCTTATGAATATCAAATACTTATATATATATATAATAACCGTAATAATATTAATAATAATTACTTACAAAATATGTGTAATAGAGCATTTAAGAAAATACATACACACAAAATATCGTCACTGACATCTTGGTCACACTTCCTGCCTACACGGGCTTGAGCTTGGTTCAGGTCCAATCTGGTTAAAATGGTATAACCGGTTTCTCTAAACACCATAATATAATTAATAAATAAAAAATCTTCGGTAAGGTTTAAGTCGCAACTTGGCCTGGTTTTCCTAGTTAGGACATCACTATGGCTCGGCCTTCCTTGGCATGGCTAATACACTAGTCTAGGCACGCCACTGTACTATTAGTGCCACGATCTCTAGTCTCCTGGTACTTCAAAACTCCATCATGGCTAAAGTCATCCACCGTAATAATTAACTAAATAAAAAAATTAAAACTACCATTTTAAATTAAATAAATAATATATATAAAAAAATTTAACAATTTTCGGGAAGGGAGGCTACAAATCTACCCACCTTAAAAATAATTTCGTCCTCGAAATTCAAATTCATAACTATTTCTTAAAATTCAAAGTCTAGTATTCCCTTAATCTCCTCAAATTTGATTTCTCCGAAATAATTTATATCCTCCCCCTAGCCATTTTGTAACCACAAATCCTTGAGGACTTCTACCCACCTTTGGTCACACTACTCCTCAAACTAAAATCTTAAAATCTTCTAACTGGTTGCTAACAATCCTACCAACAATTATCTAGGAATATGGTGTCTATAATCCTCTCCTACCAATCGAGCAATCCAAAATTAACAAACAACAATTTTACACAAGTAGCTTAAGGAAATATGACCATACGTCACTCTGAAATAGGAAGGTCATGAAAATAAAAATAATCAATAATAAATATGAAATCTCAAGAGTGGTAGAAGGTATCCAAGGATACAGATAGAAAGAGTGTTTATGAATCTATAGTCTTATTCGCTATATTGGGCTGCTCTAGTCCAGTCACTTGCTATACGAAGAACCCTTATTTCTTAGAGAGGGGCTTGCAATCCGTGCAACACGAAAATTCTGTTCTCGAAATTAATCTAAACAAGGTTCCAAAATAGAATAGAATTTGAGGAATCAAGATTGTGATCTTTTTCGTGTTTATTTAAACACACGAGTAAGGAATATAATTGCAATACAAGATCGTATCTCGACTTCCAGGTAGATGGAATAAAGGTTACAAATGGATTCACGTTCTAAGGGGTGGAGACTACATAATAGGTACAGGGTCGATTTCAAATAGTTCAGTTCTATAGTCCAAATATGGTGGTATGTCTGGGTGGATTTTACTAGGTCTTAATGAGTTTCCTATCTGGCGTCATTCGTTGGTTGGATGAGCCTTGGATTGCAATCTATATGGACTGGACAAGATTCCGATGATAAAACTATTCTTGCTAGATTAGGGTATTCTAGAATAGGTTTCTATTCAAGGGGTTGAGCTAGTTGCCCGTCAAGTTGGTTAGCTAGGTTCATAAAGCTCAAAATGCGCCTTCAGTGACTTTTCTATTTAAGTAGCACATCAGGTCTCAATTGGGTGGCACATTAGTGGCATGTGCGTAGTGGACCTCGAGTAGATCACCACCATACATTGGGTCTAAGGAATTGAGTCAAAGTTGAGGCTTTGGTGGAAGTCGGGAAATATACCGGTATTAGGGTAAGGGATATAACTAGTCCTTTTGGCCTGAAAGTTGCACTACAAAAATAGAGTACAAGGGGACGGGTTTGAGTGGGACATGATATACCTAGATGAAGATGGACTCGTCTAGATCTTGCATATAAAGTTTGTTGGAAGGTAACAACTAGTCTCGTGCTTCGAATATCAATGGCACGGCCGGGACACAAAATGATCTAAATGGAAAGTGGGAGTCCATGGGGCACTAATTATCATCCTAACGGAATTTATTTCGATCAATCGGTAATCCTCATATATCCTAAAATTTTTAGAAGGCTTACAGTCTACCCACCTTAGAGGCTAGGATATGGTGGCAAGGTTTCTGTCACAGGGCTGGCCGATGGTAGCTATACTAGCATATACAATTATCATAGTCATGGGGATACTATGTATCTACCTATCAATCACGAGCTTTCGTCTTTCCAATCAATGAAGACAAAATTAATAAAGGGTTCAAGGGAGATGTCACTGAACACAATTACGCGATTCAAAGGCGAACGTATAATTCAAGAGGAATTGTCAAGGCAGTCGTGGATGAGATCCTAGAGACAGTTACATCTCAATCCACATAGGGTAATTAGATGAAGAGCGAACCTATTGCATCATGGTTGATCAGACCGTGATACAATGATTCTGATTAGACAATATGTTAGCGGGCGTCCCCAATAAACATATGTCTCGAATCAAGCTCGATAAAAGAGTAAGCTTGCAAAACTAGGCTGTAATAGCAGCGTTGGTCAGGATAGTCAAAATACAAGCATGCGAGATTTTTGGAAGGAGGAATAAGTAATTCGAGTTTTGAGAGAAACAATTCCTTACCTGGTGTTCTTGCCTATATAGCCATCCTACTATCTTCTTATCCTTAAGGCCTTGGTCGACTAATGGGTTATGGACCTCAGAATTCTATATTTAAGGTAACTTATTAGTGTTGGTCAATTACCCTGTCAATAGATCACAAGAACCACATAACACTAGGTTGGGAGACATGCTACTCAACTTGCTGAACTTACACTAGTATTGGTTTCGGATCTTAGGGTCATACAGGGCAGTCCCTATCCTCTATCGTATCCTAAACTTGTAATCACGTATGAAATCATTTTACCGAGAATTATGCCTCGCCCATATAATCTGGTTGTGGCAAACTCTTGGTTCCGTGATTTAGAGGGGATAAGCTATCAGGTATTCTACCTTATATTGTCACAAGGGTATCTAAGATTTAAGAGGTCAACTAGGACATAGTTTTAGTAATCTTCTATAACCTATGATCCTCAAAATTGTTTCATTTCTATGGGTTGTTGTCACTCCCCAATCCTGGAATACGTATTTTAATACGTAAACCCATAAATTGTATTTACCTTGAATTTATACGATATTTATTATGCAGTATTTCTTCATGCATTTCCCAAAAACATTCGACAAAATATTATTTCCTAATTTATTTTCTGCATTTGGGCCTACAGTTTTGGCTCATTTGGGTAACCTATTCTTGGTTCACCCATGGTTCATCATGAACCCTTTGGTTCATCATGAACCCATGGGTTCAAGATTCTATATAATAACTCATCTCCTTCTCTCTCCTCTCATTTACTTCTTCTCATTTACTTCCTCCACCAACCAAGGCAAGTACCAACTTGCTCAAGAGAAGGATCCATTATTTTGTTAATGATTCTTACAAAACTATTTGCCAAAACATGTTCTTCTCCTCAATCTATACTAGTTTAGAACTTGGAAATTTCTATTTTGAAGCTTTGAATTTTGTAGATCTAAGTTTTAATCATTTTTGGATTTTGTATGGTTTGATCTACTTTAGTTGGATTTTATGGATTTTTGATGCTTCCATGTGGAAGAGCATTCAGTTTCACCCAAGTTGGAACTTTGGAAATCCGGATTTGGAGTTCGGATGACCAAGTTATGTTGTTTTTGAAGTTTTGGGTTCTGCTATAGTGTTCTTGCTGTTTGGAGAAGACAGTGAGCAGTGTGCAGAGCTTCTTAGCTCACGCACACTGAGCTACGCGCGCTCTTTAGCGCTGCGTACGCAGACTTAGGTACGTTTCCTGTTGGAAGCGTGTCTCCCGTAGCGTGCGTGACTTTTCACCTACGCTGCTCCCTGTAGCGTGCGTGACTTTTCACGCTGCTTTTTTCCTTGAGCCTGCGTGACTTTTCACCCAGCTCTTCCCTTGAGTCTGCGTGACTTTTCACGCAGCACTCTCCCTTGAGCTTGCGTGACTTTTCACGCTGCTCTTTCCCTTGAGCCTGCGTGCGTGACTTTTCACGCAGCACTCTCCCTTGAGCTTGCGTGACTTTTCACGCTGCTCTTTCCCTTGAGCCTGCGTGACTTTTTACGCACGCTGCCTTGTGTAAGCTTGCGTGACTTTTCACCCACGCTGCCATGTTGTGCGTATGCTTTTGATATTTTATTAGATATTATATGCCCATTGTATATCCTTACGCCTTTTGTCCCGAGCATGATATGAGCACTGATGTGACCCCGGAGAACAAAGTGTTCCTACCTGATACATGTACCTGAATGTCCCAGTTCTTGTTCATGCTCGACAAATGACTCGTAACTCCACGTGGTGTATTTGTAATGATGCATTACACTAAGGAGGGTAGCACATGTTGACATACTGATTGACATGGATCCTCACTTAGGGTACTCGTACTAAAGTACGACTTTATGAGGATAATCATGCAGGCCACAGCATGAGAGTCCAAGATTTCACCTAGGGTTAAACTAGGCAACTGAATATACTAGATGCATGGGGAGGGCAGAGTCCCGAGATCGTGTTACACCAGTCGCCCTGAGATATTGTCTTGGCGCGCCGGCTGGTCTCCACGGATACTGTGTCATCCGCAACGAGTGGATGACTGTATCCGATTAATTCCTACTATATATTACATGTCTTGGCAAGGTGGCCTCACGAGGGACCTGTGCTCCATGACACCTGTCTACGCGAACCCCTGGGTTGGCTAGCCTTGCTGTAAAGATACGATCTGAGGATTTTCTAATAACATGACGCGAGGATAACCTCGTCCCACTAGAAACTCGTAGACTTGATTGGCCGTGAAAACGACTTGCTTGTATCCTATTACCTTCCGCGAATAACCGAGGGAAGCGGACTGTTGTGGTACGTGATCCAACCCATGTTCTTGTTTGATTGTTGGGTTGGTTATCGTACTATGACAGGCTGTGGACCGAAGTTATGAACGGAAGACTTATTCTGGTTGTGAAGTGCTACTTCTGGGAATGACTGAGGAACATGGTCTATCATGGTACATGATCCAACCCATGTTCTTGTTTGATTGTTGGGTTGGTTATTGTGCTGCGATAGGCTATCGACCGAAGTCACGATCAGGAGATTTTATGGTTTATACCTTTTTAACTTATGTGAAAGTTATAGAGTACGACACGTCCCGACTCCATGCGGCACCTTTTGTCCTTGTTTGGTTGTAAGGGTGCCATATGGGTTCGAGGATGTTGCGCTACCCTATAATAGTAGCATAAGTATTACTATTATCAGTCATTCTATTAGTTGGGTTTTTAATCTTAACTCTTGTGCCCCTTTGGCGGTACTTGCTATTCGGGGCTGACCCCGCTGGTTTTGTTTGGCCAGATCTCGTAGCAGAGCCAGAGGACACGATCTTCCTCCCTGACATCCATGGTGCATACTAGGAGCATGGCGGTTCGGGGACTCGAGTGGGTTTCTTCTCCACCACTCCTGCTTATACTTTTGCGGCATTTAGCCACCGGCACCTGTTAGCCGGATTACTTGATATTTTGTGTCAGTACATAATTGTAATTAAACAGACTGCAGCTGTGTATAATTTTGTACTCCTGACTCTCTGAGATAGCTAAATTATAAAGCTAGTCTCTCATGATCATTTTGATGAAGCGTCAGGGACGCCTTGCTGCTTTATCTTTAATGTTCATTTAATTGCTGATTTGACTTAATTGATTGAGACATAGAACTCTGTGGGACCATAGGAGACTTGATTGTAGCATGTACCCCCTAGTCTCTCGACAGCCACGATCGCCGTATGACGTTACGTACCTCATATGGAGTAGCTGGCCTAGTCCGTCCCCGTATTTCGGTACTGGGGCGTGACAGTTGTGCCTCGCCAGTGCGCTGCTGGCTGCAGTGAACCCACATTCTCCACTCTCAAATAATTGACGACAGTGCGCTACTGTCTAAACTTTATGGGTTAACTAATATTCCTTTAACCGTAAAAATTCATAAGCCCTTAGAGATTCAAACAGGTTGACTAAAATAAAAGCAAAGGTAATTGTCCTATCAGTCACAACACTTAAAATAAAAGAGTTAATATGGAGGAATTAACTAAAGACGAAAAAGATACAAACATTCTAGTATTTATCTCATATGCATTTATATGGTTGAGGAAAAATCTTAAAGCAATCTACCTCGAGATTTGCACCCGAATTGCAGAATTAGAAATTATAAACTAAATCCTTACAGCAAAAAGAGAATTTAAACAGGCAATTCCAACTCATGGAATGATGTTTATATCTAATAGAGTAAAAGAAAATTAAACAGTTTATCAAAATTAACGCCTTAATTCTAGGCAAGTCTAACATACCAAGCGAATAGTGGATCCTCATTGGATCACATTGTCATATCGAAATATAGTGTACCTATAGGGATCTAGCAAGCTATCTAAATTTAATAATTCTAAAATATCATGGCCTATCTCACAACCTTAACTACCCAATCGGTCAATTTAAACAGGGACTCCTAGTCCTAGTCATTATCTTAAATCATTTTTAATCATGGTTTGTGAATGAGCATTTCCTGGTCGTAGGCTCGCAATAGTACGACTAACGTACCATCACGAGTTCGCAATATTTTACGAAAACTGACCTGCATGGGCCACCACAAAAACTTGTCACGACCCGCACCCGCTTTTCGGATACGAGACGTGTCCAAGCCAGCCTACGCCGCGGAGTCGGCGGTAGAACGCTGTCAAGCCCTCAAGAAATAAATGCTCAAGAAATAACATTTGATGCTCATTCACAATTCTACATTTATTACAACATTATAATTAAAGAAAATACAGTAGTTTACAATTAATGAAATTGATACAATTGCCTTCTATTTCTAGGTCGTCCTCAGCATACCCAAGCCTTCCCCAGTGCTAAGAGTGATTGCGGCTAAACCTGAAAAATGTTGGTTTCCAGTCAGGAATGGAACAAGTACACAAACCGTCGGTAATGCAAAACACAATAGAATTAACAAGACATGAAAATAGCATATGGAATATGAAAGCTAGTAAGAAAACTGATGACATAGCACGATAGAGAAGTAAACAAGGAAAAACTAATAAAAGACATCTATCTAGGTGGTGTGAAATATCTGTTTCGACATGTGAACGGCTAGGGGGTAAATTCGGCTCACTGCACGTGTCGTGTGCAGCTGCTATCATGCAATAATAGACATTTTGGGGATATTTCTGGGTAGTTCACAAGTGTACTAAGATATTTCCCCTCCCGACTACTCCGTGTGACGAGCGTGTCAACAAGCAGCAAGATATATGTATAGACATGAAATGAAAAGACTACTATGAATCGGAAAGCAATCAGAAAGTGCACTTGCCTGATGTCCTTAGCTGGTGAAACCAATAATACTATACCACTCGAGAGCCATAATTAGTCAACACATGCAGAAGTCTCCGGATGCTGAAATAAACAGTACCAACGTTCTCAGAATAGTCAAATTAGCTAGGATTGCCTGTCCTTAAGTCCAATTCTGGACACAGGAGCAAAACGGTAATTTCGGGCAAAAACGGTATCCGTCGTTGGACCCACTTTGCACCGAAAAGTGTGTCAGAGTCAAAGGTCTCTAAAGTCGTCAAACTACATGTTTACAGATCCGATTTTCTAATACGAACCCAACCGTATGTCCAGAGTTGGATTCCGACGGGCCGTGCACAAAATCGCCCGTTGAGTGGGACCGTGGGGCCCACAAAACGATGATTTTATCAACGGTCTCGGAATCGGACCAAACTAGGCATACAGGACCAGAAAAACGATACGGTTCTGTTGGCGCAAGTTTCATCTCGATCTGACGAACGTGCACAAAGTAATTGGAGAATTTACAAAGTGCACGATAGGGTGAATTTCGACGGATACGCATCAAATTCGTCGCGCACACGCGACCAATTTGAATTCCGTCAAAGCCCACACGACCACGAAGCCGTTACGCAGCTTTTGATGCTTTCGGTTCGCGACCACGTCGCCCGAAATGGCGGGACGGACGTGGTATCGGAGGATTTTATTGAAATTTCATAATTTCGAAAACAGGTTTTTCCCGAACTTTGAAGATAATTTAACAGCAATATAATTGATGAAAAATAGATCTATAAATAGGGTTTCCATCCCGTATATGTTGTCAATAACTTTGTTCATACACAATCTCAAAACCTTCGAAGGATCGACGGAAAACCGTCTTCCAATGTGGGGTATTCAAGTACGAACCTGCTCGGTTTTCGACTAATCGAACGCCAGTTTTGGCTTCGATTTCTGGGACAGTTTTGGCTTCGTTTTCAACTATAGTCAATCAGTCATATCTGTCCTATAAGCTTAACCCAATGAATCCCCAAGAAAATATACTCATCACATTCACACATAATAACATATTATAGTTATACTACAGAATCTGTTAACTAGGTCTGGCTATCCAATCATCAAAATAGAAGGTAACATGACCTAAGACTGGGTCTAGCAATCATATTAATATTCAGACAAGGTAAGGGTCAAGAAAGGCAGGAAAGATTATCGAAATATTTCCAAGAATAGTATGAGGCCAAACGAGATACATAGGACGTAGTCGAAGAAAAACTCAAGAACCATATACCTCCGTAATTATGTCACATGAAGTTACTATCGCGCTAGTGTGCATCTAGGTGAGATTAACTTCCTTGTTCCATAATACGACGGATGGCTGCAGAGCACAGCTACCACGCCAGATAATATAGGTTCCTGAACTTAACTTGGCTAATATCCGTGAAATATTTCCAAACAATTTTTGTAAAATAAGGGAGAAGATGTTAGTCAAAATGCTTAGGGAGTGGTCCAGGTAGAATTCGAGAAACATATTAACCATGATGCCGTTATCCGAAGTCATGTCTCGCCAGTATTTCTCTGGATGCAAACTCCCGATTCCGTAATACAAGGATAAATTGCTTTTCGAACCTTTCCTGAATCAACCCATGAGACACTTTCAATAATTATCGGGAATGACAAGAAGAATTACCCAAGGCTAGCGAAGAAGAGTTAGTCAAATCATAGGAAGATAGAACACAAACAATCATGTTGAGAAAATCCTAATTGTGGCTGAAGATAGACAGAGTTAACCAAGACGGAGAAGGATAATGATAAGAATTTGTTCTTGCTCATCCGGTCATGACGAAGTGATCCGATTTAAGATAAGTCTGATAACCATACACGTCTTCATGAAATTATGTTGCCAGAATTTTTGCCACGCCAGTAAGCATAGCTGCAATAACGATGGAGACCATAACTAAGGTATACACCCTAAATCATGTCATCTGGAATTCTTACCACGCCAACCAGTATGGCTGCAAGAAAATCCAAATTCCATAACTAGGATAGTATAACCTACATCAGGCTCCACGTCCATGTCGTGCTAGCTAGCTTGACTGCAATAAATTCTAAACTCCATAAATAAAGTAGACATTTATCGTTCTCATCGAATATGTTTATCAGAATATCTTAACTCAATTCATAAAAACTGATATTAGATACAAAGTTAAAGTCAATAACGAACGAACATCAAGATTCAAAATTCAACAACAAATCAAGGATAAGTAATAAAAACTAGCAGAACAGATTTTGAGACAGGATTTAGGAAAAGTTTTCAGGAGAAGTCCCAAAGGTACGATCTAGGTCAAGATAAAGAAAATCATTGGAATATAATCTAAAACAATCTCAACCTGATATGAGACTGGCAAATCATATTTCCGTCTCAACCTAGAAGATATATAAGTTCAAATTATACCTTCCCTCTGGGGTCCACAAACTCATTCCAAGAAAGAATAAAGTTTGATACGGACAATTATTTCAGAAATCAGGACGGACAGGAATGAATAGGAAAAGTTTCGAAAAGTTCGAAAAAAGATTTCCAGGGGTCAGCCCTGGAATCTACCAAGAGTTCCTAATATGTGACCGAGTACCAAAATCCTAAAATATTCCATGACTCAACCTTAATCCTAGGGCAGGCTCGTAGTAGTACAGATAAGCTCAAGTACTACCACGACTTCGCATTAATAGCAAAGACTGACCTGCATGGGCCACCACTAAAAACGTGTCACGACCCGCACCCAGATATACGGGTACGAATACGTGGGCCACGTCCAGCCTATGCCGCGCTATCGGCGGTAGAACGCTATCAAGTATACTATACTAACTAAAACATCTAAGGATCCATAACTAGAATGTATTCATGTCACATCACGAAAACTAAAGAAGATAAGACAAGAAATAATAACAATATCACTAGAACAACTAGAATCTACAATGATCATAAGACAGGAAAATAAAGAAGGAACAACAAGACTAACTATGGATAACTACCAGGCAACTCACATAGAAGAATAGTGAGATCCACCTCAGCTAGCAACATCATGAAATTCCATACTGAGGGCACAACTACCCCTAAAATTTTGTCAACATATCCAGTCAGGATGGAACGAGCACAAATCTCAAATAACAGTTCTAATTAGACGATATTGAAAATGTAGCAGTAAATAGAGAGAATATACAAGAAATCATGATATGTACATGTGAGTATCATGGCAAGGTAAGCTGTAACTCTAGAGCTAGAACAAGGCAAGTAAAACTGATCATGGCATGTACAAGAATCAAGAATCATCTATCTAAGTGTGTGAGTACTAGCTACAACATGTGGCCGGCTTGGGTCTGCACAAGGTCATGATCTAGCCAACCATACGTGTGGTGTATGATTGGCATTCACAAGGTTCACAAGATATACAAGGCGGGTATTGACCACACATCTACACTAATACTCCCCGTCCCCGACTAGTATAGTGGATCCAACCATGACACATCATGACACGCGATTCTCTGAGAGGGTAGCTAGCCTTCGCAGGAATCGTGTCTATACAATGCACAAGGAACAAGAAAGACTTGCACAAGATATACCAAGGAGAGCGAGGAATAACATCTCATGACGGGATCCAGGGAAATACCAATCTGTGTGAACAATGTGTCAAGAGAACAAGGGTATCTACACTAAATACAAGAAACATAGACGATATCATAAAACAGAAATATTATCAGAGAATGTACTCGCCTGAGATCTGGTGGAATATGTCAACTGGTCCAAGAACAGTGCCTCGAGGACCTATAGATGGAATACTGTATCAATATAAGGATTTGGAAGTAAAATCAAGTCATACTAAGTCAAACTAGGTCAAGACAAGTTAAAGCAAGTCAAACTAGGTCAATCTAAGTCAAGGGTTGACTTACTGTTGACTTCTGGTCAACTGGTCAACTCTGGTCAATTCTACGTCAACTCTAGGTCAAACTTGACTAACGTTGACTAACAGTTGACTTTGGATCAACTGGTCAACTCTGGTTCAGTTCTAGTCAATTGTAGGCTACGGTTGACTTCCGGTTGACTTTGGTCAAAATAGTCAACTGTGGTCAACCAGGGTCAAAACTAGTCTAACCTAGGTCAAATGTTGACTCTACTTCGACGTTCGGTCAAAGTAGTCAACCATGGTCAAACTGGGTCAAAGCTAGTCTCTACAAACATCTACAGGGTCAACACATTCAATTTCAGTGGTTGTGAAATCACTGGAATCGATGGATCTCAAATACCACAAAAGGAGAAAGATTATAATAATAGGGTGAAAACCTACAGATGTTGTCGGATGGTGAAACAACCATTACCAACGTGTCCAGAATGGTCAAATCAGCTAGGATAGCCTGTCCAAAAGTCCAATTTCGATACAGGGGCAAAACGGTAATTTCGGACCAAAATGATGTCCGCCGTTGGACACACTTTGTACCGAAAAATGTACCAAAATAAAAGTGCACAAAACCTAACAAATTATATGTCCACGAATCCAGAATGACGATACGAACCCAACGGTATATCCAAAATTGGATTCCGTTGACCCGATCTCAAATTGGTCCGTTGACCAGGACATTGAAATTCTGATTTGCACGAAAAAACGTGTCGGAGCTAATGTCCTCAAAACTCAGCAAATTATATGTCAACGAGTCCAAAATGACGATACGAACTCAACGGTATATCCGGAATTGGATTCCGATGAGCCGAACTCAAAATGACCCGTTGACCCAGAAAGTGGGACCCGCTTTGCACCGAAATGCGTGCCAGGGCCCACGTTCTCCAAATCTAACAAACTTTATATGAAAACAGGCCAGAACGACGCCACGAGTCTACTGGTGGTGTCAGAAATTGAATCCGGAGTCCCGGGTTCAAAAATCGAATTTTACAAGTGCAACACTAAGAATTCGAACGGCCAACTTTGGCGTCGAATTCGACCAACCTACCAAGCTCAAACTGAAATGAAATCCAAAAAGGGCAGGAAGAGGGTTATACCAGCTGTGCACCGGAACTGCTAGCACGTAAAACGGAGCTGATACGGCGAAGATACGAACCCGCGAAGTTGGCATCGCAAAACTGTCCAAAAATAGTACAAATTAAAACGTCAACTTGGTGGCCGATTTTGATGTATCAAACGACGAAATTAACGGTTCAAACTTGACAGAGGTGAAGATGGATATACCGTGATTGAGATGGAAGAAATGATTCGACGATCCAACGGTCGGATCTCCCAAAAAACGTGCGTGAAGTTGCTGTCCAAAATACACCGTGTGCGTCGACGGAATCCCGGGAAAAATGCGGGAATCGCCTCGACGGCGCGTCCCGGAGGACGGTGGCCGCCTTGGGGTGGTGCACAGGGGTGCTCCCAGCCTGGGGCCATGCAGGGGGGGTGCCACGGCCGGCCTGGCCGGCGGCGGCGGCCGACTGCCGCTACTGCAGCGAACTGCTGCTGCTGGTCTGCTGCGGCTCGCAGCTGCTGCTGCGTGGCTGTGCTCGGCCTAGCGCGGCGCGGCGTGCGGCGGCGGGCAAGGCGGCGCGGCCAGCAGGTGGGGGAGGTGATGGTGCGGTGGTGGTTGTGTTTTGGGTGGCGGAGGAGAATGGGAGGAGTAGGTGGCAGTGGTGGTAGTGTTTCTTTGAAGAAGAAGAAGAAGAAGAAGAAGAAGAAGAAGACTAAGAAGAAGGAGAAGTGAGAATGAGAGAGAGAGATGATGATGATGTAGAGGAAAGGGGGGCTGTTCCTGTACGGGTAGGGGGGTATGGTGATGGGTTGTGTGTTTGTATAAGTGAAGAGAGAGAGAGAGGGATTATATATATATAATATATTATGTATATATATTATATAAAGAGAGATATTAAGAAGATATTAGAGAGAGAGAATAAGAGATAGGGGGTGTGTATGTCAGCTGATGGGAGGGAGAGTGTTGTGCTTGTGATGGGGAGGGGTGTAGGTGTGTAGAAGAGAAGAGAGAGAAAGAGAGATATTTACCTATATATATATATACATATATATATTAGAATGAGAGAGAAAGAGTTATTTTTATGTAAAGAGATATTTTTGAGTAGGGAAAAATGAGGAATTATCAATGGGGTGTATAGATAGACATGGTAGGGTCACACAAATTTGGGTTGGGTTCGGTTGAGCCGGGTCGGGTTAAAATCGGACATGGTAAAATATTTGAATTAAAAATAGGTATTTATAATCACGGGTAAATAAGTAGCATGTGGGGGCTCAAATAAATGGGACACAAGTGTCAGGCGGGTAGTAGGCTTCGTGTGGGCCATGTCCATATTTGGGGTCGACTAGGTTGGGTCGATGTCGGGTCCCGAAATTAAATTTGAAAATAAATCAGGTTTTACGGTAGATAATTAATTGGCCTAAATTGAACCGAAAGTTGTGTGAAGGAAATGGAGCACATAATGGAGTGTCTGAGTGGGACACGAAGGTCAGGGGTGAAAAGCGTTTCGAGTTGATCAGGCATGACAAGTTGGTTCTGAGAAAACGACTGGTCTGGTGCTCCTAAATTAAAAGTCACGGTAACGTGCATATGAGGATCCAGGAAAAGAGTGGGAATTCAATTAATAATTAAAATGGTCTAAATTGACCCGAACTTACGTGAAGCAAAAAGAGTACAAGGGAACAAGTTCGAGTGGGACACGAAATATCAATGTGAAGATAATCTCGTCTACTACAAACTCCAAGAAGGAAGTTTCCAGAGACTGGCATCCCTGATGCTCTAGAAATCCAAGTCACGGTAAAGAGCATTAAATCAAATAATAATCAAATAATAATATTTATTCAAAATAATTGATTTATAAAATTGAAAAAAAATAAGCCCTAAATTCAGGGGCTTACAATCCTACCCTCCTTATAAAAATTTCGTCCTCGAAATTAAAATCATCCTATAGGTCAAGCTAAAACATGCAACTGCTATGGGTACTGTACTTAATCTGCTACCTTTGTGATCACCTATGCTGTTTCTCTCTACTGGTATTTTGGTTCAGGTTCATCAAGCTTCTTCCATAAAAACTATGTCTATTTACCCCTTAGAATTTTCATATCAATAAGAACCTTTACATATACTCTAAAATATAGGTCATCCTCGAGATACGTATATATATATATATATATATATATATATATATATATATATATATATATATATATATATATATATATATATATATATATCACAATAATTGGCCATCAACCAAAATTCCAATCTCAAAAGCAATTTGTTTGTTTCCTTATCCCGTCCTAAATATCTTTATCCTACTATTCACAAGCTCCATGAAATTATACATTCAAAACCTATTCTGGGCATTAAGCCTTCTCTCTTTTACTCAAGAACTCCTAAATATAAACCCTCAAATCTAAGCACAAGATTCTAGTCCTAAATCCGTAGTCACTAAATATAAGATTTCATTACTCCTTCTTAGATACCTTAAAACCAATCTATACTATCAAACTAATCATTCTTAATGGTTTCTAAGTCCACTATAGTCAATCAGTCATATCTGTCCTATAAGCTTAACCCAATGAATCCCCAAGAAAATATACTCATCACAATCACACATAATAACATATTATAGTTATACTACAGAATCTGTTAACTAGGTCTGGCTATCCAATCATCAAAATAGAAGGTAACATGACCTAAGACTGGGTCTAGCAATCATATTAATATTCAGACAAGGTAAGGGTCAAGCAAGACAGGAAAGATTATCGAAATATTTCCAAGAATAGTATGAGGCCAAACGAGATGCATAGGACGTAGTCGAAGAAAAACTCAAGAACCATATACCTCCGTAATTATGTCACATGAAGTTACTATCGCGCTAGTGTGCATCTAGCTGCGATTAACTTCCTTGTTCCATAATACGACGGATGGCTGCAGAGCACAGCTACCACGCCAGATAATATAGGTTCCTGAACTTAACTTGGCTAATATCCGTGAAATATTTCCAAACAATTTTTGCAAAATAAGGGAGAAGATGTTAGTCAAAATGCTTAGGGAGTGGTCCAGGTAGAATTCGAGAAACATATTAACCATGATGCCGTTATCCGAAGTCATGCCTCGCCAGTATTTCTCTGGATACAAACTCCCGATTCCGTAATACAAGGATAAATTGCTTTTCGAACCTTTCCTGAATCAACCCATGGGACACTTTCAACAATTATCGGGAAGGACAAGAAGAATTACCCAAGGCTAGCGAAGAAGAGTTAGTCAAATCATAGGAAGATAGAACACAAACAATCATGTTAAGAAAATCCTAATTGTGGCTGTAGATAGACAGAGTTAACCAAGACGGAGAAGGATAATGATAAGAATTTGTTCTTGCTCATCCGGTCATGACGAAGTGATCCGATTTAAGATACAGTCTGATAACCATACACGTCTTCCTGAAATTATGTTGCCAGAATTTTTGCCACGCCAGTAAGCATAGCTGCAATAATGATAGAGACCATAACTAAGGTATACACCCTAAATCATGTCATCTGGAATTTTTACCACGCCAACCAGTATGGCTGCAAGAAAATCCAAATTCCATAACTAGGATAGTATAACCTACATCAAGCTCCACGTTCCTGTCGTGCTAGCTAGTATGACTGCAATAAATTCTAAACTCCATAAATAAAGTAGACATTTATCGTTCTCATCGAATATGTTTATCAGAATATCTTAACTCAATTCATAAAAACTGATATTAGATACAAAGTTAAAGTCAACAACGAACGAACATCAAGATTCAAAATTCGACAACGAATCAAGGATAAGTAATGAAAACTAGCAGAACAGATTTCGAGACAGGATTTAGGAAAAGTTTTCAGGAGAAGTCCCAAAGGTACGATCTAGGTCAAGATAAAGGAAATCATTGGAATATAATCTAAAACAATCTCAACCTGATATGAGACTGGCAAATCATATTCCCGTCTCAACCTAGAAGATATATAAGTTCAACTTATACCTTCCGTCTGGGGTCCACAAACTCATTCCAAGAAAGAATAAAGTTTGATACGGACAATTATTTCAGAAATCAGGACGGACAGGAATGAATAGGAAAAGTTTCGAAAAGTTCGAAAAAAGATTTCCAGGGGTCATCCCTGGAATCTACCAAGAGTTCCTAATATGTGACCGAGTACCAAAAATCCTAAAATATTCCATGACTCAACCTTAATCCTAGGGCAGGCTCGTAGTAGTACAGATAAGCTCAAGTACTACCACGACTTCGCATTAATAGCAAAGACTGACCTGCATGGGCCACAACTAAAAACATGTCACGACCTGCACCCGGATATACGGGTACGAATACGTGGGCCACGCCCAGCCTACGCCGCGGTATCGGCGGTAGAACGCTGTCAAGTATACTATACTAACTACAACATCTAAGGATCCATAACTAGAATGTACTCATGTCACATCACGAAAACTAAAGAAGATAAGACAAGAAATAATAACAATATCACTAGAACAACTAGAATCTACAATGATCATAAGACAGGAAAATAAAGAAGGAACAACAAGACTAACTATGGATAACTACCAGGCAACTCACATAGAAGAATACTGAGATCCACCTCAGCTAGCAACATCATGAAATCCCATACTGAGGGCACAACTACTCCTAAAATTTTGTCAACATATCCAGTCAGGATGGAACGAGCACAAATCTCAAATAACAGTTCTAATTAGACGATATTAAAAATGTAGCAGTAAATAGAGAGAATATACAAAAAATCATGATATGTACATGTGAGTATCATGGCAAGGTAAGCTGTAAATCTAGAGCTAGAACAAGGCAAGTAAAACTGATCATGGCATGTACAAGAATCAAGAATCATCTGTCTAAGTGTGTGAGTACTAGCTACAACATGTGGCCGGCTTGGGTCTGCACAAGGTCATGATCTAGCCAACCATACGTGTGGTGTATGATTGGCATTCACAAAGTTCACAAGATATACGAGGCGGGTATTGACCACACATCTACACTAATACTCTCCGTCCCCGACTAGTATAGTGGATCCAACCATGACACATCATGACACGCGATTCTCTGAGAGGGTAGCTATCCTTCGCAGGAATCGTGTCTATACAATGCACAAGGAACAAGAAAGACTTGCACAAGATATACCAAGGAGAGCGAGGAATAACATCTCATGACGGGATCCAGGGAAATACCAATCCGTGTGAACAATGTGTCAAGAGAACAAGGGTATCTACACTAAATACAAGAAACATAGATGATATCATAAAACAGAAATATTATCAGAGAATGTACTCGCCTGAGATCTGGTAGAATATGTCAACTGGTCCAAGAACAGTGCCTCAAGGACCTATAGATGGAATACTGTATCAATATAAGGGTTTGGAAGTAAAATCAAGTCATACTAAGTCAAACTAGGTCAAGACAAGTCAAAGCAAGTCAAATTAGGTCAATCTAAGTCAAGGGTTGACTTACTGTTGACTTTTGGTCAACTGGTCAACTCTGGTCAATTCTACGTCAACTCTAGGTCAAACTTGACTAACGTTGACTAATAGTTGACTTTGGGTCAACTGGTCAACTCTGGTTCAGTTCTAGTCAATTGTAGGCTACGGTTGACTTCCGGTTGACTTTGGTCAAAATAGTCAACTGTGGTCAACCAGGGTCAAAACTAGTCTAACCTAGGTCAAATGTTGACTCTACTTCGACGTTCGGTCAAAGTAGTCAACCATGGTCAAACTGGGTCAAAGCTAGTCTCTACAAACATCTACAGGGTCAACACATTCAATTTCAGTGGTTGTGAAATCACTGGAATCGATGGGTCTCAAATACCACAAAATGAGAAAGATTATAATAGTAGGGAGAAAACCTACAGATGTTGTCGGATGGTGAAACAACCATTACCAACGTGTCCAGAATGGTCAAATCAGCTATGATAGCCTGTCCAAAAGTCTAATTTGGATAAAGGGGCAAAACGGTAATTTCGGGCCAAAATAATATCCGCCGTTGGACACACTTTGCACCGAAAAACGTACCAAAATAAAAGTGCACAAAACCTAACAAATTATATGTCCACGAATCCAGAATGACGATACGAACCCAACGGTATATCCAGAATTGGATTCCGTTGACCCGATCTCAAATTGGTCCGTTGACCAGGACATTGAAATTCCGATTTGCACGGAAAAGCGTGTCGGAGCTAATGTCCTCAAAACTCAGCAAATTATATGTCAACGAGTCCATAATGACGATACGAACTCAACGGTATATCCGGAATTGGATTCCGATGAGCCGAACTCAAAATGACCCGTTGACCCAGAAAGTGGGATCCAGTTTGCACCGAAATGCGTGCCAGGGCCCACGTTCTCTAAATATAACAAAATTTATATGAAAACAGGCCAGAACGACGCCACGAGTCTACTGGTGGTGTCAGAAATTGAATCCGGAGTCCCGGGTTCAAAAATGGAATTTTACAAGTGCAACACTAAGAATTCGAATGGCCAAATTTGGCGTCGAATTAGACCGACCTAACAAGCTCAAACTGAAATGAAATCCAAAAAGGGCAGGAAGAGGGTTATACCAGCTGTGCACCGGAACTAGTAGTGCGCAAAACGGAGCTGATACGGCGAAGATACGAACCTGCGAAGTTGGCATCATAAAACTGTCCAAAAATAGTACAAATTAAAACGTCAACTTGGTGGCCGGTTTTGATGTATCAAACGACGAAATTAACGGTTCAAACTTGACAGAGGTGAAGAGGAATATACCGAGATTGAGATAGAAGAAACGATTCGACGATCCAACGGTCGGATCTCCCAAAAAACGTGCGTGAAGTGGCTGTCCAAAATGCACCGTGCGCGTCGACGAAATCCCGGGAAAAATGCGGGAATCGCCTCGACGGCGCGTCCCGGAGGACGGTGGCCGCCTTGGGGTGGTGCGCAGGGGTGCTCCCAGCCTGGGGCCACGCAGGGGGGGTGCCACAGCCAGCCTGGCCGGCGGCGGCAGCCGGCTACCGCTGCTGCAGCGAACTGCTGCTGCTGCCAGCTGCTGCTGGTCTGCTGCGGCTCGCAGCTGCTGCTGAGTGGCTGCGCTCGGCCTAGCGCGACGCAGCGTGCAGCGGCGGGCACGGCGGCGCGGCCAGCAGGTGGGGGAGGTGATGGTGCGGTGGTGGTTGTGTTTGGGGTGGCGGAGGAGAATGTGAGGAGTAGGTGGCAGTGGTGGTAGTGTTTCTTTGAAGAAGAAGAAGAAGACTAAGAAGAAAGAGTTGAGGAAGAAGAAGGAGAAGTGAGAAGGAGAGAGAGAGATGATGATGATGTAGAAGAAAGGGGGGGCTGTTCCTGTACGGGTCGGGGGGTGTGGTGATGGGTTGTGTGTTTGTATAAGTGAAGAGAGAGAGAGGGATTATATATATATAATATATATGTATGTATATATATTATATAAAGAGAGATATTAAGAAGATATTAGAGAGAGAGAATAAGAGAGAGGGGGGTGTGTATGTCGGCTGATGGGAGGGGGAGTGTTGTGCTTGTGATGGGGAGGGGTGTAGGTGTGTAGGAGAGAAGAGAGAGAAAAAGAGATATTTACCTATATATATATATATATATATATATATATATATATATATATATATATATATATATATATATATATATATATATATATATATATATATACATATATATATATAGAATGAGAGAGAAAGAGTCATTTTTATGTAAAGAGATATTTTGAGTAGGGGGGAAAATGAGGAATTATCAATGGGGTGTATAGATAGACATGGTAGGGTCACACAAATTTGGGTTGGATTCGGTTGAGCCGGGTCGGGTTAAAATCGGACATGGTAAAATATTTTAATTAAAAATAGGTATTTATAATCACGGGTAAATAAGTAGCATGTGGGGGCTCAAATAAATAGGACACAAGTGTCAGGCGGGTAGTAGGCTTCGTGTGGACCATGTCCATATTTGGGGTCGACTAGGTTGGGTCGATGTCGGGTCCCAAAATTAAATTGGAAAATAAATCAGGTTTTACGGTAGATAATTAATTGGCCTAAATTGAACCGAAAGTTGTGCGAAGGAAATAGAGTGTCTGAGTGGGACACGAAGGTCAGGGGTGAAGAGCGTTTCGAGTAGATCAGGCATGACAAGTTGGTTCTGAGAAAACGACTGGTCTGGTGCTCCTAAATTAAAAGTCACGGTAACGTGCATATGAGGATCCAGGAAAAGAGTGAAAATTCAATTAATAATTAAAATGGTCTAAATTGACCCGAACTTGCGCGAAGCAAAAAGAGTACAAGAGAACAAGTTCGAGTGGGACACGAAATATCAATATGAAGATAATCTCGTCTACTACAAACTCCAAGAAGGAAGTTTCCAGAGACTGGCATCCCTGATGCTCTAGAAATCCAAGTCACGGTAAAGAGCATTAAATCAAATAATAATCAAATAATAATATTTATTCAAAATAATTGATTTATAAAATTGAAAAAAAAATAGGCCCTAAATTCAGGGGCTTACACACCAGGGCGGCGATCGGCGCGCTCGGGACGCTGGATAGGTCGACACTGTGCGCACGCAGCTCTGGTCCTTGGTGGCCAGGTCCGGCAGCAGGGGACGGGCGGATGCGGTCGCGGTGAGGCGGATTCCAGTAGATATTGGTGAAGCTCGTCGGCGCGCGCGAGGCTGCGACTTCTGCTGGAGGGTTCGAGAAGAAGATTGGCTGGCAGAGCTACCATGGCTGGGATCGAAGTGGTCGAGGTTGGCTCGTGATATCGATGTCCACGCGATGGCATACTGCGACATGGAAAAGGGTGTGACGACCTAGGCGGACGGCTGTGCGACTTCGAGAACATAGGGAAGAACTCGGTGGTGATGGCAGAGGCGGATGGCCGAACCAGAGGAATTTGTTTTAGTGGTGGTGGAGGTGATGATGATGATGATGGTGTCCATGGTTGGAGGATAGGGCGGGGGTTGATGTGTTCATGGTGGATCAGGCTGGAAGAATAGGCTGGCCGAGGTTGTGACGCCGTAGTGGTGAATGGGATGGCATGGTGGTGAAGTGGTGGGCGTTGCCCAGGAAGTCGAGGTCAGGTGGAGAGATCGGGGGTTGGCGGGGTGTTTGCTGTTGGCGGTAGCAGTGGTCAAATGGTGGTGGATCGGTGGGGTGAGGTGATACCATATAGGCATATGCTCACGTATGGGAGAAAGAAATTGTGTGTCAGGAGAGAGATGATGTTCCTCTCATATACGTACATTTTATAGAAAGATAAGATTGTTTTTAAGAAGAATCCTATCACGATTAGGTTCTAAAAGAATTTCTAGATTTAAACTAAATATTAGTATACTTATCTTAAAATATTTAGTCTATTATTTAGATAATTTAAATTACATGAATCAAAATATAGTCAAATATTTGATCATCTTTATAATATTTCGATATCATCAAAATAAACTTAAAAGATATTAGTTTATATTATCGAATCAAGTTATGTAAATTCATATTCAAATCAAATAAATTATCACCATAATGACTAAAAACGGCTAGTTCCATCAAAATAAAATAAAATCTATTATAAATTAATTTAGAAAATTCCTTACCACAATTATTAGATTGATCAATCTAGTCTACTACTGATCAAAATAACTTATTCAAAATACCATTTAATCTCATTGTAATAAATCAAGGATAAAATAAATGATAATATTATATCAAATATTTCTAGAAGTACAAAAATAAGTCAGTAAATATTTTTGTCCTTCAAATATAATTATCTTCTCAAATACCATTAGCACTTCTCATAATATTTATTAAAACCAGTTTTTTTTTGTAAAAGGCTTTAATTCATAAAATATTATTCATAAAGTGTTGACGAAATTACTTTTAAACATAGTAATAAAGATAAAAATTTTAAAAATTCGGGAAGGGTAGTTACAAATCTACCCACCTTAGAAATAAATTTGTCCTCGAATTTAAGGACTACCGGGATAGGTGGACTTGGTTGATCGAATCTTTCCAAGATTCTAAAATGAACATTAACTCCAAAAATTCAAGAATAATCCATAATAATAATAAAAATAATTATTATAGCCCCCTTTTTTTTGATAATATATAAAAAATTACTTTTAATCAAATCTAAATATAATATGTGATAAATAACCTTAAGGGGCATTAGGCGTTATCATTTAGCTTCAAAAATACATTTGTATAGATCTAAACAAAACTCCATCTAATAATATGCCGCTATACGAATATAAAGTAATATTTAATATCAACCAAATATAATTATAGATTAAAATCATAGAAATATTTGGTAATGATCCATAATCCTTACAAGTCGATCTTTGTCATTATAAAAGAAGATTTTGGCAAAACTCCTTTTATTTCAAAACATCTATAATAGGATTAGCTATACTAGAATAAATCGTCAGGCACGATTAGTGGCTTTTAGAGTTATAGGCATGATCAATGATCAAAATTTATACAAAGTCAAAACATGGTTATAATTGCTTAGATACAACTAAGATGTAGCCACGATCAAGGTTAATCATGCAAGTCGTCCATGCACGATAAAATCAGAAAGTTGGCACGAGCATGAACAAGGTCAAAATAGTCATGATCGAAATTGTTCAAGGATGGTCAAATCCAAAATCGTTTCGATATGCTTAAAATATTTATCCATAATTATTTAGGCACGAGTTTAGAAGCAAAATCTATATAAGTTTAGGATCTCAGTCAAAATTACATTAAAAGATGACAATATGAAAAATAGTAGAATAAGAAAGGAAGGGGGAATTACCAGTTTATTGAGAAGGTTGTGACTAGGAATAAGCACAAATCAATGTGGAAATTTGATAGTCGTATGCCAATAAAAGACGTAGTCTATATGCTATTCGAATATCGTAAACATACCTGAAGTCGTTTTACCGAGAATTTTATGCCTCGCCAGTGTACAACTAGCTGCATTAAACTCTTCGTTCCATGACTCAAATGAGGATACGGTAATGAATACCCTATCAACTCTATCCAATCTTGACATAATACTTCAAAGAAAAATAAGGCAACTAAGCTATAGCTTGAATGGCATTCGATAACTCACGCTTACTTGAAATTATTTCAACTTAGGGGGACATGCCACGCCAGTGCGCTACTGGCTGTAGTGAACCCGTAGTCTCGATAATCCAAACAAGTGGCGACAGTGCGCTGTTGTCTTGCCATCGCAAGTCAACGAGCATTCTTTTAACTATACCTTATGAAATTTCAAAGGAGGTTCTAGAATTTCAAACAAGTTCTAAGAGGGTGTAAGTATCTGTCCTTCCAGTATGAATATCAAGTCTTGAAAAGAAAATAATTAGTTAGGAAGGATAACTCTTGAATCCAAAAACTTAACTTAAGATTAAGGTATAGACAATTAAGTGAGAAATAAATCCTTTGGGTCCAAGAAAATATAAGTGATACAAACTCATAATATGGCGATGTCTAGAGAAGACATAAGATAAAGTTGTACAAATGATAATATCAGGAAGGAAGGGACCGAAGGCAAAAGAAATATAAACTTAAATCTTATATTTCTCTAATATTCAAGATCGAGGAAATTATGTATGAAGCACTATGTCTATCTACTAAGAGTATATATTTACACAAGTATATATGTATAGCCTAAATAAATCCCAAAAATTTCCAAAAATCAATCTAAGAGAAGATTATCCTGCTTCCAAGTAAAATACCAATTTAAATAGCAATAATACATATATTATATTCAATATATAATTTATAGCAATTATTCACAATACTAGAAATGGACTGCCAATATACACATCTATATATCTACATGGACGACGTTGGTCGTATTACATAACTACCAGGGCTTAGGTTGCGTTCGGGCTAGTTTAGAACAACCGGATCTTCTAAAAGTCGTATTATTATTAAATATCTAATTAAATTATTTATAGAGGTCAAGTCACAACTTGGCCTGATTTTTCTAGTTGGGACACACTTATGGCTCAGCCTTTTCTACCATGGCTAATACACTAGTTAAAGCATGCAACTACATTATTCAAGCCATAGTTTCTAGTCATTTTACACACCAAAATTTAACCATGACTAAGATATTCCATAATAATAATTAACTAAATTAAATATTTCTAAAATTCTAAAAATCACATTTAATTCAAATAAGTAAATAAAGGATATTTTCAAAATTTTGGAAAAAGGGTTACGAATCTACCTTCCTTAGAAATACTGTCGAATCAAAATGTGATAGTGCATCCTTCTATGAGAGTCGTCTAGTGAGACCTATGTAGCAACCTTAACTACCCAAATGTCAAATTAAATTAGGGACTCCTATTCCTAACCATTCTCTTAAAATTGATTCACTCCTAGTTGTGAATGAGCATTTCCTAATCGCAGGCTCGCAGTAGTACGATTAATATGGTACTACCACGAGTTCGCATAATTTTGCGAAAACCGACCTGCATGGGCCACCACAAAAACTTGTTACGACCCGCACCCGCTTTTCGGATACGAGACGTGTCCAAGCCAGCCTATGCCGCAGAGTCGGCGGTAGAACGTTGTCACGGTCATGATGCTCAAAATCACAAAAGAATAACATTTATTGCTCATTCACATTTCTAGATTTATTACAACAATTACAAGATTTACATCTAAAAAAAATACAAAGTTTTACAATTAATGAAAATGATATAACTTCTATCTAATCTCTAGGTTTCTGTCCGCAAGTACACCCGTATCTCCCAAGCTAAGTGAAGCCACAGCTAAACCTAAAAATTGTTGGTTTCCAGTCAGGAATGGAACAAGTACACCGACGATAATACGAAAACACAATAGAATTAACAAGACATGATAATAGCATATGAGATATGAAAACTGGAAAGAAAACTGATGACATGGCACGGTGGAGATAAAAAGGAAAAAAAATAAAAGACATCTATCTATGTGGTGTAAAATATCCATTTCGACATGTGAACGGCTAGGGGGTAAATCCAGCATCTACACGTGTCGTGTGCAGATGCTATTATTTACGAATAGACATCATGGGATAGTTCTGGGTAGTCCACATGTCTACTAAGATATTTCCTCTCCCGACTACTCCGTGTGACGAGCGTGTCAACAAACAGTGCACTTGCCTGAGGTCCTTAGCTGGTGAAACCGATACTATCATTGCGTTCAGAATAGTCCAGTTGGCTAGGATTGATGTAAATAAGTCCAAATTCACAAAAACGTAGGAAGAATGATCAGTCTCGATTTAAGATTAAATCTAAGAGAAAATTTGGTCTAAGAAAGTTATCCCTTTAATCCTTTGACTAATTAAAAAAAATGGATTTGGATACTACTTTAAAATATACAAAATTCGTTTAGGACCCCTACTAAGAGAATATGTTTATCTAGGAAATTATTTATAATTTGTTTGTTTAGAAAATATTTATAAACTATTATAAATTATTTATGATATTTGAAAACGACAGTCACAATATATTTTGGATAATTTCTTGAAAAATCTAGATAATCATTTAAGGCTAAAACCCCAACATTTTATCAAATACACATTAGGTAAAAAAAAAAACTATATTTTAAATAGATATAATATAATATTTTTTTAAAAATATATATATAATATAATAATATATCACTTTGAATATAAATGTACGGCTAGCCTAATGCAACATTCTGTTAGCAAATAATTTTAGATTATTTATATTTTTATTTATGAAAAATAATAGTACTCATAACCGAATATATATGTATAGTTTGGAAATGTATATTTTAGGAAAACCCATTGAACCCAAACAATTATGAATCCAGGCCCAATCCAAATAGAGAAGCCCACATCCCATAACCCAATAATAAGCCCTCCTCACTACCTATGCCATCCATGTCTTTTCTAGAAGACTGGAGAGAGAAAACAAAGGAAAAAAAATGAAGAGTGAAAGAGAGAAAGAGAGAAGGAATCAGAGGGGAAGGAAAAATCCTCACCGAAGGCTCTGAGCCCAGTACGGTGCGACGAATGCTTCGGAGGGGCCTCCCCGGAGGTTAGAAGATGAGGAATCCACGAGATTGGGGATGATGGGTCGGTCACAGGTGCTGGTTCAGAGGCGCCAACCGGCGGCGGCTACCCGTGGGAAGGTGGTCGGGGACGGCCCACCGAGCTCGGCGGAACGCGGAAGGCGGAGGGGAAGTGTCCGTGCGCGCGCGACCCAGGGGCGGCGGCTTCGGCGCTCGCCCCTCACGGCGGCGATGGCAGGGGTCGGCAGCGAGCAGAGGGATCGTGCACCAGGGCGGCGATCGGCGCGCTCGGGACGCTGGATAGGTCGACACTGCACGCACGCAGCTCTGGTCCTTGGTGGCCAGGTCCGGCAGCAGGGGACGGGCGGATGCGGTCGCGGCGAGGCAGATTCCAGTAGATATTGGTGAAGCTCGCCGGTGCGCGCGAGGCTGCGACTTCTGCTGGAGGGTTCGAGAAGAAGATTGGCTGGCAGAGCTACCATGGCTGGGATCGAAGTGGTCGAGGTTGGCTCGTGACATCGATGTCCACGCGATGGCATACTGCGACATGGAAAAGGGTGTGACGACGTAGGCGGACGGCTGTGAGACTTCGAGAACATAGGGAAGAACTCGGTGGTGATGGCAGAGGCGGATGGCCGGACCAGAGGAATTTGTTTTAGTGGTGGTGGAGGTGATGATGATGATGATGATGATGATGGTGTCCATGGTTGGGGGATAGGGCGGGGGTTGATGTGTTCACGGTGGATCAGGCTGGAAGAATAGGCTGGCCGAGGTTGTGACGCCGTAGTGGTGAATGGGATGGCATGGTGGTGAAGTGGTGGGCATTGCCCAGGAAGTCGGGGTCAGGTGGAGAGATCGGGGCTAGGCGGGGTGTTTACTGTTGGCGGTAGCAGTGGTCAAATGGTGGTGGATCGGTGGGGTGAGGTGATACCATATAGGCATACGCTCACGTATGGGAGAAAGAAATTGTGTGTCAGAAAGAAATTGTGTGTCAGGAGAGAGATGATATTTCTCTCATATACGTACATTTTATAGAAAGATAAGATTGTTTTTAAGAAGAATCCTATCACGGTTAGGTTCTAAAAGAATTTCTAGATTTAAACTAAATATTAGTATATTTATCTTAAAATATTTAGTCTGTTATTTAGATAATTTAAATTACATGAATCAAAATATAGTCAAATATTTGATCATCTTAATAATATTTCGATATCATCAAAATAAACTTAAAAGATATTAGTTTATATTATCGAATCAAGTTATGTAAATTCATATTCAAATCAAATAAATTATCACCATAATGACTAAAAACGGCTAGTTCCATCAAAATAAAATAAAATCTATTATAAATTAATTTAGAAAACTCCTTACCACAATTATTAGATTGATCAATCTAATCTACTACTGATCAAAATCACTTATTCAAAATACCATTTAATCTCATTGTAATAAATCAAGGATAAAATAAATGATAATATTATATCAAATATTTCTAGAAGTACAAAAATAAGTCAGTAAATATTTTTGTCCTTCAAATATAATTATCTTCTCAAATACCATTAGCACTTCTCATAATATTTATTAAAACCAGTTTTTTTTTGTAAAAGGTTTTAATTCATAAAATATTATTCGTAAAGTGTCGACGAAATTACTTTTAAACATAGTAATAAAGATAAAAATTTTAGAAATTCGGGAAGGGTAGTTACAGGGAGAAGAAGAGCGAGAAGGAGGAGGAGGCTTTTTACGACGAAGGTCGATTACAAGTGGCTCAGAAGAGGTAAGCTTCATTTGTTCCTGACTAACACCAGGAGGCTGCTTCTTGTGAGAAGGAAGGTAGATAGTTAATGGTTTGGAAGACTGAGGACAGGAAGTACGCGCTTTGACAGGAATTATCAGAGTATCATTCGGTACGCTTTTCTGTTCTTCATCTGTATCCATTGCTAACACCACCTTCATGAATTCCTCTTTATACATGCGAGAGTCGTTGCAGTATGCTTCAACCCCCTTGAAAGGATTAAGGTCTGCGACTTCTTTTTGTACTTCTCCATTGCCATCCACATATTTGAAACATTGGTGGAGAGTAGAAGGTACAATGTTGTGTTCATATAGGAATGGTCTTCCCAGTAAAGCATTGTATGAACCATGATTATCAATCACATAGAAAGTCACCTTTGTACGAAGATTGCCGATTTGAAGTTTCAGGCGTATCTTCCCCAAAGGTTCACTTCTTCTTTGATTGAACCCTAAGATGGTAGTGATAGTTGTTGAAAGATTATGCACTGGGATCTTCAAAGCATCCAGCAAAGACTTCGGCATGATACTAAGAGCAGACCCTGGCTCAATCAGAATGTGATCAACTTTCATGTTGTCCACATATCCCGTGAAATAGAGAGGATGATCATGACGATTATCTTCTAACAACATGTCATCTTGTATAAAAGTAATGTTAGGCATCAGTTCAAATGCACTATGACAATGCGTACGGCTGACATGCTCCTTTTCAGGCTTCTTGAGGAGAGTAAGACAAGCATCAGCCTGCATCAAAGCTTCACTTAACGTTTCTCGAGTTTCTTTTGAGAGACATAAGAGTTTGAAGATTGAAAATCTCGCGGGAGTGTTAGCCAATATATCAAAATTATATGGCTTTTCAAGTCCAAGAGATGAGGACTTCTTCAATGCTTTGTCAAAACGGATAGGTTGTTTTACCTTGTCTGCTGATGTCGGTTTGGAAGGAGTTGGTTCCACTACCGACGAGGATGTAGATAGTATATTCTCAGCAGGGGAAGATGATACAGGAGGAACATCAGGAGATGGGGCAGGATTCTCTTGAGTTTCGGGATACTCTCGAAGATAAGGCTTCCCAGATCTGGTACCGATTAGAATTTCTTCTTCTGCTACCGGTTCAAAGGATACCATGTTGCAGCTTTTGGTTTTAGTTTTGGAGCACTTCTTTTGATTGGAAGGAGAAGGCACTTCAAAGTCTGCTACCAGATTTGGATGAATCCACATAATTTCTCCTTTATCAGTAGATAAGGGAACAAGTCCTTCATATTGGGGAGGTGGGAGGTTCACGATTTTGAGAGTAGTCCTTGGAATGGGGACAACACCATCTTGTACTAGTTGTGGTGGGAAATCACCAAACTGTACCGAGACGACATTGGCCGTCACAGTCTTCTCATCCTGCTGGAGGGTAACTGCTCCAGAGTTGACCATCTCCTAGATTTTACCTTTGAGCACGTAGCATGCTCTGGTTGGATGCCCTATAAATCTGTGATAAACATAATATTTAGGGTGGTCAGTTTTACCTACTTCTTCTGGCCATTTTGCCTCCGGCAGTTGAAGCTTATTGCTTTTGATTAAGCAATCGAAGATGCTCATAATATCATCTTCATCAAAAGAATACTCTTATTTTGGACGGGGTGCTTTCTGTGGTGGTGCTGATGGAGTGGGTGTCGTTTGAGCAACATTAACAGCTAACGACTCCTTACCCTTAAGATTGATGGCCAATGTTTCTTTACCCTTGCGATTGTTCTGGCGATTATTAGCACCGGGTATGGAATGTTCATCTTGGTTAGGATGATTCATTTGAACTCCTAACTGCTTAAACTTCTTAGCACTAACCTCAGCTGCTTTGGCATTCATAATGAAGGAAGGCCAATCTTGGAATTATGTTGATCCCGTACACATGCTGATGATAGGCAACAAGTTTGATTTGCAAGTGTCTATTATTACAGTAGATGGAGTTCTTAGAGGCATTTTAAGTGCCTCTCGGCAGAATCTTTCAATGAAACTCTCCGTGGATTCATTGTGTCTTTGTTTAATTTTGATAAGTGCAGACATAGTCATATCATTGACCCCTTCATAGAATCGTTCCAAGAACATTTACTTGAAACCAGCAAAAAAAAGTTATGCAGCCATCAGGCAAGCTACGGTACCAGTCATATGTTGTACCGGCTAAGCAACCAACGAACACCCTGGTAAGGAGAGCATCATTTGGCTGTAATTGGTCAGTCATCACTTCAAAGTGATTGATGTACAGACTTGGAGAAGTGCTGCCATCAAACAGCATAATAGTGGAAAGCTTGTATTTAGGAGGAAATTGAACCTCCTTCCATTCAGTAGGATAAGGTTATTTTATCCCGAGTCTTTGTAGACCATCCTTCTGCTTAAAGGCCTCAAACTGAGTGCGTAAGAGTTTTACAGCCTCATTAGCATCCCCTGATGTCTGGGAATTAGTGGATTGATTTGAATTGTTAGGAGGAGGAATATCATGATAATTACCACCCCCAGCACTAGACTGACTGGGAGCAGCTTGAATTGGTACAGAAACAACCTGGGGAGGTGTTACCCCCAGACCAACATTAACAGGTACAGAAGATGCTATGAGCTCAAGATTTGTAGCAGAATTTATAACCGATGGCACTGCATGTTAGGCCACGATTATAGTGTGCATTCTTGCAACCATTTCAGCCATGCTCTTCAGTTTGTCTTCCAGTACAGCAATTCGTTGCTCTTGACTGGCTGAACTAGAAGCATCTTGGTCTTCTGTAATGGCATATGCTGTCACCTCTCTTTCTATTATTGATGATAGTTTGTTCAGAACTTTTACTATCTGCATCAAAGTCAGACAAAGAATCTTCTCCCAGATGAGTAATGGGAAGATCTTCCTGATTGAAGACATCCTGATCCGAATTTCGATCTTTCGATCTGGTATGTTGAAAGACCCCTTCATTGGATTCACGGAGTTGTCTCAAGTAATGCTGATTCGGATTGCGAGACGTGCCACGCTTTGAAGATTTTCTACCCCCAGTGTCTCGAGAAGTCATATTGACAGAAGCATATAACAGCTCGTCTTTATCTCCCGTCATAGGTTCAGGAGTTGAAATATAGTTTAGACGATCGAAGACAGATCGTTTAGCTGATTGGCAAAAACACTTGATGACCACTTCATGAAGGCAGTGGCGTTCTGATGTGTGATTTAGAGGTAAGGGAGACATCTCTGTGATCTCCCGTCTTTGTGTAAGATGTTCCCGGAGATCAGTCACCACTACAGGACGAGAAGAAGTCGAAGAAATATATTCTTTAATGATATTAGGAACATGCCTCATGTTCTTAAGATGCTTAGTTCCGTGAGTGTACAAAGAAGTACTTAACTCATTGGCATAAGTGATTGGGTCCTTCTTTTCAAATTTTTGTTTCTGGTACAAATTGGCCCTTGGCATAGGATTCTTGCGTTTCACCGAAGTTGATACTGATTGACGCATATTGAGATAAGCACGTAAATCAGAGAATTCTGCTCCGGGTATATCTGTTTGAGATACCATTAACTTTTCTTGCTTGGATCTTGAAATATGCAAAGTTGGAAGATTTGGAGCAATTGCCATAGGGGTAGGCAAAATGCCTCTTTGTTCAGCATTCTTTCCTTTGGCCGAGATTTGAAGACCTCTGTTTAAAGGAATACTATCTGATATATCTTCCTCTGAGTCATAGACGAGGAAAGATTGAGAAAAGACCAAAGGGTGATTTCCTTTATTTTGTGAAGGGTTAGCTAAAAAGCCTTTCCCTCTGTTTTGTTGTGGGATCACCTTAGGCACAGGTTGCGCCAGTTGAGGAAGTGTCAAAGGACCCTTCCCTTTGTTCTGTCTAGTTTTGACAATAAAACATTATTTCTCCGAGTTCAGAACTGGAGGAGAAGAGGGAATAGCCAAGAGACTAGTTCCCTTAGGTTGCGCCAAGGCAACATGGTGAGCAGACTTCGCCTGGACAACTGAGTGCTTAGGTTGCGCCATAGCCAAATGGGTTACTGGTTGCGTCCTAGCAACAGGTTACGCCTTATCCGCAAGATGGGTTGACTGTGCCTTGGCAGCAAAACGAGTGGACTGCGCCTTGGCAGCAAGGAAAGTGGATTACGTGCGAGCAACAGAAGCAGAATGAATAGACTGTGCCTTGGCAGCAGAACGAGTGGACTGCGCCTTGGCAGTAGAGGGAGTAGGTTGCGCGTGGGCAACAGAAGCAGGCTGCGCCTGAGCCACAGAGACAGATTATGCCTAGGCAATAGGAGCAAGTTGCGCCTGGGCAACAGCAACTATGGAAGACTTAGGATTCCACACAGTCTTGTTCTTGGTGATAGCTACAACGCGCTTGTTGCTCTTGTTGTTGATCATATCCTCGTAGGCTGTCTGGTTGATTAAAACAACTAGAGTCTTCTGCGTCTTGCCAATCGACGCAGCATCATATTGCATTGTCACCTTCTCATCGGAGGAGAAAGTCATCCCCAGCAGAGTCGCCATTTTGTTTACAAAAATAAAAGTTTGATTACAAACTAAGAAAAGAGTACAAGAGTACAATTGATTTCTAGAGAAGTACAACTATCGGAATCTGATCAGAAGACGATCATTTTATCCCTTGGACTATGTGAACTTGAAGACTAGAGCCTCTGGAGAATACAGCAGCAATTTTGCAAGAGTTCTTGATCTCTATCATTCTTTGATAATGATTGGAAACTCTATTTATAGAGTTCTGAAAATAACTGTTTTAGCAGTTATTCTGATGTGCGCGAGGCTGAACTGCGCCACTTTGGGTTGTGCCAACCTTATGTTGCGCCAACTTCCATTCGGTTACACAATCGTGTACTAACTATATTTAGACACGTGGCATCATGTGATTGAGATACGCATGGTCGTGTACAGAGTAGTGGACACATTTTGAGAGATTAGTAGCATGTGCGCCACATCATCCTGCTTTAGAATGTAAGTTGTCTCAACTTTATCAGGTTACGCGAGCTTCAGTCAACAAGTCAAACTGCGCCGGTTGCGCCTAGGCGCAACCCAGTGCATAGGCACGTGGCAACTTTTGAATGTATGGGAGGAATTTATTCAGATTGCGCCTAGGCACAACTTACAGGGTGTGCAGGACAGCTGTCAATCAAATCGTCTCGAGCAGCATGCTTTGAGGGATTCGAAAAGATTTTCTTCGTTTATCGTGCTGTCAGTTATCAGTGCTGGCAGGCAATGATGGCAATTATTGTTAGACGCCACGTAGGCTTGGGCGCAATATGATTTGGGCGCAGTCTGTTGTCAGGCGCAACCTAATCAGTGGCGTAGTTTGATCCTTTAAGCTTCAAAACAGTGGCGCTACTTGATTTCTGGGGCGCAACTTGATTGCTGGGTAGTAAAAACATGGCACAACTTGATTTTTAGGCTCTACACTCATCGAAATCAATCATAACTTAAACCAGATCAAGAAAAGCTTCAGCTTCCTGGACTTTTGGTGCCATCACCCCCAATTCCTGAGGATCGTGGAAGACGCTTGGTCCAGATCTGACTCCATCAACCCCCTCATCCGTGTGGCCAACAAACTCAAGAATACATGAAAAGCCCTCTCGGCGTGGAGCAAATAGGCTTTCGGAGACATTTTCCAAGCAGTCCGCACTGCTGAAGATGATGTAACTAGAGCCGAAGCCCTATATTTGGCAGACAACTCGCAAGCAACACGATCGGCCCTGAACCTTTCCAAATCCATCCTCAAATTTTGAGTCATGGTCGAAACTGAGCTCTGGAAGCAAAAAAGTCAGGCTCAAATGGGACAGCGAAGGGGACAAAAACACCGGTTACTTCCACGCCTGCGTCAAGGGACGCAGACAGAAGCTTAACATTCATCAAATTATCGATGACATCGGGAACATTATAAAAGACCAGCAAGGGATCCAACTGGCAGCGGCAAACTTCTACTCGCAGCTGTTCTCAAAGAAACCGTCACGAGGGACCCAGACTTCCTTTCGGAGATCCCCCTCCTTATCAACGACACGGACAATAACCACGTGGAGCGCCTACCCTCCGAGCAGGAGGTAAAAGAGGCTGTCTGGGCGCTAGAGGCCCACAGTGCCCCTGGACCGGACGGTTTCAGCGGCATATTCTTTCGCACATGTTGGGACATCATCAAGACTGACATGCACGAAGCGGCGATCGCCTTTTTCCAAGGAGCCATGTACCCTAGATCAATTTCTTGCGCTAAACTAATCCTTATCCCAAAGCAGGACAATCCGAAAACTTTTCGAGATTTCAGACCCATCAGTTTATGCACCTTCACTAACAAAATCATCTCAAAGATCATCGCCACCCGCATGATCGACCTTCTCCCCAAAATCATATCTGAGGAACAGAACGACTTTGTCCATGGCAGAAACATCCAAGACAACATTATGCTGGCGCAGGAATTGATTACTTGCATGAAATTATCGTCTAGGGGCAGGAACATCACAATCAAATTGGACATGGAGAAGGCGTACGACAGACTCGACTGGCAGTTCATGATATGGGTCTTCAGAGCCTTTGGCTTCTCTGAAACCTGGATCAGCGTGGTGTGGAGATCGATCAACAACTCATGGTTCTCCACGGTCATCAACGGTCAAGCGGACGGATTCTTCAAATCTAGTCGGGGCGTTAGGCAAGGAGACCCGTTGTCGTCAACTATTTTCATCATTGCAGCGGAAGCCTTAAGCAGAAATCTAAACAAGCTGTCGTAGACCCCATACTTGAAGCACTTCCATACAGTCAGCGGCTGTCCGATCATCACCCACCTTGCTTACGTGGACGATATCCTCATCTTCTTATCCGGAGATATCGGTTCCATGGAAGCAGTGCACAATGTGCTCCAAAGGTACGCTAACTGCTCAGATCAATGAGTCAACCCCAGAAAAAGTGTCATATATGTTCACCACAATGCCAACACGGAGCACACTGCCACTCTCACCAACATCACCTCCTTTGACGCAGCTTATCCTCCTTTCTCCTACCTCGGTTGCCCGTTTGTTTACGACAAATCGAGTGTTGGTATTTTCGAAGGTCTTATTGGCAAAATCAGGAAAAAAACTTGCAGGTTGGCATAACACAACATTATCGCCAGGAGGCAAAATCATCCTCATTAATCACGTGCTTTCATCCATCCCGATTTACACCCTTGCGGCATGCTCCCCCCCGAAGCAGGTCCTCACATCCATCGAGAATCTATTCGCAAACTTCCTCTGGGGCCACAACGAATCAAAAGACAAACACCATTGGGCCAGCTGGGATGGCCAAGCCTACTGATGAAGGCGGTCTGGGTTTCTCCCGAATGCACCACATTGTGGATGCCTTCTCCATGAAACTGTGGTGGAAGCTCCATGTGAGCCGCTCCCTTTGGGGCCGCTTTATGAAGGCAAGGTATTTCAAACACATTCACCCGGCTAGCGCAATCAGCAACAGCAGATCGTCTGCGACTTGGAGACGCATTCTGACCAGTCGTTCCCCCGCCGAACCAAAGATCTGCCTTCTGCTGGGCGCAGGCAATGCTGAGATATTCTGCGAACGGTGGCTGGGAGCTGATCTTATCCTACGCCGCCCTACCGCCCCAACTAACAGTAAGATCAGAGATTTGGGGAACAGCACTGGCGAATGGAACTGGATCAGAATCCGGGACTGGATCGGTGAAGAAGCCACAACCACCCTACGGAACTCCGGCATGAAGATTGGCATGGAAGGCGACATTCTCTCGTGGTCAGAGACCTCCAATGGTGTCTTCACAGTCGCTTCGGCAAGAAGGGTCGTGCGCAGGCACGGGCCCACGGCACCCATCCTGGGCCCTTTCTGGCACCCCTACATCCCTAAGAAATGGTCATTTCTGGTATGGAGATCGGTCCGCAAGAAACTACCCACTGACGACATCCTTACCACAATCGGATTCAGCCTAGCGTCAGCATGCCATTGCTGCGACGAGAAACAATCGAAAACGATCTACCACATCCTTCGTCACGACAAGTCTTCGGCTAGTGTCTGGTCTGACCTCTTCCATCGTTGTGACATGACTTCGGCTGGCGGAAGCTTCGACGATCTTCTGGCTACTGGGCCAACGCATCTCATTGCCACCAGATCGTCGCAGCCGCCACTACGTGGGTTATCTGGAAGAACCGCAACAAAGCTAGATACGAAGGCCGTCAATTCTCGGCCGACCAGCTCACCCGTGAGGTCATTCGCCAGAGCCTCAAGATCAAACGTATCTGCAATCATGGCCAACGGGTTTTCTGGGACCTTTTGTCCTCCTGATCTTTTTGCAAGGAGAGGCTCCCCCCTCCCCTTTTTTTGTTTCCCGCTTTTAGCGCTTACTTTTAAAGGCTTCGGCATTTTATGCCTTTAATGAATAAAGGGGGGATTTGTCAATATATATATATATATATATATATATATATATATATATATATATATATATACAGCCCCCTTCTTATACGGGATAAGTTTACGGGAAGAGTTTACGGGATAGACCAGTTTCTTACGGAGAGAAAAGAAACTCAAAATATCTGGCCGAAATATACGTATGTTTCTCTTCTGAAATTTATTTCTCTTTAATATTTAAATCTCTACACTCTACTCTTAAAAACAAACATATATCTATCTTCAAAAATAAGGCTTATCTATCAATTTAGTTTTAAACACAGAGGGATTTATTTATTTTAAAAAACATAGATAGATAAATTGTTCCATTTATTTTTTTAAATAAAGATATTTTTTTTAAAAAAAAGAAACTATCCTTAGAAATAAATATACCTTTAAAATTTATATTTAAAATATTAATGTTAATGTTAATCTTAATATTAATGTTGATATTAATTTTAATTTTTAATTTTTACATTAATTTAAATTTTAATGTTAAAGTTAATTTTAATGTTAATGTTAATGTTAATGTTAATGTTAATGTTAAAATTAATTAAATTTAAATTTGTTTTTAAATAAATTTAAATCTAAATCTAATTTAATTTTAATTTTAATGTTAATGTTAATGTTAAATTTAATTTAAATTTAAATTTATTTTTGTTTTTAAATAAATCTAAATCTAAATCTAAATTTAAATTCTAATCTTAATTTTAAATTATATTCTTAATCTTAATCTTAATCTTAATCTTAATTTTAATATTACATTTTAATGTTAATATTAATATTAATGTTAATGTTAATATTAATGTTAATATTAATGTTAATGTTAAACTAAATATAATGTTAATGTTGAAATTAAAATTAAAATTAAAATTAAAATTAATATCAACAATAAAGTTAGCACCAAAAAACTAACATGAGAAATAATATTAAAATTAACATTAATATTAAGTATATTTTTGAATAACATTTTAAAAAGATATTTACGTTTAAAGATAAATTGTTTTTAAAACAATCCATCTCTACTTTATAAAATTATAAAATTAACTTTTATATCTCTATTTTTTGAATAAATAAATAAATTTCTCACTATTTAAAAAATAAATAGGCTTATCTTTAAGATAGAGATAGGTTCCTTTTTTGAAGGAGAGATCTAACATTTTTAAAGTGAAAGAAATAAAGAAGAGAACCATACGCATATTTTCTCATCCCGTAAGTTTGTCCAGTAAGTTATTCCCGTAGGAGAAACTTTCTGGATATATATATATATATATATATATATATATATATATATATATATATATATATATATATATATTCTACAAAACCCTAACAGAGCCACCTATCTCTTCCTCCATCTCCTTGAAACCATACCACCATCGGTAACAAACCCTACCGAAGCCATCCGCCTAACCCTGTAACAGACCCTCACTCATGCAACCGATCTGCCAAACTGATTCCTCGTCGTCCGAGTGCCGAGTGTGTCTTTCTGCCAAACCGGTACGATGAAGTACCCCTTCGACCGACCGGAGGGACGTCCCACCTATTATCGGCCAGACCTCTAAGTCCAACCAGCCCTGCTGGAGTGGTCGCGATCCAAACGGTCGTCGGCTGCAGTAGCGATCGAGATGGTCGACCACCAAGCCTCTGTGCGGCTTCCCTCTACCGCACGCTAGTGCGTCGAACGCCACCACCGCCGCGGCTCCGTTCCAGCGACCCCGAGCGTCCTCGTTGTAGTGCGACGCCGGTGAACGGCGGTGCCTACGCGCGTGCCTACGCGCCGCGACCGAGACCGACCTCCGGTGCCAACTGAACTGTGCCACCCCAGCGCATGAACTCCAGCGAACGCCTGGACGCGAGGGCCGCGCCTGACCGTGCTCCACCGCGCATCCTCGACTAAATCCCGCTAGCCCGAGCCTCCATGCCACTCCCCGGCGTCGACCACGAGGGGTCGTGACCTGCGCTAACACCCGTGGAGCAAACACCCTCGTCACTCTTCCTGCTTCCTCTCCATCTGAAGAGTAAGCCTCTCCCCGTCTCGCATACACTATCTCTCCCGGGATTTTGAGCTTTGGGCTTTCTAAGTATCTATACTTTTACTTTTGGGTTTTTCTATAGTCGAGGGGGGAAAGGTCCTCCCTCTGTTCCTTCTAAGAGCATCATTAGTAAGGCCCATCCCATTTTCTAGATTCTAAATTTAGAATGTAGGAGCTCACTTTGTAGAATAATAAGTCTCATCCCTAGTCCCAATTTCTACAATTTCGGTTCCAACCCATCCATGGGTGCCAAGGGTTGGGCCTCCCAATTTCTAGATTCTAGATTGTAGAAACTCGTTTTGTAGAATACTAAGTTCCAATTTGGAGCCCAACTTTCTAGATTCTAAACTTTATATTATTTTTTTCCTACATTAATTTTTGACCACACAATTTTTGGGACCGGAGCTCACTTTATCATTTTCTACTATTCTCATACAAACCCAACTCATTCTACATTTACCTTTTTTTGAAATTTTGGGCTCCAAATTGCATTGGAGAGTCCCAACTACTAATGATGCTCTAAGGAAGGAGTGATTCTACTTGAATCATTTATAAGTAATAGATATCATAGATGCAATGAGTAAGAAGTAAGGCTGACATTGTTTCTCCTTTGCTTTAATGATTACAGTCTCTCTCCCCATTAATGAACCTTCCGTAGAACCAAGAGAAAAAAAAGGAGAGATTAGAATATGTATAATATTTTATTCAAAAAAAAGAATATGTATAATACTGTATGAATTACAGTATAGTGTTATGAGTTATTAAGTACAAGTACTATATGTATATCTATAAATACTGTTATAAATATCAATATTAATACCATAAAGTGTTTATATATATATATATATATATATATATATATATATATATATATATATATATATATATAATTCATGTGGTTCCTTAGAGGAAACACATGAAGTGAATGACTTTTTAGTGGTGAGCATTATTCGGTTTTGGACCAAAAATTGAACCTAACAGAACCAAATAAGTGATTTGGTTAGGTTTGAAAAACAATTGGTTTGGTTTTGATTTTGAAAATATTGAAATTCCTTATTCGATTTTAGCTTCGGTTTTGGATTTCGGTTTCGGTTCGAAATCGTAAACCAAATAAGACTTATGAAATTATGTAACTACCCTCGTTTTTATGCATATTTTGTTATTAACAATGTGTATATTTTGAAAATAACGATTCTATGTATATGTTTTGAAGTCCAACTTTGATAATTTAACAATTAGTCCAACATTTGGCACAATTTTAAAATACGACAAATGTGTGTATAAAAATTATATTTTTTAATAATTTAACAAAAATCCTAACTTTGGATACGACCCATTAAAGAATAGAAATGTTACTATGGAATAAATTGAATTTATTATTCGGTTTCGATTTTGGCTAATTTTGGTTCGGTTTTGGATTTTTAGAATTTCAATTTATTCGATTTTTGACTATTTCGATTCCGCTGAAACTGAATAAACCGAATGCTCACCCTTATGACTTTTCTTTTCCAAGGCCATGTTTCTGCGAACTAAAAGTGGACATAAAGTAGCCAACCATGAAAGTCTTTATTTATATATTAGTACCCCTAATCTTATTATTCACTTAAAATATGCTAATTTGTACTTAAATATTTTGAATTATTTGACTTTGGCATTTTGTTTCTTTTTCTTTTCCCAAGTTGATAGCTGAATTTTTCATTGTCACTTGAATACTTTCAAGATTCTAGTTTTGCAAGTTAGACCTAATATAAAAACAAAAGACAACAATGCCCCCATATTGTAACTTTTTTTTTCTAAAATAAAATTAAAAATCAAAAGATAAATAAAACTAAAAATGGCAAACCTTAAACCTCTTCTTTCCCATCGGTGTAACATCCCGGTCCCAAAATATGCAGGATCAAGAGACGTAAACATGTTAGCTATGTATCAAGTGGACTTCAGCCCAGCTTGAATACGTATAAGCTGTACAGTAATGACTAACTATCTATATAAGTCAATAATATTTCTAAGTCTCAATCCACAGTAATATAGGATACAAGAATGGGCAATGTATATCATGGTGTGCACCCCATGTTACACTTGTCCAAATAGACTCGAAAAAAGTTATACGAGTCTACAAATACTAGTCTAACAAGCAGAATGCAAGTAATAGAGATAAGTATGTAATCACAAAAGATACTTGAATTAAAAATAGCAACACCATCATGATCAGCGAACTAACTCTGCACAATCAACTACCTGGAAAGATCACCAGGTCCTTAGGGGACATATCAAGGTATAAAAAATAACATGCGAAAGTAACAGTAAAGAAGATACATGAATTGAAGGGTAACTACAATAACCAACTAAGTGAAATGCACGTGATGTGAGCCCTTGACCCGAAATCTCCAACTATTTTATTTCTTTTTATTTATTTAATGTTGATGATTATTAAATTATTGCATAATTGTTATTAAATAATCAATTATATACATATTACATAAATTAGTACTTATTTGTAAATATTAAAGAAGAGTTTGGAGGGCAGATTTTGCAAATAAGAAAACCTTAGGGGCTAAGTTGCAAAACCCCTTAGTTTAAATCCTAAACAGTAACGGGCACCTTTAAATCCCTTTGAGAACTGGACTCAAATCCTGCTCGGATGGAGATCGAGAGATTCGATTCTATCTTCTCAAACCATCCAAACCTAGTATAAATTCTAGGGATCAACCTGGCCTTGCCTCTTCTGAAACCCTAATTTCCCCTGCCGCAATCACCCCAGCTCTGCATTGAGGAACTACTCGAAGCTTTGGAGCACAGCCAACCTTCGACAGGTAATCCTCACTTCAATTCTTTAAGAACTAATCTGTTTTAGACTTGCAAACTCATGATTAATTACCAAACTCGAATGGATGGGTAGGTGTTCGAAGTAATATCAAACAAGGGACTTATGGGGGTATGCTCCTGTGTTGAGCACAGGGGTTAATGTTACATCACATCCTATGTTAGGGTGTTGACTGCCATGAATATCAAACCCCTTACATCTAATCCCATGTCCTGTTTTTGGTTGACCCACTTCTTATAAGTATCAGATGCATCCAGGTCTTTAATTTCATTATGCAAACTCCTTTAAAGCTTTCAGCCCTATCCCTATCACCTGCAGGTTCATAAATCAATAACTTTAGTTGTTAGATATATGGGAGTTGATTACTATTAAGCTTTGTGTGTATCCTAGAATATCAAGAAGGATTAGCCACTAATTATACAGAAATAGGTGTTAAGTGACCCATGGGCTCGAGTATTGCCTGTATATAGCCAGGGACAATTCCAGATTCTTTAGAGTATGTTTTAGGGGTATTCATTGTTTTGTTCTAAATTCAATTATTGGTATATGCCTATGTTCATTTTCTCTCAATGCCATATCAGTACATACATCATATATCCCCTTGTTCAGTTGCATGACCAAATTGATATCTACCCCTGCCATATGAATGTCTACATATAGGTTGGTATATGTGTCTTAGAGTTGGTATCATAAGGTTGGGTCTTTGGATTGTTCAGCCTCGTATTGCAGCAGTCATTTGTTTAGGATAAGCTTCCATTCATTTAACTGTTTTAGTCCTATTTTGCATCTCTATTCTTCATATTGTTCAATCGATTTTTGGCCTCATAGATCAGGTGTTGTTTGAGGACTTGATGTATGAGGTGGTTTAACTGTCCTGCATTTGTGTTTTAACATTATTAGAATAGCAAGCTGTCCGTATATCTTATTGACCTGCCCCTGGTTCATCTTTGCTCACTATCTGGTAATGAGGTGGCCCTGCATCCTTGAGAAATGTACATGCATACATTGTCCAGTTCTTGGTTCAGGCTATATCCTGTATTCACCCTACCTGTCCATTGTTCTTCACCCTTTTAGTATAAGTTGATACTTGGTGGTTCCGACCCTCCTTAGACCAGTCCAGGTAGCCAGGCTCATTTCGTATGTTAACCTATATCAAGAGGAATCCCTATTATGTTTAGATAAGATCAGGTGTTCCACTTTACCTTGAATGCCTAGTCCATTTTTGAATGTACCAGGAGCTAACAGTGGGTACACAATGGTTCCTGTGTACCCAGGTCCTAGTATAGAGGAGAATTAGTATCCATTACATACAAATGGCTAGGAAATATCACTAGGCTACTAGCAATAAGAGGGTATAGGAATATATATATAATAAGAGCATGAATTTATGTGGCAATAGTTGGGATGCAATGGGCCTAATTATGTACAGATAACAGGGGATAGTAAGTGGTTTAGTAGCTCTGTAACAACAGAGGAGGATGCCCTCCATAGGCTCGAGTATTTTCTGTGCAAAACCATAGACAAATACTTAGTTGGGAAAGGGAGTGACCCATGTAATGTTGATTCAGACCATTCATTTGTTCAGGTCCCTGTTCTAGTTTAAGTTTCCCCTAAATTGATCAGTCCTCAAGTCCATACCTGGACAAGGGAGTTGGCATGATCAGTCCACTGATTGCAGTTGGCCAGCAGTCCTTATTTTGGTTCTGCCATTTTGAAACCTTGTTCACAGCAAACCATTGGTTCCACTGCTCTTGGGTATCAGGTATGCACTGAACATAATATTCAGTTCTCCATAAGTGAACAACCACCATGATATGCCTAACATCAACATGTTCAAGCAGTGGGTGAACTCTATTGATTTACTCTAAGGAATGGCTCGAGGCACATGTTATATGTTCAGTCCAGATTCTAAACACTCTGTTTAGTTCACTGCATAAAATTGCAGTCCATTCATAACATGTTGTACCCATCATAGGCACACTTCACTGTCCATTTTACTGCATCCCTGAGTATTAGTCCCATTGACCCCATGTTTAGGTTCAGATGATATAAATGTAGTCCATGGACCATATTGTATCAGTCTCCTGCATCCTAGGTTAGAGTGTTGCATTTTTATTTCCAGTACCCACCCTCAATTACCCATTCATTAGCTTCATATAGTTCAATCCTTAGATGTGGACTCATGACTCACAATTGCAGCATTTGCATTAGAGAATGGTAGACAGGTTGTAATAGGTTAGAGAGGTAGAGACTCAGGATTTTAGCCTTAGTTGCAGCAACAACTTAGGAGAGGCTTGGGTTGGTTCAGATAGTGTAGTGTCAGTTAGTAAAGTAAAGAGATAAGTGTGCAACAGTCGTTTGATGGAGTTATGTTTTCATTGTTCTAATATCAGTGGAATATAGGCTTAGGATGTCAATCATGTGAGGGACTCAACTGTAGCTATAACCATAAGGAATGTGTCCTGTTAAGGGTTAATGAAGAGTGGTAAATAAGGGTAACAGACAAGCATTGGAAAAGAAAAAACAATATAGACAGGTCTTACCTAAAGAGGATTACCAACCTACATAACTTAGAAGCCAACTAAGATGGGAATAGCCTAGTAACCTAACCAATCAATAAGATAGACTTATTTATACTCTTAAATTGTGTGTTGATTATATAAAATTCATAATATAGGTCTATTGGATTCTGATTTGGCATTTGACTCGAACCACCAGCACAGGACCACAGGCAAGTACACTTTCTGTTCTACTTCCAATTCTGATGGTTTTGCGCAGTATATATTCATATGTTCTTTTGCTTGATGACACGATGGACACACGAGTGAGTGACGTGAATCCCATTTATTATACTCTTGTTTAGCTTCTTTTCGTAACTTATTTGGGTTCATGAGTACTGGTCGAGAGGAAAAATATCCTAGTAGACGTGTGAACTTTCCAATCTATCCCCCATGTCTTTCGTGAATGATAGTAGCTGCACACGACACGTGCAGTGTGCCGTATTTATCCCTTAGCCATTCACATGTCGAAAAGGGTATTTCAATTCACTTAGATAGCTTGTCTTTATTATTTTCACCACTTGACATGTCACTATGCTTTTATATTCTTTCCAGTTGACATATTATTCTATGATTCATACTTTATTCTAGATATACCATGTCATCATATTACTGTTCAGTTTCCTTTTACATATGTTATATCCATGTATTGTCGATTCTATTATGTTGCGGATAGTTTTTCAGCTTTTGTGCTTGTTCCAATCCTGACTGGATAACCAACATTTTAGGTGATGAGTTAGAGAACTTTTGTACCACATATTATGAGCACACTGCAGATTCCGACTTTGGTGCACAGGACGAGTTGGAGGCTGCGTTATGCAGACTTGTCTGCTACAGATGGCTTTCAGTAGTTTTATTTTATTATTTTCATAGCTTGTTCAGTTGAGACTTTTAGATGTATTTCCGATTTTGGGACTCATGAGTTGTTATTAGATGTTCTCTAGTACATTGATTCCCTTGAAGATTGTGAGATTTGGTACATTTTGATTGATGTTGGAGTTTTGTTGGATTATTCATTATCTATCTCTCCAAGTTATTTATAGAGTTCAATATTTGGCCTCTCTGTGAATTGTTTTACCTTGTGAAAATGAATATAAACTGCGTGGTTGTATTTGTAAATTGTGGAGATGACTAGACAGTATTCTACCGTCGATACTGTGGCGTAGGCTGGACGTACCCACGGCTCATGCCCAAATATTGGGTGCGGGTCTTGACACATTTTTATGGTTGCCCATGCAGGTCTAATTTTGCAAAAACAGCGAAACTTGTGGTAGTACTCAACTTAGATGTACTACTACAGGCCTGCGAGTAGGAAGTAGACTTTAAGGATCATCTCCACGTGTTTAATATCGTCATTGAATTCTACATTGATCTCAATTATTCATTTGATCTGCATCCTGTTTGAATCTTCATACCAACTAACAATTTTACTTTTGTGGCAGTTAGATGGATCAAGGCAGGAACCCCGCTCACCCGAACACCCCAGTAAACGTTGGTGGGTCCTCCACGAATGGAACCCCACCGACTCACGGAGGCCACTTCACCTACTTAGGCGAGACTCCCCAGCCACAGGCTACGAGATTTCACCGTGATGACATTCCACCACCTCCTCAGTTCACTTCGCCGATTCCAGTACCAGCACAGTTTCCTCCACCAGCACCCTTCCACCAGCCTGTACCCTTCCACCAGCCAGCACCCCTTCCGCATTCGATACCAGTTCTGCCCCCGCCACCTCCGCTGGACAATGTTGCCCTCCTCGGGATCTTTAAGCAGATCATGACTTCTCAAACACGAGAGGCTGACGTCTTCCACGATACTATGAGGGAGGCTCTTCAGAATGGGGAGGCTCCCCCGCTGCGCCCCGGCACCTCCAAAAATTTTACAAACCTCAGGCCCTGAGAATTCAAGGGTACGGAGGGAATTCTCTACGCCGACGACTGGTTGGAGAATGTAGACCGCAATCTCCGGAGGGCCCGGATCCCCGAAGACAAGAAGGTTGAGAATGCTAGCATGCAGCTCTATGACATCGCTTGCACGTGGTACAGAGATGAGCCCCGATTCACCGGGCCAGACGTGACATGGGAGAAATTCAAAGAGATGTTCAAGATGAAGTTTTATCCTGAAGCAGCCCGCGAAGAGTTGGAGAACGAGTTCGAGAGCCTCAAATAGGGCAACCTCACCATCGACGAGTATTCCGCCGAGTTCTCCCGCCTCAGTCGATTTTAGATGCCTTGACCCCAGCGACCAAGGCCAAGAAGTTCAGGAAGGGGCTATCACATGAGATCCGCATAGCCATCGCCACCAGCCAAACAACAACATACGAGAGGATCTTGAAGGTCATGCAAGACGTAGAGAAGGAGATGCAGCACAAACAGAAGAGGGATCGAGACACTTACGGAGGAGGCAACAGCCAGTCCGGATCGACAAAACGATCCAATGCTCCGGGGAAGACCGTAGCGCAGCAGCAGCAGCCACATCCCCGTTTCCAGCAGCAGTACCAGCCTTCAGCCAAAGCCCCCACCTCTCAGCAGAGCCAGCCCAGACAGACGACTCCCACCTGCGGCTACTGCAAGAAGCCAGGGCATGCATGGGAGGTATGCAGGAAGCGACTCAGAGTATGTCTATTCTCTGGCTCGAGTGCACATCAGGTGCGAGAGTGCACTCTAGTACCACCCCGTTCAGCACAGGGGGCAGCTCCTACCCCAGGAGCACCGACGAGGCCGGCGATACCTCAGCAGCATAGGGGACCCCTGCCCATACAGCAGCAGCGTTTTGTCCAGCACCAGCAGCAGGACAGAGCATACACTATGGCGGTCGAGGAGACACTAACATCTCCTGATATGATAGCAGGTTCTGTCCTCCTTGAGTCCTTTTCAGCTATTGCTTTATTCGATTCTGGGGTCCGTCACAGCTTCATATCTGCAGCTTTTACTTTTAGACATAGCATTGTATCTAAGCCTTTAGATAGCACCTATAAAGTCTCAACTGGCGGAGGCATCATCTTGGTGAAGGATGTTTGCGTCGGTCGCCGCATTACCATAGGAGGCCGAGAACTGCGTGCTAGCTTACTCATAATGCCACTCCCGAGCTTTGACTTAGTGCTCGGCATGGACTGGTTGAGTAAACACTTTGCCAGCATTGATTGTCACCGCGGATGTATTGTTTTCAGTCCGCCGGGGGAGACCGTGTTCGAGTTCGCTAGAGGAGAAGTAGAGCCACGAGGCGACGCTATTTGTGGGACCATGGTAGCGGAGGAAGAGCTACACCATCCCATCATCGTGGAATTTCTTGACGTATTTCCAGAGGAGCTCCCAGGACTGCCACCAGACAGAGACGTTGAGTTCTCCATTGATCTTGTACCAGGCACGGAGCCAGAGTCGCAGCGAGTGTACAGAATCAACAACAAAGAGGCCGTGGAGCTGAAGAAGCAGATTGACAAGCTACTAGAGAAGGGGTTTATTAGATCAAGTTCGTCGCCTTGGGCTGCACCAGTGCTGTTTGTGCCCAAGAAGGACGGGACAGTGCGAATGTGTATCGACTACCAGACCTTGAATAGCAAGACGATCAAGAACAAATACCTGCTACCCAGAATTGATGATCTTTTTGATCAGTTGAGTGGTGCACGGGTGTTCTCGAAGATCGACTTAAGGTCGGGGTACCACCAAGTAAAAGTGAAGAAAGAAGATATTCCGAAGACAGCCTTCCAGACCAAGTACGGCCAGTACGAATTCATGGTGATGCCGTTTGGGTTGACCAATGCCCCGGCAGTCTTCATAAATTTGATGAACAAGGTATTCCATCCATACCTTGACAAGTTCATAGTGGTCTTCATCGACGACATCCTTATCTATTCGAAGTCGTCGGAAGAGCACGAGGAGCATTTGAGGATCGTACTGGAGACCCTCGGGAAGGAGGAGCTCTATGGGAAGCTTTCAAAGTGCGAGTTTTTCCTTGACAAGGTGGAATTCCTTGGTCATGTGGTGATAGGAGACGGTATATCCGTTGACCCGAAGAAGATCGCTGCTGTTGAATCATAGACTACTTTGACTTCTGTGGCCGAGATTCGGAGCTTATTAGGACTGGCGGGGTATTACCGGAAGTTCGTACAAGACTTTGCTCATTTTGCGGAGCCGGTGACTAGGCTCACTCGAAAGGATGTGGAGTTTGTATGGACGGAGGACTGTCAGGCGGCGTTCGATGAGCTGAAGAAGAGACTGACGACAGCTCCTATATTGACGTTGCCATCTGGTTCCGACAATTTTTCTATCTATAGCGATGCTTCAGGAAAGGGCTTGGGGTGTATTTTAGAGCAGAATAAGAAGGTGATAGCATATGCGTCTAGACAGCTGCGACCGTATGAGAAGAATTACCCCACCCACGACTTAGAGCTGGCAGCGGTTATATTCGCCCTAAAGTTGTGGAAACACTACTTGTACGGAGAACGTGTGAAAATATTCACTGACCACAAAAGCTTGAAGTACATTTTCACACAAAAGGAGCTGAATATACGGCAACGCAGATGGCTGGAATTGATGAAGGATTTCGACATCTTGTTGCAGTACCATCCGGGAAAGGCGAATGTAGTTGCGGATGCCTTGAGTCGGTATCCAGTGGCTATGTTCTTGACGAGGGACCGGCACTTATTAGCAGACTTCGAGAGCTTAGACATTAAGGTAGTCATTCCTGGAGTTGAGACGCAGATGATGGGCATGCAGATTCAGTCTGGACTGATAGACAGGATTTGAGAGGCACAGCACCAGGATGAGCAGCTGAGGAGTATCATCGCACATGCACGAGCTGATTTACTAGAGGACTTCACCATTGCAGAGGATGGCTCGTTGAGGCATGGGACAAGATTATGTGTACCTAGTGGAGAGCTGCGAGAGGAAGTCATGCAGGAGGCACACCGTTCTCAGTATTCTTTGCATCCTGGAGCCAACAAGATGTACAAGGATATGAGAGCCCACGTCTGGTGGTACGACATGAAGCGTGAGGTGGCGCACTTCATTTCTAGATGCCTTGTGTGTCAGCAGGTCAAAGCCGTGAGGCAGAGACCCGGGGGTTTACTTCAGCCGTTGCCGATCCCCGAGTGGAAGTGGGAACATATCACTATAGATTTTGTTTTCGGTCTTCCACGTTCGCCTGGCGGGAAGGATGCGATTTGGATCATCGTTGACAGATTGACCAAGTCGGCCCACTTTATACCGTTCAAGGTGGGACTATCCACGGAGAGATTAACAGAGTTGTATGTGAGGCAGATCGTCAGATTGCACGGCATTCCAGTGAGTATCGTCTCCGATCGGGATAGCAGGTTCACATCCCACTTTTGGAGGAGCCTGCAGGGTAGCTTGGGTATATCGCTCAAGTTTAGTACGGCCTATCATCCACAGACAGATGGACAGTCGGAGCGGACCATTCAGACGCTCGAGGATATGCTGCGGACGTGTGTACTAGATTTTGGCGGCTCGTGGGAGGACCACCTTCACCTTGTGGAGTTCTCCTACAATAACAGTCACCAAGCTAGTATCGGGATGTCTCCTTTCGAGGTCTTGTACGGGCGGAGATGTCGTACCCCACTATCTTGGGACGATGTGGGTGAGAGAGAACTATTGGGGCCCGAGATGATCGTGGATGCTGCAGAAAAGGTGAAATTGATTAGGGAGCGACTTCGTGTAGCTCGGAACAGGCAGAAACACTGGACCGACAGTCATCATAGACCGTTAGAGTTTGAGGTATAGTTTCTTAGTTATAATTGTTAATCATGATAGGAATAGGTCATGACCTTTTGCTGAAATCTAGGTGGATGATATGGTGTTCTTGAAGATATCTCCGATATGTGGTACGATATGTTTCGGAGGAGGCGGGAAGCTCACCCCAGGTACATCGGTCCGTTTCACATCCTCGCAAAAATCGGAGAGGTGGCATGCCGTTTGGCACTACCACCCGCATTGGAGGGAGTGCACAACATAGTCCACGTGTCCCAGCTGAGACGGTACGTAGCGGACCCCAGTCACGTGCTAGACCACTCAGAGATCGAGGTGGGACCGAGCCTTAGCTATCAGGAGCAACCTGTGGAGATCTTGGACCGCCGAAAGAAGGTGCTACGCAACCAGACCATTCCCTTGGTGCGTGTCGCATTGTCACTCCCCGTTCTCGAAATGCGTATTCTAATACGTATATTGCCTGAATGTATTTATTTAGTATTTATCATGTAGTATCCTCTATTTAAATTCCTATAACTTCATGTTAATTAATTATCTGCATTTTATTTTCTGTACTTTATTTTTCTGCAATTCTATTATCTGCTCTTTAAATTTTCATGTTGATTAATTAGCTGCTCTTTAATTTTTATGCTAATTAATTCCTGCGATTTTATTTCTGCATTTCTTCCTGTAATTTTATTACCTGTATTTTAATTCCTGCTTTAGTTTTACTTTCGGGTTAGCCTTGTTGGACCCGTGCAACCCGACCCATTGGACCCGACCCAACTCCCACCTACCACCCCTTTGCTACTTAAAGCTACCCTTTCCCTTCTCTCTCCTCATTCATTCCTTCTTCACCATTACTTCTTCTTCTTCCTTTCATTACTCTCTCCACCTACCAACTAGGCAAGTACATCTTGCTCTACATGAGGTCCATATTTTATGGTTCAATATTCTTCCCCTCATGATTCTAAGAGAGTTTAGTGCTTAGTATTTTTGATTCCATTGGTTCATTTCTTGTAGATCTAAGTTATTATATTTTCGGTTGTCTATGGGTTTTGATCTAGCAAACTCCTTTGTTCTTAAGATTTGATGGTTCCATGTCGTAGAGCAGTTCATCCTACCCAATTTTGACCTTTGGAAAGTTGGATTCGGACTTATTTTGACAGAGTTATGGACTTTTGAAGCTTTGGGGTACAACTATGGAGTTCTTGCTGTTTGGAGAAGACAGTGAGCAGTGTACGCTAGCTTTTTAGCTTGCGTCACTGAGCTGTGCGCGCTCTTTAGCGCAGCGCAGTATGGAGTCCATACGCTGCCTTTTTAGGAAGCGTGTGTCTTGCATACGCTACCTTTTGGAAGCGTGTGTCGTATGGAGTTCATACGCTACCTTTAGGGAGCGTATGACTTGCATACGCTGACTTGGATGGTCAGGAGTCGTATGGAGTTCATACGCTACCTTTAGGGAGCGTATGACTTGCATACGCTGACTTGGATGGTCAGGAGTCGTATGGAGTTCATACGCTACCTTTTAGGAGCGTATGACTTGCATACGCTGACTTGGATAGTAAGGAGTCGTATGGAGTTCATACGCTGCCTTTTGGAAGCGTATGACTTCCATACGCTAGCTTGGCTTGAGCGTAGCTTGACCTGGGCGTACGCTGGCTTGAGCGTAGCTTGACTTGAGCGTACGCTGGCATAAGCGTAGGCTGACATGAGAGTAGCCTGCTTACCCTGGATCTTCTATAGCCCTGTATATTGATATCTTATTAGATGTTTAACGTCCATTTTATATCCTTACGCCTTTTTGCATAAACTTGATATAATCATGATATGCTAGTAATTCTGTTAATTATAGATTGTTACGTGGGATGTACCATGTGTCATGAATTGAGTTATAGATACCCGGATTGACTAGAATTAAACCCTGAGAGTTGTAGACTCGACCCCACTGAATGCTAGTTGACTTTCATGCCTTGCCACCATTGATAGTGATTGTGATCTTGGCTAAATTGATCATGCGTTCCTAATTGGAACTAAGAGACTAGCTAGTCGTCTTAATGAATGAAATGAATGAGACACGTTCATGTTATGAACTATTGTACTCGACTGGCTGATCCCGAATATTGACATACATGCACATGCAGGCTTCAATCTATTTATTTATTTATTTATTTAGTTATTTTTTTTCTACAAAAGAAGCATGTATACTTTATGGTCAAGGCATGATTACCGTGGATAGATTTGATTGTTGCATTACGCTATGTAAGACCTGCAACCTAACCGCACTGGTATCGTTGTAGAGTTGTGCATATCGTATCCCGTACGAAAGTACTCATTTGAATGACCATGATCCACGGCATGAGATTTCACTCAACGTAGAGACTATTAAGTTAAATAAAATAATGATTGCATGGAGAGAATGGATTCCCGAATTCTTACATGGCAGCCCCCATGGGACGAGTAGTACCCGACGGGCCGACTGGTTCCCACAGATACTGTAAATCTGCCACACGGGCAGAGAACAGTATCTGCTTTTATTATTATTGTATATTGTATATTGACGAGCGTCCTGCTAGGACTCGTCTAATTCATGCATGGGCCAATTGATTGACTGGATAGACTAGCCTTGCTTGCACATAGTAAGAACTGAGGAATCCCTAATTGCATTATTCCAGGATAACTTGGGACTCATAATAGCAAGCCGTAGGAGTTGATTGGCCGTTCAAGATGATTTGTTTGTGCACTGTACTCTGTTACCTAACTGGGATGATCAGAATGTCAGGACATGACGGGCCAACTTCTGTCCTTGTTTGGTTGGGAGGTTGGTTCGAAGTGTCTTGATGTGATGTGAGTTCTAGTAGCAAGCAGAGATCTATTATTATATTCTCTTACTTATTGGTTTTAGTTCTCATGTCGTGCTCCCTTGTGGTACTTGCTATTAGAGGTCTAACCTCTCTGGTTTTGTATGGCCAGATTTAGAGCCAGTTCCCGAGGACTCAGCGTACTTCCACCTCCAGGATGGTCAATACTAGAGGAATGATCGCAGGAGGCCTCGAGTGGGTTCCTTACTTCACCGCTCGTTTTGTCACTTACTTTATACTTAGCCGTTTGGCACCGACATGTTAGTCGGATTGTCTTGTACTTACTTTTACATAATTGTAATTAAAGTCAGACTGCAGCTGATAACAATTGTGTATACTTTTGCTACATCAATCTGGCTATGTTTTGTAAAGCCAGATATCAAGAACATTTTGACAGAGCGTTTGGGACGCCTTACTGCTTTATCTTACATGTTCTCTATTACTGTTTCTTGTTTGAATGATTGAGACAATAGATGTGAAGTGACCATAGTGAGACTTTCATGTAGTATGCACCCCCTCGTCTTTTTAGACAGCATTGATCGTATTATACGGTATTCATCTACCTGTAATACGTAGCTGGCTGAGTCATTCCCCCGCTCTCTAGTATTCTGGTTCTGGAGCGTGACAAGGTTTTAGTGGTGGCCCATGCAGGTCTGATTTCAGACTTGTGAGGTGTTTTGATTTATAGGATGTCTCAATCACACATATTTCCCCTTGACCTCCTGGTTCGTTATTCTCAACTCTCGCTTGACATTCCGGTATCCTTTGACTTCATTGATCTTTCATGTCCGGTCGTTTGATTGTTCTCTTGTCCCTTTTCTTAGGGGCACTTCGTCCGCATCGGTCAGAGCTGGACAGCAACAACAAGAGCAACATGGACAACCTGACCCTGTTGGTCAGCAACAAGGGCCAGTCTCACCTTAGGAGGCTACCCAGGAAGAAGTGATAGTAGAACCAGCAGCTGGATCGCAGTATCCGGATGTTCCACCACCACCAACAGTTCCACCTACCCCTGTGGAATTGGACACACCAGCCCTTCTGGAGATCATGAGAGGGATGATGGCTACTCAGCAACATCAGATGCTGGCCCAGCAACGCATGCACGCTCAGTTGCAAGAGCAGAATGTACTACTCAACCAAGGATTACAGACGGCATTGGAAAGAGGGGCGAGGACAGATTCAGGAGCGTCAGCCCAGTTTTGCAAGTACAACCCCCGCCGTTTCGAGGGCACGGAGGATGCCATCTCAGCAGATGCATGGCTTAAGGATATTGAGGCTATCCTGACAGCCGCTAAGGTGCCGGCAGAAGAACGTGTGGATCTAGTGAAGTTGTTACTTCAGGATCTCGCACGTGATTGGTGGGAATCAGAGGAAGTAGGCATCAGACGTCCTGTTACTTGGGACGATTTTACTGCAAGGTTCAAGACGAAGTACTATGGAGTTGTAGCACAGTTTGAGCTACAACAGAAGTTTATCAGCCTCAGGCAGGCTGACAAGACGGTAGACGCTTATGCAGCGGAGTTCTGCAGATTGAGTAGGTTTGCCCCAGAGATGGTAGCAACGGAGCGCCAGAGGGCGATGAGGTTCCAGCAAGGGTTTCATCTTGAGCTCTTACAATTGATAGAGGGGCACAACTACCAGACTTTTGATGAGATATTGACGGCAACCCGCAGGCATGAGATCACCATTCAAAGGCTCGCGGCAAGGACTGGGGGTCAGAAGAGATTCCACAGTCAGATTGAAGGAGGAGGGGGAGCAGCGCCCCGAACAACAGCACCATCCCCTGGCATTCGTATCCACGATGTGGCGATACGAGGACCAGCACCACCACCCAGGCAGCAGCAACAGCAACAGAGGAAGAACCAGCAACCCCCGGCGGGCTGCACTTATTGTGGAAAGATGGGACACACTAGAGATGTGTGTCGGACATTGAACGGGCAGTGTTTGATATGTGGAAATCCAGATCATCGGGTTACCACATGTCCCATGAATTCGAGGTCAGGAGGACCAGGGCAGCAGTTTCCTGCTCTGCCAGCACCAGGGGCAGGGCAGTATCGAGGACCAGCATTGGCAGTGAGGCCGTTGGCGCAGCGTCCGTTAGTATCACAGGCTCAGATGTTTCGGCAGCAGGGGCCGCCGATGCAGCAACACCAGCATAGACCACCCCAGCATCATCAAGGCAGGGGCCAGCAGCAGCACCAGGCTAGGCCGCAACATGGGAACCAGCAAGGAGGTCGAGGGCAGGCATTCACACTGTCCTTGGAAGAGGCATTGGCATCGGGAGATGTTGTGGCAGGTAACATTCTCGTCGCCTCATATCCCGCAGTAGCATTGTTTGATTCGGGAGCATCCCATTCATTTATATCTGCACAATTTGCGACACGACTAGGAGTGGAGTTCGAGGCATTGCTAGGGAGGTTGAATATACTCACTGGTAATGGGCTCGTGGGAGTTAGTAGAGTTAGTTTAGCATGTAGTGTTGTAGTGTGCGGGCATCCTTTACCCGCCCGGTTGATAGAATTTCTTGTTGGAAATTTTGACGTTATCTTAGGCATGGACTGGCTGAAAGACAGTCATGCGACAATAGATTGTCGTAGTAGAAGTGTATCTTTTGATATTCCAGGCATGGAGAGGTTCACCTTGGTCAAGTCAGAGGCAACTCAGCAAGAGCAGGGAATAGTAACAGCAATAGAAGAAGTTCAGATTCCGAAGGTAGTTGAAGAATTTCTAGACGTATTTCCCGAAGAACTTCCAGGTCTACCACCGGTTAGAGATATTGAGTTCAGCATAGAATTGGCACCTGGAACTAAACCAATATCAGATCGGGTTTACAGAATGGCGAATTCAGAACAGGCCAAGGTATATCAACATATAGAGGAATTGAAGGAGAAGAAGTTTATCCAAGCTAGCGTATTACCATGGGCAGCACCAGTGGTACTTGTGGGGAAGAATGATGGATCATCCAGATTGTGCATCGATTACAGGAAGCTTAACGCGGCAACAGTAAAGAACAAGTACCCATTACCCAGGATCGACGACTTATTTGATCAGTTGAGCAAGGCTAGAGTTTTCTCCAAGATAGATCTTCGTTCAGGGTATCATCAGATGAGGGTTCTGAAGAAGGATATTCCCAACACAGCATTCAGGTCGAAGTATGGACATTATGAGTTCTTAGTAATGCCGTTTGGTTTGACCAATGCTCCAGCTATATTCATGGATTTGATGAACCGCATCTTTATGCCATACTTAGATCAGTTTGTCGTTGTCTTTCTTGACGACATACTCGTATATTCTGCTAGTGAAGAGGAGCATGAAGACCACCTCAGAAAAGTGTTGCAGGTTCTAAGAGAGAACCAGTTGTATGCCAAGCTCAGTAAGTGTGAGTTCTGGACGGATCACATTTCATTTTTAGGTCATATTGTATCAGGAGCTGGAGTAGCAGTGGATCCCAAAAAGGTAGAAGCAGTAGAGAGTTGGCCAGTACCCAAGACCGTAGCTGACGTACGGAGCTTCTTGGGATTGGCAGGATATTACAGAAGATTTGTGTCAGATTTTGCAAGACTTTCAGCACCCATGACCCGCTTGACACGGAAGGATGTGCCATTCGTTTGTTCGGCAGAATGCCAGGCATCATTTGAGAATCTGAAGCAGAAGTTGATATCAGCACCCATTCTTACATTGCTAGTTGGACCTGGAGGTTTTATCGTATATTGTGATGCGTCAGGTAAAGGACTTGGATGCGTCCTCATGCAGCACGGGAAGGTGATAGCATATGCATCTAGGCAGCTTCGGGACCACGAGAAGAATTACCCAACTCATGATTTAGAGTTAGCAGCAGTAGTATTTACTTTGAAGCTATGGAGGCATTACTTATATGGTGACCGAGTAGACATGTACACAGACCACAAAAGTCTGAAGTACATCTTTACTCAGAAGGAGCTGAACATGAGGCAGAGAAGATGGTTAGAGTTGATCAAGGATTATGACGTGGAGCTTCAGTATCATCCAGGCAAGGCTAATGTAGTGGCAGACGCTCTCAGCAGGAGAGGCGGCGCATTTATGTTGACAACGCAGAGACATATCTTAGAAGACCTTCAGGAGATGGGCATAGAAGTTATACTTCCTAGTGATGTAGGAGTTCTGGCTAGTCTACAAGTCCAATCTGACTTGGTAGATAGGATCAAGGCAGCTCAGGCACAAGACCCAAGGATTCAGAAGCTTAGGGCAGAATGTGAGTCAGGACTCAGAAAGGAGATGCAAATTCATGAAGATTGTACCCTTAGGTTTGGATCGTGCTTATGCGTGCCTAGTGGAGATATTAGACAGAAAGTTATGATAGAAGCTCACAATTCCCAGTATTCTGTACATCCTGGAGGGACCAAGATGTACCAAGATATCAAGCAGCACTTCTGGTGGAACGGGATGAAGAGGGAGATAGCTAAGTTTGTTTCCCGTTGCTTGATATGTCAGCAAGTGAAGGCAGAACAGCAGAGGCCAGCTGGATTATTGCAACCGCTTCCTGTTCCAGAATGGAAATGGGAGCATATCACAATGGACTTCGTGACCGGTTTACCGAGATCACCAAGTGGTAAGGACGCTATTTGGGTGATAGTGGACCGACTTACGAAGGTAGCACATTTTCTTCCTTTCAGAGTAGGACAATCTACAGAAAAGTTGGCAGAGTTGTATATGCAACAGATAGTCAGGCAGCACGGAGTCCCTGTCAGTATTGTGTCGGATCGGGATACCCGCTTTATATCGTAATTTTGGAAGAGCTTACATCATAGTCTGGGTACCAAGTTAAGATTTAGCACGGCTTACCATCCGCAGACGGACGGGCAATCAGAAAGGACGATTCAGACTTTAGAAGACATGTTGCGAGCTTGCACTCTAGATTTTGGAGGGTCTTGGGAAAGTTACCTTCACTTGGTCGAGTTCTCATACAACAACAGTTATCAAGCCAGTATCCAGATGGCGCTATTTGAGGCACTATATGGTAAGAAGTGTAGATCACCACTAGCATGGGATGATATCGGGGAAAGGAAGATGTTAGGCCCAGAAATGATTGTTCAGACGGTTGAAGTGATTAAGGGAATTAGAGAGCGACTTCGTGTTGCGCAGGATCGGCATCGTCATTGGGCGGACCAGCATCGTAGGCCGTTAGAGTTCTCTGTTGGGGACCACGTATTCTTGCGGATCTCACCTACTCGTGGGGTCATTAGATTTGGCGTTCGCGGGAAACTGAGTCCGCGGTACGTGGGCCCATTTGTTATCCTTGATCGGATAGGCGATGTTGCTTATCGTTTATCACTTCCACCTTCGTTACGAGAGGTGCATGACGTGTTTCATGTATCTCAGTTGCGAAGGTATGTATCAGACCCAAGCCATATCCTCGATCATTTAGAACTGGTTGTTGGTACCAACCTGTCTTACGAGGAGCAGCCTGTGTCCATCTTGGACCGAAGAGAGAAGATACTCAAGAATCGAACAATTAACCTTGTCCGGGTTGCTTGGGGTCATCACTCTTTGGAAGAGTCAACGTGAGAACGTGAGGATGATATCCGATCACGGTATCCACATCTGTTTGACTCACAAGGTATATCTTTTTCTGTGTACCTTGATTGTCATGATTCCTCATGCTTATCACCTTATGGGTAGAATTGCTTGATGTCGTAGATTGTTAAATATAGATATGTTACTTGCTATGGACATTGTAAAATGATTGCTTTATTGAATTGCTTGTACTTAGATTAGTTTAGCCCCGATATTTCTATCTTGCTTGAATTTGAAATTCCGAGGACGGAATTTTTTCAAGGAGGGTAGAGATGTCACTCCCCGTTCCCGGAATGCGTATTCTAATACGTATATTGCCTGAATGTATTTATTTAGTATTGATCATGTAGTATCCTGTATTTAAATTCCTATAACTTCATGTTAATTAATTATCTGCATTTTATTTTTTGCACTTTATTTTTCTGCAATTCTATTATCTGCTCTTTAAATTTTCATGTTGATTAATTAGCTGCTCTTTAATTTTTATGCTAATTAATTCCTGCGATTTTATTTTTGCATTTCTTCCTGTAATTTTATTACCTGTATTTTAATTCCTGCTTTAGTTTTACTTTCGGGTTAGCCTTGTTGGACCCGTGCAACCCGACCCATTGGACCCGGCCCAACTCCCACCTACCACCCCTTTGCTACTTAAAGCTACCCTCTCCCTTCTCTCTCCTCATTCACTCCTTCTTCACCATTACTTCTTCTTCTTCCTTTCATTACTCTCTCCACCTACCAACTAGGCAAGTACATCTTGCTCTACATGAGGACCATATTTTATGGTTCAATATTCTTCCTCTCATGATTCTAAGAGAGTTTAGTGCTTAGTATTTTTGATTCCATTGGTTCATTTCTTGTAGATCTAAGTTATTGTATTTTCGGTTGTCTATGGGTTTTGATCTAGCAAACTCCTTTGTTCTCAAGATTTGATGGTTCCATGTCGTAGAGCAGTTCATCCTACCCAATTTTGACCTTTGGAAAGTTGGATTCGGACTTATTTTGACAGAGTTATGGACTTTTGAAGCTTTGGGGTACAACTATGGAGTTCTTGCTGTTTGGAGAAGACAGTGAGCAGTGTACGCTAGCTTTTTAGCTTGCGTCACTGAGCTGTGCGCGCTCTTTAGCGCAGCGCAGTATGGAGTCCATACGCTGCCTTTTTAGGAAGCGTGTGTCTTGCATACGCTACCTTTTGGAAGCGTGTGTCGTATGGAGTTCATACGCTACCTTTAGGGAGCGTATGACTTGCATACGCTGACTTGGATGGTCAGAAGTCGTATGGAGTTCATACGCTACCTTTAGGGAGCGTATGACTTGCATACGCTGACTTGGATGGTCTGGAGTCGTATGGAGTTCATACGCTACCTTTTGGGAGCGTATGACTTGCATACGCTAACTTGGATGGTCAGGAGTCGTATGGAGTTCATACGCTACCTTTTAGGAGCGTATGACTTGCATACGCTGACTTGGATAGTAAGGAGTCGTATGGAGTTCATACGCTGCCTTTTGGAAGCGTATGACTTCCATACGCTAGCTTGGCTTGAGCGTAGCTTGACCTGGGCGTACGCTGGCTTGAGCGTACGCTGGCATAAGCGTAGGCTGACATGAGAGTAGCCTGCTTACCCTGGATCTTCTATAGCCCTGTATATTGATATCTTATTAGATGTTTAACGTCCATTTTATATCCTTACGCCTTTTTGCATAAACTTGATATAATCATGATATGCTAGTAATTCTGTTAATTATAGATTGTTACGTGGGATGTACCATGTGTCATGAATTGAGTTATAGATACCCGGATTGACTAGAATTAAACCCTGAGAGTTGTAGACTCGACCCCACTGAATGCTAGTTGACTTTCATGCCTTGCCACCATTGATAGTGATTGTGATCTTGGCTAAATTGATCATGCGTTCCTAATTGGAACTAAGAGACTGGCTAGTCGTCTTATTGAATGAAATGAATGAGACACGTTCATGTTATGAACTATTGTACTCGACTGGCTGATCCCGAATATTGACATACATGCACATGCAGGCTTCAATCTATTTATTTATTTATTTATTTAGTTATTTTTTTTTCTACAAAAGAAGCATGTGTACTTTATGGTCAAGGCATGATTACCGTGGATAGATTTGATTGTTGCATTACGCTATGTAAGACCTGCAACCTAACCGCACTGGTATCGTTGTAGAGTTGTGCATATCGTACCCCGTACGAAAGTACTCATTTGAATGACCATGATCCACGGCATGAGATTTCACTCAACGTAGAGACTATTAAGTTAAATAAAATAATGATTGCATGGAGAGAATGGATTCCCAAATTCTTACATGGCAGCCCCCTTGGGACGAGTAGTACCCGACGGGCCGGCTGGTTCCCACAGATACTGTAAATCTGCCACACGGGCAGGGAACAGTATCTGCTTTTATTATTATTGTATATTGTATATTGACGAGCGTCCTGCTAGGACTCGTCTAATTCATGCATGGGCCAATTGATTGACTGGATAGACTAGCCTTGCTTGCACATAGTAAGAACTGAGGAATCCCTAATTGCATTATTCCAGGATAACTTGGGACTCATAATAGCAAGCCGTGGGAGTTGATTGGTCGTTCAAGATGATTTGTTTGTGCACTGTACTCTGTTACCTAACTGGGATGATCAGAATGTCAGGACATGACGGGCCAACTTCTGTCCTTGTTTGGTTGGGAGATTGGTTCGAAGTGTCTTGATGTGATGTGAGTTCTAGTAGCAAGCAGAGATCTATTATTATATTCTCTTACTTACTGGTTTTAGTTCTCATGTCGTGCTCCCTTGTGGTACTTGCTATTAGAGGTCTAACCTCTCTGGTTTTGTATGGCCAGATTTAGAGCCAGTTCCCGAGGACTCAGCGTACTTCCACCTCCAGGATGGTCAATACTAGAGGAATGATCGCAGGAGGCCTCGAGTGGGTTCCTTACTTCACCGCTCGTTTTGTCACTTACTTTATACTTAGCCGTTTGGCACCGACATGTTAGTCGGATTGTCTTGTACTTACTTTTACATAATTGTAATTAAAGTTAGACTGCAGCTGATAACAATTGTGTATACTTTTGCTACATCAATCTGGCTATGTTTTGTAAAGCCAGATATCAAAAACATTTTGACAGAGCGTTTGGGACGCCTTACTGCTTTATCTTACATGTTCTCTATTACTGTTTCTTGTTTGAATGATTGAGACAATAGATGTGAAGTGACCATAGTGAGACTTTCATGTAGTATGCACCCCCTCGTCTTTTTAGACAGCATTGATCATATTATACGGTATTCATCTACCCGTAATACGTAGCTGGCTGAGTCATTCCCCCGCTCTCCAGTATTCTGGTTCTGGGGCGTGACACGCATGGAGGCACCATTCGCCAGGCGAATCCACATGGGAGAGAGAAGACGAGATACGGGAGCGCTATCCTCATCTTTTCGAGGCATGAGGTATAAAATTCTTACTCTTGTGTCTATCTTTAATTTCGAGGACGAAATTATTTTAAGGTGGGTAGATTTGTGAGCCCTTGACCCGAAATCCCCAACTATTTTATTTCTTTTTATTTATTTAATATTGATGATTATTAAATTATTGCATAATTGTTATTAAATAATCAATTATATACATATTACATAAATTAGTACTTATTTGTAAATATTAAAGAAGAGTTTGGAGGGCAGATTTTGCAAATAAGAAAACCTTAGGGGCTAAGTTGCAAAACCCCTTAGTTTAAATCCTAAACAGTAACGGCCATCTTTAAATCCCTTTGAGAACTGGATTCAAATCCTGCTCGGATGGAGATCGAGAGATTCGATTCTATCTTCTCAAACCATCCAAACCTAGTATAAATTCTAGGGATCAACCTGGCCTTGCCTCTCCCGAAAACCTAATTTCCCCTGCCGCAATCTCCCCAGCTCTGCATTGAGGAACTACTCGAAGCTTTGGAGCACAGCCAACCTTCGACAGGTAATCCTCACTTCGATTCTTTAAGAACTAATCTGTTTTAGACTTGCAAACTCATGATTAATTACCAAACTCGAATGGATGGGTAGGTGTTCGAAGTAATGTCTAACAAGGGACTTATGGGGGTATGCTCCTGTGTTGAGCACAGGGGTTAATGTTACATCACATCCTATGTTAGGGTGTTGACTGCCATGAATATCAAACCCCTTACATCTAATCCCATGTCCTGTTTTTGGTTGACCCACTTCTTATAAGTATCAGATGCATCCAGGTCTTTAATTTCATTATGCAAACTCCTTTAAAGCTTTCAGCCCTATCCCTATCACCTGCAGGTTCATAAATTAAGAACTTTAGTTGTTAGATATATGGGAGTTGATTAATATTAAGCTTTGTGTGTATCCTAGAGTATCAAGAAGGATTAGCCACTAATTATACAGAAATAGGTGTTAAGTGACCTATGGGCTCGAGTATTGCCTGTATATAGCCAGGGACAATTCCAGATTCTTTAGAGTATGTTTTATGGGTATTCATTATTTTGTTCTAAATTCAATTATTGGTATATGACTATGTTCATGTTCTCTCAATGCCATATCAGTACATACATCATATATCCCCTTGTTCAGTTGCATGACCAAATTGATATCTACCCCTGCCATATGAATGTCTACATATAGGTTGGTATATGTGTCTTAGAGTTGGTATCATAAGGTCGGGTCTTTGGATTGTTCAGCCTTGTATTGTAGCAGTCATTTGTTTAGGATAAGCTTCCATTCATTTAATTGTTTTAGTCCTATTTTGCATCTCTATTCTTCATATTGTTCAATCGATTTTTGGCCTCATAGATCAGGTGTTGTTTGAGGACTTGATGTATGAGGTGGTTTAACTGTCCTGCATTTGTGTTTCAACATTATTAGGATAGCAAGCTGTCCGTATATCTTATTGACCTGCCCCTGGTTCATCTTTGCTCACTATCTGGTAATGAGGTGGCCCTGCATCCTTGAGAAATGTACATGCATACATTGTCCAGTTCTTGGTTCAGGCTACATCCTGCATTCACCCTACCTGTCCATTGTTCTTCACCCTTTTAGTATAAGTTGATACTTGGTGGTTTCGACCCTCCTTAGACCAGTCCAGGTAGCCAGGCTCATTTAGTATGTTAACCTATATCAAGAGGAATCCCTATTATGTTTAGATAAGATCAGGTGTTCCACTTTACCTGAATGCCTAGTCCACTTCTGAATGTACCAGGAGCTAACAGTGGGTACACAATGGTTCCTGTGTACCCAGGTCCTAGTATAGAGGAGAATTAGTATCCATTACATACAAATGGCTAGGAAATATCACTAGGCTACTAGCAATAAGAGGGTATAGGAATATATGTATAATAAGAGCATGAATTTATGTGGCAATAGTTGGGATGCAATGGGCCTAATTATGTACAGATAACAGGGGATAGTAAGTGGTTTAGTAGCTCTGTAACAACAGAGGAGGATGCCCTCCATAGGCTCGAGTATTTTATGTGCAAAACCATAGACAAATACTTAGTTGGGAAGGGAAGTGACCCATGTAATATTGATTTAGACCATTCATTTGTTCAGGTCCCTGTTCTAGTTTAAGTTTCCCCTAAATTGATTAGTCCTCAAGTCCATACCTGGACAAGGGAGTTGGCATGATCAGTCCACTGATTGCAGTTGGCCATCAGTCCTTATTTTGGTTCTGCCATTTTGAAACCTTGTTCACTGCAAACCATTGGTTCCACTGCTCTTGGGTATCAGGTATGCACTGAACATAATATTCAGTTCTCCATAAGTGAACAACCACCATGATATGCCTAACATCAACATGTTCAAGCAGTGGGTGAACTCTATTGATTTACTCTAAGGAATGGCTCGAGGCACATGTTATATGTTCAGTCCAGATTTTAAACACTCTGTTTAGTTCACTGCATAAAATTGCAGTCCATTCATAACATGTTGTACCCATCATAGGCACACTTCACTGTCCATTTCACTGTATCCCTGAGTATTAGTCCCATTGACCCCATGTTTAGGATCAGATAATATAAATGTAGTCCATGGACCATATTGTATCAGTCTCCTGCATCCTTGGTTAGAGTGTTGCATTCTTATTTCAAGTCCCCACCCTCAATTACCCATTCATTAGCTTCATATAGTTCAATCCTTAGATGTGGACTCATGACTCACAATTGCAGCATTTGCATTAGAGAATGGTAGACAGGTTGTAATAGGTTAGAGAGGTAGAGACTCTGGATTTTAGCCTTAGTTGCAGCAACAACTTAGGAGAGGCTTGGGTTGGTTCAGATAGTGTAGTGTCAGTTAGTAGAGTAAAGAGATTAGTATGCAACAGTCGTTTGATGGAGTTATGTTTTCATTGTTATAATATCAGTAGAATATAGGCTTAGGATGTCAATCATGTGAGGGACTCAACTGTAGCTATAACCATAAGGAATGTGTCCTGTGAAGGGTTAATGAAGAGTGGTAAATAAGGGTAACAGACAAGCATTGGAAAAGAAAAAACAATATAGACAGGTCTTACCTAAAGAGGATTACCAACCTACAAAACTTAGAAGCCAACTAATATGGGAATAGCCTAGTAACCTAACCAATCAATAAGATAGACTTATTTATACTCTTAAATTGTGTGTTGATTATATAAAATTCATAATATAGGTCTATTGGATTCTGATTTGGCATTTGACTCGAACCACCAGCGCAGGACCACAGGCAAGTACACTTTCTGTTCTACTTCCAATTCTGATGGTTTTGCGCAGTATATATTCATATGTTCTTATGCTTGATGACACGATAGACACACGAGTGAGTGACGTGAACCCCATTTATTATACTCTTGTTTAGCTTCTTTTTATAACTTATTTGGGTTCATGAGTACTGGTCGGGAGGGAAAATATCCTAGTAGACGTGTGAACTTTCCAATCTATCCCCCGTGTCTTTCGTGAATGATAGTAGCTGCACACGACACGTGCAGTGTGCCGTATTTACCCATTAGCCGTTCACATGTCGAAAAGGGTATTTCAATTCACTTAGATAGCTTGTCTTTATTATTTTCACCACTTGACATGTCACTATGCTTTTATATTCTTTCCAGTTGACATATTATGTTGGCCCAATGATTACATCGTGTTTTTGAATATGGCTAATCAGTTAAGTTTACAATAATGATGTCACTAATATTCATATACTCACTATCATGTTGCTACTTAAACTTAGCATTGTCCTAATTGTCCTATATTATATTGCTATGCTTGTATCGTACTGCAACATATTTTGCTGGCCTAACATGTATTTGTAGACATGCAATAAGCATGATCAAACATGATCTAAACAGGACATAGGCAATGAAGAATTAATGATGGAGCACAGACGGCGTCATACAAAGAGATTTCTCTGAACCGCCTAGCGACCTATCCGGGGCCTCGTATCGGGGGTTCCGCTGCCCGGTCAGCGGACAAGGGTCGAGGGGGCAGCGCCCCCCGTCGGAGGTTCGGGGGCGAAGCCCCCGAAAGGTATTCAGATTTCCAGATCTGTTTATCTTTGGATGACTGCTGTCAGGGAAAAAGACGTCTTCAGGGCTGCTCAAATATCAGAAGAAAGGCGTCATCAAAGGGCTCTTGGTTTTCCAATTTGTTCTAAGTCTGTAATCTTTATTTTATTGAGTCTAGGAGAATGTGTACGTTGAGTCGCACTGAGTCATCTCAACCCCTAGACATATCTCTCCAAGCTCTACCATACAACAGACCAATTCCAGAACCAAGCCAAGCTCCACAAAGCCCAAAAGCCCAATGGACCAATTCTGTCTTCTGGAGACAGAGTTCGGGCCGAACTCTGTCCCCTGATTTCCAGGAACTAATTTTCAGGGTTACAAATTGCTAGCTGGTACAACGGCCATATTTTTAAATTTTGAGGACAGAATTCTGGCCGAATTCTGCTTTCTAGACTAGTATATATAGGGCATGATTTCAACCATTTTCATTTATCTCTTCATCATCTTTCTATCTCTCACTCTCAATCATCTAAGCCTTATACTACCTAAGCCTTATTCTTCCAATCTACTAGCCACAAAACTTCCTAAGCCCCAAGGTGCTCAAGTGCGATTCAGCTAGAAGTTTTTGTGCAAGAGTTGAAAAGAAAAGTCACTTGGACAATTCCAAGTTTTGCCACCTGCGAATCTGTAAGAAGTTGGCGTGCTCTTCTGAGTAAAGGCACGTGGTTGTACACTATTTCACAAATAGTGGATTTCAATCCTGAGCTAGAGTTCTCAGGCCTGGACTAGTCCTCCACGAGGGAAACCAGGTTAAAACTGTTGTGTCTGCGAATGCTCTTCTGATCTTTATTTACTTCCGCATTTATTTCTGATTTATTTACTATCTTGATAGTTGTTTTTGTGAAGGTGATATAGAGTTAATTTTTATTTGGTGATTATTGACACAAACTCTATTCACCCCCCTCTAGAGTTGCCTACACGTTATTTCAATTGGTATCAGAGCAAGGTTTCTATTGTTAGGCTTAACATCCTTAGAGTAGATCCTTGTTTATTTGTGTATGGCATCGTATTCTTCCTCCTCCGATGAAGAGGGTTTTACTTCTAGTAGCATAGACAATCATGTTTCTTCTAAATGCAATAAGTGCTCTAAGTGGAAAGCCATGACTAACCAATCCTTAAAGTTTGCTAAGGCTTTTCATTCTACAAATGAAGAACTTGTAGAAAAGGTTATTCATTTAGAAGAAGCTAATGAGTTTTTGAGAAATGAAAACAATATTTTATTATCTAGACTTGACTCTCAAAACTCATCTTGTGTTTCTTTAAAGAGTTTGAATGATTCTTTAATTTTGAAAATCAAATCTCTTTCCTCATCAATAGAAGATCTTAAGAAGCAAGCACATGAGCTAAATCATTTGCATGATTCTTCTATTGACTCTTTAAAGAAACAAAATGATGATTTTATTTCTAGAATTGCTTTATTTGAAAAAGAGAATTATGCTTTAAATGCTAAATTTGATTCTCTTACTTGTTTGCATAATGATTTGCTATTAGAACATGATATTCTTAAGACCAAATCCATGCATAGTGATTCTCTTACTTGTGTGCATAATGATTTGCTATTAGAACATGATAGTCTTAAGACCAAATCTATGCATGCTCACTCTAGAGATATTCATCATTCTAGTATGTCACATGTTCATAATCATGCTCATTCTGATACATGTGCACACACTAGTATTAGGTGCTTCTATTGCTCTCGCATTGGACACATGAGTGTAACTTGTCCTATTCGTAGGAGTTTTTCTACCAATGCTAGAGTAAATAGTATATGGGTCCCTAAAGCTAACAAATGTGGATCCAAGTTTATTTGGATACCAAAGTATTCGCCTAATGTTGTAGGTGGAGCTTCTTGTATTGGAACATAGCACCGAGGAAGCGTGTTGGTGGTTGCAAAGCTCAAAGGTCATCTTCCAAGCAATTGCACCAACACAAGTGTGGCCACTAGAGCCACTTTGGTAATATGCTAAACTATTATGTTTAAATGGCTTATATTTGTAGAATCTAGCATGTTTCTCTTGATGTCTTGCTACTAGCTCACATAGATATCCTTTAGTTGCTTATTATATAAATCAATGTGAGATATAATACTAGCATGCTTAGTTGTTTTTCTTATTATTTTTTTTATCTAGCATGACTAGTTACTTAGGTTAAATGATTAGTTCACACTATGTTGTTTATCACTCATTTTCTATTAGTGTGACACATTTAAATATGCATGCTCGCTATTCTTTATCTTTATAAAGCATGTATATCACTCTAGTTCATAGGAGCTTGATTCTTGAATTTTGTTTTAAAGTTTGACTCTCCATTTTTAAAGTTTTGAGATAGTTACTTCTTGCCGATTTGTATTCAATATGTCATATTTATCTTAATTGCTATTTGTGAATATATGTGTTTAGCACAAGCTACTTATAATTTGATAAGTATATACTTATACTTTTTTTTAATCTTGTGCTTGCATAATATCTTCATTATCAATTCTCATATTTTATTTTGATTATCCTATTGAGAATCAATTATGTCTTTGCCTAATAAAGTCTATTTATACGTGCTTTTGAATTTGTGATAGTTTTTCAAACATTCATGATGGATACATGACTATATTCATTAAATCTTCATTTACATGTAGATCATGTATTTATTATATTGACATCTATTTTTGTATAAATATCTTTATGTGGGCATATGAGATAAGCTCAAGTTTCATATTATTTTGAAGAGTATTTATTCATACTTGTGCTTACCTTATAATTTAGCTATTGATTCTTTTGACTAAATTTGTGTTATCTCTACTTGAATCAATTAGCTTATTCCTTAAAGTCTTCTTTTTGATGATATCTTATTGGCTTTTATTTGTTGACTTTGTGGATACATGTCTTTCACTCTTATTTTGATCTTTTTCGCTTAACCAATTTTCAGCCTGATTCCAGTTCTGTCACCAGAATCCGGAATTTGGGCCGAACTCTGCCCTTACCAGAGTTCGGGCCGAATTCGGCCTGGCTGTTCCAGAACCGGAAACAGCCTCAGCCGTTGATCAAATTATAGATCCAATGGCCATTATTGATTCCAAATGTTGATATTTATTTATTCAAATGCCTTTAAGTTGGAATGTTGAGAGAAAATATTTATTAGTGTCTTGTTCATGACTTTTATGGAAGTTCTTTTAAGAATTGCTTAGTTTTGTGCTTTACCTTACTTGTTGAGATCATCATACTTATTTTGAGTATGAATCTTCTATATATTTATTTTCATAAAGTGTATTATGAAAATATTTGTTTTGAAAATATTCTTAGCAAATTTTGATGATCATTCTTTCATTATTATTTGGGTATTTACCTCTCTTATTCATAGGGATTTTTATACTTTGATGTTGTTTGATGATATTGCATATATTCCTTTAAATCTAATTTCTTAAAAGTAAAGAACATTTTGGGAACAAACCGAAAGGGTCCTTCTGTCATACAGGTGTAAATAGCCTGAAGCGACACGGTGCACTAGTCTTCGGACTACCGCTAGCTGGGAACCGGTCCCTACAGCTAACCCAAAGTGATCAACACTTTATAGACTTAAGATTTATTAAGGTCTACTTGCAACCATTATCTAGTTCTGGATCCTCTCCTAAGTTCCAGAATACTTCATCATATCTAGCCTTATATTTGAGCTATAAATATTTTATTATTATTGCCCAATGATGTTTTGTAGCACATGAGAATACATGTAATTGATATATCATACTTCTCATGTCTTTAGCTACTATGGGTTGAACTTTTACGTTGAGATTTTCCATTTCTAGAGAATACACTTTCATAATGGTTATAATTTTGCACTCTCTAGATCAATCTATTATTTCATTATTTTGGGTTAATCTCAATATTTTTGGCAAAGAGATTTGCTTTATTGTGTTTTCATGAACATCTCTTTTGTCCTTTACTTGATGAGAGTCTAATTCATTTACTTGCTATCTTATACTCTTATCCCTGCTTAACAAAGAGTATATAAATCATTTTGATCATTCAAAATGTATTGCCCTTATTGTGAACTCTATGCTTAAGCATGTATCTTTAGTGTTAGTGACTTAAGATTTAATGAGCACATTTATCCTGTTAATGGACTACCTCATTAATCTTAATTAGTTATGTAGCTTCCTTATTTACGATGTATTGATTAAGCTACATAATTTTTGTTCACTTTCACTCATCTAGCTATCTTCTTGAATTTCAATCTATATGTGATATGCTAGTTTACAAAAACAAGATTTATGAATTTTCTTCATGAGATTTGTATTCTATTTTAAATACATATGTTTGGTCTCTAAAATTAGTTTGACAATTTTTTATTTAATCTTGTTTCCATTAAGGTTTGTGATTCATCGCTTTAACTTCCTTCCATACTAGTCATTGGAAAGCATCTCTTAAATTTCTCTCATCTTTTGAGTCATGATTCTATTATATTATCATTTCTTTGGAATAAATTTGCAATGATAAGATTGACTCTTTTCTATATTTTCCATTGGTTTGTTTATATGGTTTTTAGATGGAATTTATGACGGATCATAATTATTTATTGGTTTACTTTATGAATGATCCTATTGATAGAGTAGTCATATATTATCTAATTATGTGGTTATCAAGTTAATTTATTACTCTACTTTGACTACTCATGGATTATCACATATGCTCTTTGCTATTTGAACTTCATTGATTTCTTATTTAGTATTAGCAAGGTTGGATTATTACCCGTTGATGGGTACATATGTGGTAAAACATACATAGTCCATGCAAAGCAATAAATTGGTTGATCATTTCTTAATTAGATAATCATGGACATGATATTTGAGTTTTATTGGAGCTATATTCATGATTGATTTAATTGACTTTATTCATTTTCATGATGATATTTTTCTAATGGACCTTATTATTCCTTTTCATGATGATATTTTTCTAATGGTCCTTATTATTCTTGATCAAAATGATATTTTTCTAATGGACCTTATTTCTTTTCATGATGATCTTCTTCTCAAAAGATAACATGCATTGATTTATCATATTTAAATATGATATTCTTCTATATAGGTTAGTGTATGTCGTCTTTTGATTACATGTGCTAAATTGAAATATTCTTTTGATTTCTCATTTTTAGTAACTATTAGTGGATATATCTTATTGACTAAAGATGATATTTTTCGTTCTATGATAATTTTATAGCCTTATATCATTTTTTATGTCATAAGTTATCATTTTATAGACGTTTTTATAGCATTGAGCAAGGGGGAGAAATCAATAGTTGATTTACCCCTAGATCTTGAAGTTATCATTTTTTTTGCTATAAGTGCTTTAGAACTAGATACGCATATTTTAAGGGGGAGCAAATAAATTGGTTCAATTTATTTGTACCCTTTAATATGTCGTATACGTAGTTCATCATTGACCCATTTTTTTTATTATTAGGATACTGATATTTTGTGAAAGGTTTATGAGAGTATATGCAATTGTTTTCATCATATTATCTCTCTTTTATATGGGTCATCTTGTTAATATTTACTTTTGTATTTCATCTTGATGACTATTGTGCTTTCTTTGATTTGGCTTTCTGTGTATGTTTAATTTGGATTCCTTGTTGAGGACTTACCCAAAATTCATAATTTCATCTATATTGGTAATAGTTTGAGGGGGAGCATTTACGTCGACTGAATTTCTCTTTCTCAAACATTTTTCTCCTTTACCTTCATGTTTTTCTAAAGGGTATTCATATAGCATGATAAGGTAATTGAGTTCAAATGCATGAATTTTGGATAAGCAAATAGATTTGCAAATAATGAGATCATTTTATATCAATTGCTCTATTTTACATTGATCATTCCTTTATTGTGTTTCACTATTTATCTGTGGACAATTGTGACTATCATAGTTTCATTGATCAATGTTTCAAGTTTTTATATTTCAATTGATATCAAGTTTGTCTATTTCAATATCTCAATTGGTTTCTTTCTTCTTTGATATCTATTATTTGCAATTATCTAATCCTTATGGTTTTTGACTGAAATCTTTTATTTCATAATTCTCTTCCAAAACTAGAGTAATATTTCATATCATACTATGTTTTTGGATGTCTTTCTTGGATTTCATGTTGGTAAACTATCTATTGATTATTTTCAAATTCTTTTAGTTTTACCAACTATTTGTGTTGTGACAAGCTATTTTCTATTTGGCACTCTACATTGGGTATGTAGTTTCTATACTTGTCTTTACACACTTCTCCCATTGTTCCTCATTTAGTATATCTTGATCATGATTGTCTATGCCTTCCTCCTTTACTTATGCTTGAGTTCGGTTTATCTCTTATTACGGAGGAGCTTATTTTTTTTGATCATGTCAAAGGGGGAGAAATAAGTTTAAGTTAGCACACAATATGTGTTTATTAGTGATTCATGCATCTATCGTATCTGTCTTAAACTTAACCGATTTGCCATAATCAAAATGGGGGAGATTGTTGGCCCAATAATTACATCGTATTTTTGAATATGGCTAATCAGTTAAGTTTACAATAATGATGTCACTAATATTCATATACTCACTATCATATTGCTACTTAAACTTAGCATTGTCCTAATTGTCCTATATTATATTGCTATGCTTGTATCGTACTGCAACATATTTTGCTGGCCTAACATGTATTTGTAGACATGCAGTAAGCATGATCAAACATGATCTAAACAGGACATAGGCAATGAAGAATTAATGATGGAGCACAGACGGCGTCATACAAAGAGATTTCTCCGAACCGCCTAGCGACCTATCCGGGGCCTCGCATCGGGGGCGGACAGGGGTCGAGGGGGCAGCGCCCCCCGTCGGGGGTTCGGGGGCGAAGCCCCCGAAAGGTATTCAGATTTCCAGATCTGTTTATCTTTGGACGACTGCTGTCAGGGAAAAAGACGTCTTCAGGGCTGCTCAAATATCAGAAGAAAGGCGTCATCAAAGGACTCTTGGTTTTCCTATTTGTTCCAAGTCTGTAATCTTTATTTTATTGAGTCTAGGAGAATGTGTACGTTGAGTCGCACTGAGTCATCTCAACCCCTAGACATATCTCTCCAAGCTCTACCATACAACAGACCAATTCCAGAACCAAGCCAAGCTCCACAAAGCCCAAAAGCCCAATGGACAAATTCTGTCTTCTGGAGACAGAGTTCGGGCCGAACTCTGCCTCCACACAGAGTTCGGGCCGAACTCTGTCCCCTGATTTCCAGGAACTAATTTTCAGGGTTACAAATTGCTAGCTGGTACAACGGCCATATTTTTAAATTTTGAGGACAGAATTCTGGCTGAATTCTGCCTTCCAGACTAGTATATATAGGGCATGATTTCAACCATTTTCATTTATCTCTTCATCATCTTTCTATCTCTCACTCTCAATCATCTAAGCCTTATACTACCTAAGCCTTATTCTTCCAATCTACTAGCCACAAAACTTCCTAAGCCCCAAGGTGCTCAAGTGCGATTCAGCTAGAAGTTTTTGTGCAAGAGTTGAAAAGAAAAGTCACATGGACAATTCCAAGTTTTGCCACCTGCAAATCTGTAAGAAGTTGGCGTGCTCTTCTGAGTAAAGGCACGTGGTTGTACACTATTTCACAAATAGTGGATTTCAATCCTGAGTTAGAGTTCTCAGGCCTGGACTAGTCCTCCACGAGGGAAACCAGGTTAAAACTGCTGTGTCTGCGAATGCTCTTCTGATCTTTATTTACTTTCGCATTTATTTCTGATTTATTTACTATCTTGATAGTTGTTTTTGTGGAGGTGATATAGAGTTAATTTTTATTTGGTGATTATTGACACAAACTCTATTCACCCCCCTCTAGAGTTGCCTACACGTTATTTCATATTATTCTACGATTCATACTTTATTCTAGATATACCATGTCATCATATTACTATTCAGTTTCCTTTTACATATGTTATATCCATGTACTGTCGATTCTATTATGTTGCGGATAGTTTTTCAGCTTGTGTGCTTGTTTCAATCCTGACTGGATAACCAACATTTTAGGTGATAAGTTAGAGAACTTTTGTACCACATATTATGAGCACACTGCAGATCCCGACTTTGGTGCACAGGACGAGTTGGAGGTTGCATTATGCAGACTTGCCTGCTACAGATGGCTTTCAGTAGTTTTATTTTATTATTTTCATAGCTTGTTCAGTTGAGACTTTTAGATGTATTTCCGATTTTGGGACTCATGAGTTGTTATTAGATGTTCTCTAGTACATTGATTCCCTTGAAGATTGTGACATTTGGTACATTTTGATTGATGTTGGAGTTTTGTTGGATTATTCATTATCTATCTCTCCAAGTTATTTATAGAGTTCAATATTTGGCCCTCTCTGTGAATTGTTTTACCTTGTGAAAATGAATATAAACTGCGTTGTTGTATTTGTAAATTGTGGAGATGACTAGACAGCATTCTACCGCAGATACTGCGGCGTAGGCTGGACGTACCCACGGCTCATGCCCAAATATTGGGTGCGGGTCGTGACACGTGAGAACACTTTCTTAATATCAGGCTTCAGCCGTTGAGGCTCACAAGCACCTCATCAAGGCTATCACCCTAGTCACCGTGTCGTAGGAACAAGGACATACGTGTCAATAATCACTAAAGCTCTTGTAGAAGTATGAAAAAGGTGCAAACTCATATAAGTGCACAGTTGGCCTTATGTGCCTAGATGCCAGAGTTCATGACTCGATCAGCATACAACTTATGAAGTTATATCTCAAGGTAGTGAACTTCTAAGTGAAAGACGCATAACACCAAAGGCACATACAGCGAAAGCGCATAGCTGTCTTGTCTGACATAAAGTTAATTCTTGGGCAGTGTGCACAAGATGGATTTACGAGGATATGTCAGTAATTACATCATCGTAATCATTCCACTTTACAGTTATATAAGACCGTTCCTATGCAACTAAGTCTTATGCGGCTTCCAGTTTACAGTATGCAATAGAAGAGCTTATGCATCAAATGCAGTTAGACGCATAGCCATTCTTATGAAGAGATCGTGCGCTGACATGACAGTGTTTCGTGCAGCACATCTCAATCCACGTGGCAGGTTATATGTGATTCTTGTGCACGTTCACCCCCCCCCCCCCCCCCCCCCCAATAACTACAGGTGCCTACATATCTTCATGCGCTTCTGAGACAAAAGACAGTGTATTTTTTGCCTATGAACGCAGAGTGAAGAAAAGCTATAAATTGTCACGACCCGCTCCTGAATAATCGGACACGAGTCGGACACGCCCAGCCTTCATCGATGGATACGACGAAGCTGTATAATACTAAGAAAAACTCCCAGATACAAGATACGTAAAACAACACATCTGCTATACACGTTCCCAGAACAAATCTCCACAATCTACCAAATCATACAATATCATCCGGAGACAAATCCGGTTTAACCAGAATAAAATTATACAATCCTGAATCCTCAATACAATACATGATAAACTCTAAACAAATCTAAGAAAAAGTCTAACTATATCTCTGCAATCTAAGTCTATCCTGAAATAGAAACTCCACCATCTTCGGGCTCTGGCCCAAGGTGGTACAACATCATCAAGTAGACCTGCAACGTATCCTGTCAGGAAAAGAGCAAAGTACAACCCCGACAAGAAGCACTAAATAATGTAAACTGAAATACATGAAAAAGAGCCACAATATAAACTATGGTACAAGACAGGTATATGAAACTGTAGTACATGAATAACGATGAACTATAGTACCAGATTTGAACAATAAACTAGACTATCAGTGTAACATGCAAGTGAAATAACTATCAGAGTATGTGACCGGCTGGGATAGTACAGGTCAACGAGTGCACATGAATAATGGTACGGCTTAGAGTCCCACGTGCACGATGTGAGACCTAAGCTATTAGTCAATGCCTAGCTAAAATAGGATTGGTCACATATCTGTATTATTTTCCTACCCAATGTACAAGTAAAGAACAATGAACTATGAACAATGAACGATGAACTATGAACAATGAACAATCGTGTGTACAACGTGTCAATATGAGAACATGAAACAAGACAGAAATACAGAGTAAAGAGTTCGAGTCGGTGTACTTGCCTTGCTTGTTGTAGAAGATCCAGTCTAGTGTACAGAGAATCTGAGTCAAGAAGACACAATATTTCTTAGAAAACATCTAAAACTAATTATTTTAAACCTATTATTCTACCATCTAATTAGGTCTTAGTAGCCCTACGTCCATTACTACTCTGGATGTACTAATTTGTTTAGCTAAACCCATAAAGCTAATCCTCCAAGTTCATGTACCAAGTAATAAAATTCTTACAAGATTGGATGGCCAACAACCTATACCACCAAGCCAAATTCTTACTGATCTATAACATGTAGTCCAACTTTCCTATTACTAGCAGGCTTTAATAGTGCTTTAGTCCAAAAATCCATGTCAGGATTAACTTGGCCCTATAGGAACCTTGCTTACTCATATTCTAAATCTCTGAATTTACTCAGTTGTTGGCCCAAGAGGTAACCATTATTGTTATTAAGCACACCCACACCAAACAATTTAAAAAAAAAAACAAGTCTGATCCAACTAATTAACCAGAAGCCCCTAACTCTTTGCCAATTGATGTTCAAAACAATTGAGAATTAAGTCCAAGCTAATGCCTCAACCACCTACTGTGAGTATACTCCAAATCAGCAAAAACCCAGTCGGCTAATAAATAATAAGGCTCATATATAACTAGAATTAAGAACACAAGGCCGATAACTCTTCCAACGAAGCCTACTATCTTTAAGAAAAATGACTAATCAAATAAATCTCAACTTCTCTAATGTATGCTAATATTCAAACTCAACGGTTGAATATCCCTCCAATTCTAGTGTCAAAGGACACCTTCCAAAACTTGTTTTTATGCTGGATCCTCTCACATCAGTGTTCACCACAGTGTCTACCAACCTTACCATCTGTCGGACACAAAATTTATATGTCCAACTTGAACATATCTCAAGTAATCTAGTTAAAGAGTGATAGAAGCTATACCTGAGAAGTGTTAGAACTGAGCTCGAGTGCGAAGACGCGATCTCTTGAAGCCAAACACAGCTTCTACGTGTCCAGATACGGCTTGGTGCTTCTCAGAGACGACCTAACGAACACCTTGCGTGCAGACAGAAGAAGGAATGATTCCTCGCCTTCAAACAATCAAAACAAATTAAAATCAAGAAGAAGAGTCCCCTTCTCCCGATCGTCAAATGCTAATATTGATCGATCAAATATTCTGATAAAAATAATCAACCAAAAAGAAGGAGAAACGAAAAATCAAGATTCGATCGATCTGATCGTTACTCACCGGTCACTGGAATCGGATCAAAGCAGGGAACGATCTGATCCGACTCTCGAGAACGCTCAACTTCTGGTAACTTCGAGCGATCGACTTAGAAGGATCAATGCTTGCTCAAGGAGAGGGAGAACATCGCTTACTGTCGTGCGCTTAAGAAAGCAAAGGAACAACAGATCGAATTGGAACCACTTCGATCAAATCAAAATAAATTCAAAATAACAGAGGCGAGAACTCACCGATCGATCTAAGTTGTCCTCGTCGTCGTTTGTCGAGAAGAACGCCGCGGATCTCGCCGTCGACGTGACGCAGCATCGGAGGGAATTCGATCGGAAGGGGTGCACCGCTGGATTCAGTCATGGAGAGGTGCCGTTGCTGCCGAAGACATCGCCGCCGAAGTGGTGGCGCTTGCCGAACTAGCTCAGGCGCCGCTCGGAGAAGGGACCGCCAAGTCGTCGGAAAGCTGGCCGCGCGTCGCCGAGGAGAACGCCGGAGAAATTGTCGAGCTGCGGTTGCTCGTCGGGATGGAGAAGGAAAAGAGCCACCAGAGAGAAATTAGGGTTAGGGTTCGGATTAGGGGATTTGGGGAAAAGCTCGGCTAGAAGTGAGCTCTGGGAAAATAATGAGAGAGCTGACTCCCACTCTCTCACCTTCGAATTGACAATTGATAAAGGCACTGCACTTTTTGATCAGGGTCAAAAACTTCACTTTTTTTATAACAAGGACTGTCCAATTTTTGGACAGTCCTGCAAACTGAATGGACTGCCAGAAAACTTGGCAGTCCTAAGTCTCAGCATGTGAAACAAAAGGACTGCCCATTTTTCTGGCAGTCCTTACTGTATATAGGACTGCCAGGAATTTGGACAGTCCTTGTTATAAAAGACACTTCACTTTTTGATCAGGGCTAGCCCTAGATCAAAAGTTGCAGTGCCCTTATCAATTGCCTTCGAATTATATAGGGAGTGGGAAGAAAAAGAATTCTTACCATTTAGTCCCCCTCAAAGTTGCTAATTACAAGTCACTCTAAAAGTTGTTAGAGAATTGGTTGTGGTTGTTAGAAGGGTGGTTATAAATAGAGGGAAACATGATTAGAACGAAATTGAATTTCAAAAAAAATATGTTTAAACATTTTCTTATCACACAGAGAGGAATAAATCTTACTAATTAATGAACATTTATTTCTCCTACTTATAAAATCAAAAAGGTGCTATCACATGATAAAATATTTATTTCTAAAAACCAAGATATTAGAAAATTCTCATATCTCAATTATATTCATAAAACAATCATTTTAAAGTATTAATAAAAATATCAAATTCTATTTATTCGGGGAGGTGGGGTTACATAAATAAAGGGCAATATCTTCCTCGCAGGACAGAGGCTATGTATGCTGCAGTTGCTAAGAAATTTCAGAGAGAGCTTTCAGTGACAGAGCCCATTTGATGTCAAGATTCTGCCGGTAAGCCAGAGTTAGCAAGCTTCAACAATCTTCACATCGGATCGTCAACGCAATAAAGAAGTCAATGTAGACTTAACTTCCATTGTCCCAATCCCCAGATTTATTTGTACTCGGAATTCCTGTTAAGGATCTATTGTACTTTTTCTATTCTTTAATACAAAAAGTTTCAGTCCACGGACTTTTTGTATCGAAACAAAAATGGAGACTCTGCTCGGGACAACTTCTTTTACTGATGAGAAAGTAGTGGCATAATCCGACGTCACGAAGATTGGTTCTACTGAGAAGATGTTGGTCGTTCAATTCGACTAACAAGCATACGAAGAGATGCTTTCGGACAACGATTCGGTTCCTGCTGCTAAGACACAGAAAGCCAAGTGTGCTCGTAAAGCTTGGGTCCCGAAGTATCCCTCGACTCTTCTCAATGCCGCTGATGGCAAGAGGAAGAACTTGGCCAATTTTGGCCAAAGCAACTACTCGGAGGCTTATGGCTCAGTGCTAGTCATTGTTGCTTCGAAGGAAGTTTCTACCGCTGAGGCGTATATCTCTGGTCATGCATCTAAGAAGGGCTCTACCAGTAAGCCATTCACCAAATCATGTGCTTCCCACTGGAAGAAGAATATTGGAAAGGTGCATAAGCACCATGCGCCTAGAACAACTATGTCACTCAAGACAGAAGCTCCTAACCCAAGATTGGAAAAAAAGAATACACAACTTTCGAGTCTTTGCAGAGGAAAATACTACAATGCCAAGGACTTGAGTGTTGGAATTTCTTTCCCACTCTTGGCTAACTAGAAGAAGAGTTCTACTAACAAAAAAGACTCTAGGTTCATAACTAAGGAGAGGAAGTTTGTCTTCCATATACATTATTTTATATCCACTTCTATGCATTAGGAGGAGGCCTTAAGTCATGCGCCTCTTCGCATCATGCGCGCATAAAATGGCAAATTATACAAGGTGGAGTCTATGCGCCCCAGTCATGCATATGCTTTGCCTTTCACATGTAGTGGATTCATGCACATTGCTTTTTAATGTGCACAAAGTAGGTCCACATGGCACAAACACTCAGGATATATGTAATGGGTCTTCCCATGTACCCAAAATAGGTTGAAGTGAACATCCTAATGTGCGGATTTAGTCCAAGCGCATAATAAAGGGTGGGGGTAAAAATTTCTCCTACTGATTTGTGTAATGTACATTGGTGTAAACGTAAATCAAATGAGATTTCCTCAACCATGGTAGTGTCCCCTCAAAGGCACTCATGTGCGAAGATTGTTATCAATTGCTGTTGTTCAAAGACAGTTGATCAACCAGCTAGGCAGCCCATGTTTTAGAGACTGCAATCAAACATGCCAAACCAATAATGTTTTGGGCGATAAATTTCAGATGATAAAAATAAATTACTAGTGGTTTTTGTTTATATAACATCAAACCAAGGGGGTGATCTGGCTTCTTCATCCTCTTCATCTAGAGGAGGTCAGCGAGCCTCTTCACTGGAAGGAGTCTATCAAGGAACTCGGTCTCGATCCAGACATTCCTTTGAAATCCCTCAAGGACATAGTAGTGTTGTTTCTCTGACTGTGGATAATAACATACCCATCTTTGATGATTCTACATCTCATTCGAAGGACAATGTACTTCAGACTACAAATAATAGTGCTTCTGGTGCTCTCAGAACTAATGGACCCTTACAATCAGCCGCCAGTAATACTGATTCAAGTGAAGGTTCATTGTATACTTCTCCATCCGCTAGTCCACATACAATATTTTCCTATGTGACTGGTAATAAAAAAAGGAATGGAAGTGACCGAAGTGGATAGATGCTCCTGAGAATATGCTGCAAGGAGTCATGATAATGATGCAGCAAATGCAAGCTATGATGAACAATCAAGCAATGATGGTTCAACCTCAAGCTGCTGCACCAGCACCTGTTATCCAAGATACAGTTGGAATGGCTGGTAACCTAGTCAGTTCTTCAATAGTTGGAAGTGCTTCTATGCCAGTGATGTAGCAGACACAACCAACTGTTACTCAATCGAGTTCTTCACATCAAACAGTCGATACTCAAGAAGCTATTCGAGGTATTAATTCTCGACTAGATTTCATAATTTCAAAAGAAGAGCTCCACAGCTTGGGGTATCCCGACCTTATCCTACAGAATATAATGTCATAATTTGTCCTCCAAAATACAAACCTCAATCCCTTATACCTTATGATGGAACAGGGTCACCATGACAACATCTGATGTACTTCTACTCTCAGACAGTATATATATTGAAGAATGATGCACTTTGGTCTAAGATGTTCATCGGTACGTTGAAGGATGTGGCCTTCGAATGGTTTTGCATTCTACCTGACGATTGCATAAAAAGCTTTAAGGATCTGGATAAATTGTTCCCTACTAGATTCTATGAAGAGACCGGTGATGTCTCTATGTCGAAACTTATTTCGACAAAGAAAAATAACAAAAAAGTAGCTCAAGATTTTATCGAGCATTTTCGGAGATTGGCTATTAAATTGCATCCTGTGACTCCTCAACTAGTGTTGATTGATAATTGCCAGACCAACTTCTCAACTACTCTCAAATTTTGTTTAGGAAATGCCTCCTACAAAGACTGGCCTTCCTTCATTATTGCAGTAGAAAAGGCATAAAAATCTGTTGAGTGCCTATAGTTGATGGGCTCAAGACATCCGAGGACAAGAGGAAGCGTCCCCAGAGTAGTAACATATCGAGGAAAATAGTAAAGGAAAAAAAAATCTGTCACTGTGGATATATCTGTAACTGCTTCCCAATCCAAACAGAAGGCTTTGGCTGCTCTGAAGCCTAAACCTCAGTAGTCTTTCAATGAGGATCATGTTTTAAACATTTTTTATGTCCTCATGAAAGGTAATAAATTGTAACTTCCAGATCCTCGCAGGCCGGATGAAGTGGGACGGAGTAATGATCCGCAATACTGCTTCTATCATCGATATGTGCATCATCCTACAAAGGATTATTACATATTGAAGAACCATATCAGTAGTTACTGGACTCGAAGGCTCTCACAATGTATACAGATGAGAAGCAGTTGTCTTCTAATCTTGTCTCCCTTCAGTTCAGGGATTTTTTTGCAGTCAAAGTCCAAGATGGTATTGCTCTGATACCAAGGATGACTTTGCAAGTTGTCAATCTTTTCCCAATTCGTGATCAAACAGCTGAGTTGGTACTGTAGGACCATTGAGCACCTCTAGATGGGGGTGAATATAGTGCATGTGTACAACATAATAAAAATCACCTCTAGAAATTTATAAGGCACTAATCAAACTAATATAAAACAAGTAATATATAAGTAAATGCATAAAGTAAGGAAATCAGAAAGAGCAAACTCAAATACCGAGGTTTATACTGGTTTTCCTCTGAGAGGACTAGTCCAGTCTTGAGTATCAACTCACTATTGAATCTATTATCTCGTGAAACACAAGCTTTGAATCTGAAGTGCTTGCAAATCCTTACAACATGTGCTTTTTATTCGAAGTGCATACTTCAACTTGCAAGCCTTTAATCCGAAGAACTTGTCGACTTTAGGAACATGATGAAAACAAAATTGTTTTCAAGCCATCTTTACAACTCGACCAAACTTCTAGGTCAAAATGAACTAGCACTGGCTTGGCTATAAGTCGTAAAGGCTTTGATTTGAAAGATAGTAACTTAGATAACTCTGTAAAAGAGATAGAGAAGAGAGAATGTGATGAATTAAAAAGAATGAGAAACTCTTCTCTATTTATAGGGTTTTTAGGGACCTAACTTGGGTAGAGTTCGGTTACCTAACATTCAAAAAATCAAATATTGGAGCCGATTCTACAGGGAGACCTAATCTAAAGCAATACTGGTTCAGGTTGACCGAGTTCGGTCAGAATTCGGGTATAACTCCATCCGAGTTTGGTTGCCCTATGACTAATTAGGTCAAATAAAGTTTGAGTAGGTTTTTGGGCTCTTTTTTACTGGGCTGGCTTTTTGGTTTGTGGACTGAACAAATAGGTAGGCTTTTTGGTAGTGGGGTATATGAAGCCAACTAAGTTCCAACATGACCCAATGCACATATTGTCCTATAAAATATAGAGAAAAAATAGAATAAAATATAAGGACATGAGTACTTTGATGACGTCTTTCTCCTGACATTTGAGCAGACTTGAAAACACCTTTTTTCTTGATGGCAATTGTCCAAAGATAAATAGATTTGGTTATCTAAATACCTTTTGAGGGCTTCGCCCCCGAACCCCCACGGGGGGTGCTGCCCCCTCGATCCTTGTCCGCTGACCGATCATCAAAACCTCCGAGTACGAGGCTCCAGATAGGTCGTTGAGAGATTCAGAGAAATCTTTTTGTATAATGCCATCTTTGGCCCATCATTAATTCTTTATTACATATGTCCTGGTTTGATCATGCTTACTGCTTGTCTGCAAGTACATGTTAGACGAACAAAGCAGTATATCAGTATGATAAATTTAATGAATAGTTTGACAATTCTAAGCTTAAGTAGCAACATGATAATGATTACATGAATATTAGTGACATCATTATGTTAAACTTAATCAATTACTCATATTCAAAAATATGATACAATCATTAGGTTAACAAGTAGCACTCACTACTCAACGTGGTGAGGTCATGTGGATCCATCCTAATTTTATTCAGGATATGGATTCAAAGTCAACCTCTTCTACTTTCCAACTCTAGAAAAATGAAAAGAAGAGCAAGTCATGCAATATGGCTAGTGAAGCTCTAGCCGGGGAGGCTAGGTCCGAAAAAACATACTTACAGACCTACGATCAAGAATAAGAAGATAATTCCCTTCCTATTGTAGGACCGTTGAGCACCTCTAGAAGGGGGTAAATAGAGTGAGTACGAGTGCAGCAGAATAAATCACCACTTAAAAAATTAAAGACAGATAATTATGGCAGTGAATAAAGAGACAATAAATAAATATAGCAAGAGATCAGAGAATCAAACTCAGTGAACACCATGATATAACTGGTTTTCCTCTTGGAGGACTAATCCAGTCGTAGGTACTCTTGCCTACTATTAATCCACTATTCACAAGCTAATTGAGAGCTTGCAGTTTCTTTACAACACCGTGCTTGGTGACAAGTGCACGACCAACTTCACAACACCGTGCTTGGTGACGAGCGCACGACCAGCTCCTAAAATAGAGATGATTTCTAAACTTGAACGACCTCTTTACAACTCTGAAAACGAAAGAACTCTAAATCGAATAGATATTATTGGCTTTGGCTAAGAGATGTATATGTGGAGTATGAAAGCTTTTAGAACACTAAAAAATACTTTAGGAATAGATAAAGAGAAGAAATGATGAGTGATGTGAAAAGGAAAATTTCTCTTCTATTTATAGGTGTTTTTGAGAACTGATCTCAGGCAGAGTTCAGATGCAAAGATTTTACAAATGAACGTTGCATGCAGATTTAGAGGTAACAAACATTTGAATATGAAACAACTGAACTCGGTCAAAACTCGGACCGAACTCGGCCTGAGTTTTGTCTAAGTTCATCTAGTAATGTTTTGTCAAATTTTGTTGCATAGGATAAATGAAACTTTTGGTAAGTGGACTTTGAATGAATGGGTAGGCTTCATAGACGAGTGGACTTTGAATGAATAGGTAGGCTTCATAGACGAGTGGACTATGAATAACCTAAGCCAGTAATACTCAGTCAATTTTACAATTTGTATCCTAGACACAATAAAGGATAAAATACATAATAAACTGTAAAATGACTCAGACTGATTCCAATGCATAAGTACTTCGGGATGATAATTTTTATGCTTGCTGATGTTGTAGTATACTCTCTGATATTGAATTTACTTGACCTGAAATGTTAGCAATGGTTTGTATATTTTTTTATTGACTTAAGTCATCTGTTGATTTATCAAAATCGGGTGTGACCATTTGGTAATGGGCCAACAATCTCCCCCATTTTGATAATTGATAAACTTTAGTATATACCAAAATATATCTAATAACTTGAAAAAATGGTGGTATTGCTCTTTCTCCCCTTTTATCATAATCAAAATGTTATAGCTCCCCCATAATGTGTGAAGCCAACAATGCTCACCAAAAGACAAAGAAAGAACATATCCATATATAACAAGTCGTAGCAATAGTAAACTAGAAGTAGCAGTGAGAAAAGATAAAGAAATCTCATACTATCACTAGAATAAGATGCAACTAACATAAACTGCATAAGTCATAACTTAAAAGTTTATGACTATAAAAAAGAGTCTAATAAAAAGTCTAACTCGAAAGTTTAGACTGATACATCATAAAAGAAACTACATAGATCATCATCTAGCAACTACATCCAAAAACCACTAACTGTAGTCCCACATCATAATGGCGTATCATCACCTCCAGGAGCATCCGATGGAAAGTAAGCTATAGTAGGATTGAAATGAGCAAAGGTAGCCTCATCATCAAACCTCGGACCAATGAATCTGGGGTAATGGATCATCGGAAGAGGATGAGTGGGATCATGAGATAGACTCCAGTATATATCAGCAATGCTGTTCCACAACACCTGTGCCTGGGTGATGTGGCGGAACTCAGAGTCAATGTAACTCTGATGACGTTGAGCTTAGAGGGCAACAAAGTCATCAAAGCGTTGATAAAAGCCTAGGTCGAAGCCAGGAGTAGGGGCTGGAGCAGCTGGAGAAGGAGCCTGAGGGTCATCATCATGAACCGGAGGAGCAGGTTCGGCACCGGGTGGAGGAGGAGGGTTGGGATACAACCTAGCTCTACTAAGCTCAGTAGCAGGAGAAGAGAAAGGACAGATTTGAGGATCAATTTTAAATCTCTTGAAGATAGATGAAAGGTGCATTGGGTAAACAAGGTTACGCCCCGCACTTCTACAATTGAGCATCCAGACCATAACAGTCTTGGGGATGGAGAAAGGAATGCCAAAGTGAATATGAGATATCGTAGATAATTCCATGAAGGTGATCTCGTCAGAAGATCCCCTTTTCAGAAGTAAAGCGGAGAAGATAAAGCGATGCAGTTCATAGAAGTGTTGATTCAAGTGTTTTGAATACGCCTTACGTGGGACAGGACGAGGGTGACACATCAATTCTTTGAAGGAGTCAAGGGTGACACCTTCTGGAAACTGGACGTGGTTAATATCCACCAAAGCTTCACCAATATTAGGAACGTGAAAATATTCACTGATATTAGTAGCATTGAACTCAAGTTCTTGTCCAGCAATACAAAAGTAGAAATTGCCATTATCTTTTACTTGCAAGTTGCAGTAAAATATCATAACGGCATTATCATAAATATTATTAGCAATTTCAAAGAAGTCCCGAATTCCAAGTCGGTTAAAGGTAGGAGCATATTCAGAAAAATTGTAAAGTTGACACAAGCTCCAGCACAGATTTTACGACCAAAGAAGGAATTAAACCAAAGACCGAAAAATTCCCTATTAGAAAATAGACCGGAGTCATAGTCATCATTATTAGAAGGACAAGCTGGACTGAAAACATTAGTTGGGACATAGTCAGATGAAGATGATCCTACTTGGGAGGCATCAATCTTTCTCTTTTGGGCTTTGGGTGCCATAGAAAGAAAAGAGAGAAGATAGATGATTACCTTTGGAAGAAAGAAGAAGAAGATGAAGAAGATGAAGGGGATCACTTCAAAACTCCACAAAACTTGAAGAGGAGGAGGAGAACCTTCACTTAGGGTTTAGGGGAGAATTCTCGGTGGGATGATGAGAATAGAAGTGGTAAAAGTGGGGAATATAAAGGTTAGGGCCAGCTGTTCTGTTCTAGAAATCCGTACAGTTACCATCCGAGTTCTGCTGCTTGTATTTCCAATGTCATTAATGTTGTATAATTGATAAATTCAATGTATAACTTGCACACTTATTCATTTAATAATTTTTATTACTTTGGGTTAGCTGTAGAGGCCAGATCCCAGCTAGCGGTAGTCCGAAGACTAGTACACCGTGTCGCTTCAGGCTATTTATGTCTGTATGACAGAAGGACCCTTTCGGCTTGTACCCAAAATAACTTCCATTAATAATGTTCAAAGTTTTGAGTTATAAATTGATTTACTAATCATAAAACATTATGAATCTGAAAATTCAAGTATGCCGAGCTCTCGACGCAAATTGTTAAAGCGATCTTCAGCCAATGGTTTTGTGAAAATGTCTGCTAGTTGATGATCTGTGTCAACAAATTCTAAGTAAATATTCTCGTGTTGTTGGTGATCACGTAATAAGTGATGACGAATCTCTATGTGCTTTGTGCGTGAGTGACATATGGGGTTCTTAGCCAGGCTAATAGTGCTAGTGTTGTCACAATAAATAGGAATCTTAGTGTAGTACAGATTGTAGTCTTCTAAGGTTTGTTTCATCCACAAAATTTGAGCACAACATCATCCTGCGACGATATACTTAGCCTCAGTAGTTGATAGTGATATAGAATTTTGTTTCTTGCTAAACCATGAGACTAAGGCTTTTCCTAGAAATGACATGTACCGCTGGTACTTTTACGGTCTACTTTGCATCCTGCAAAATCTGCATCCGAGTAACCTATCAGGTTAAAGGATTTGGTTTTAGGATACCTTAAGCCGACTGTTGAAGTTCCCTTAAGGTATCGGAAGATATGCTTAACGGCACATAAGTGTGATTCCTTAGGATTTGCCTGATATCGTGCATAAATGTAGGTACTAAACATAATATCAGGACGACTAGAAGTTAAATACAATAAACTACCAATCATACCTCGATACTTACGTTGGTCGACAGGTTTGCTAGTTTTATCAGTGTCAAGCTTTGTTGATGTAGCCATTGGAGTTTCGATTGGCTTTACGTTGTCAAAGTCGTACTTTTTTAGTATATCCTTTGTATATTTAGCTTGATTGATGAATGTTCCTTTTGAGTGTTGTTTAATCTGAACTCCTAGGAAAAAGTTCAGCTCTCCCATCATACTCATCTCAAATTCACTCTGTATACACTTAGCAAAATCTTGGCAAAGTTTTTTATTAGTAGATCCGAATATGATGTCATCAACATATATTTGCACAAGAAGAATATCATCATCTAAAGACTTAATAAATAAAGTAGTATCAACTCTTCCTTTTGAAAAATTATTTTCAAGTAAGAAGGCACTTAGGCGTTTATACCAAGCACGAGGTGCCTGTTTGAGTCAATAGAGTACTTTTTTAAGTTTGAAGACATTTTTTGAAAATCTTCAAAACCAGGGGGTTGTTTCACAAAAACTTCTTCTTTCAAAAATCCGTTTAAAAATGTACTTTTTACGTCCATTTGAAATAATTTAAAATCATTAAAACAAGCAAATGCACAAAATATGCAGATAGCTTCTAGTATAGCAACATGAGCATATGTCTCATCATAATCAATACCTTCTTATTGATTATAACTTTGTGGCACTAGACGTGCTTTGTTGCATAGAACTTATCCATCTTCACTTAATTTATTTCGAAATACCCATTTTGTACCAATTATCGTTTGACCAATAGATTTAGGAACGAGTTCCCAAACTTGGTTTCTCTCAAATTGATTAAGTTCTTCTTGCATGACATCAATCCAAAATTCATCATTAAAAGCATCTGCCACATTCTTAGGTTCTACTTGTGAAAAGAAGGCTACATTAGCTGCTATTTCAGTATCTCTATATGAAGAGCGTGTACTTACACCTTTTGATATATCACCTATAATGAGCGTCTCTGGATGATCTAGCAAGAACTTCAATGACTCGAATCTATAAGTCAGATCTTCCACAGGGCTTTTATCGGTTCTGTCTTATACATCTTCATCATCACTGTCGCTAGATCTGTAACTATTAAGCTCATCAAAAGTAACGTTAATGGATTCTTCAACAATCATAGATCTTTTATTGAAAATTCTATATCCCTTACTCTTAGCAGTATATCTGAGAAATATCCTTTTATCTGCTTTATAGTCGAACTTTCCCAAGTTGTCCTTGGTGTTCAGGATAAAACAGTGACATCCAAAAACTTTAAAATATAAAATATTTAGAATTCTTCCAAACCAAAGTTCATAAGGTATTTTCTTCGAGATAGGTCGAATTAACACCCTATTTAAAACATGACATGCTGTACTAACAACTTCTGCCAAAAAATATTTAGGAAGATTATGCTGATTCAGCATAACTCTAGCCATCTCGCTTCGAGTACGGTTCTTCCGAACTCGGACCGAACTCGACCTGAGTTTTGTCTAAGTTCATCTAGTAATGTTTTGTCAAATTCTGTTGCATAGGATAAATGGAACTTTTGGTAAGTTTAAATTGACTGAATGTGTAGGCTTTATAGATGAGTGGACTTTGAATAACCTAAGCCAGTAATACTCAGTCGATTTTACAATTTGTATCCTAGACTCAATAAAGGATAAAATACATAATAAACTGTAAAATGACTCAGACTGATTCCAGTGCATAAGTACTTCGGGATGATGATTTTCATGCTTGCTGATGTTGTAGTACACTCTCTGATATTGAATTTACTTGACCTTAAATGTTAGCAGTGGTTTATATATTTTGTTATTGACTTAAGTCATCTATTGATTTATCAAAATTGGGTGTGACCATTTGGTAATGGGCTAACAGTTACATCAGAATTGGGTCCACCAAAATAGACTATAGGTGACAAGGGAAAACAGAAAGATGTAAGGTTTGACAAGTCCTTGAAGAAATCCAATCTTTTTGGGCTTGACAAGCCTTATAATTTTGACATATTGGCACGGCTTTCCTATACTCCGGCTCAATTATCTATCTTCGAGCTACTCCCTCTCTCTAAAGAGATAAGAGATGCATTGAGTGAGGCATTGCAGCATGCAGACTCATATATCCCACATAGCAAAGCCTGATGATGATCCTGTGGCTGGTCCACATTGCCACAATGTGAATAAAAAGAATTCCAACATCTCTTTCATACGAGAAGACATGTTGCTGAAGAATAATCGACATGATAGACCTTTGTATTATATGGGGTACATTGGGGCTTGCAAAGTGGACCGAATTCATATTGAACCAGGTTCCTCAGTTAGCATTGTTCTTAGAAGTATACTTCAAATACTGGGGATCCCAATTAATAAGTTATCGGCCACCTCAACTACTATTACTGGCTTTAATGCCGGACAAAGCCATCCTTTGAGGAAGATTTGCCTCAAATGTCAGATTGGTGATCTCTGAACATAAGTCACCTATTATGTTATTGATGTTAATATGTCCTATAATGTCTTATTGGGACGACCATGGATACATTAGAATCTCCTTGTACCGTCTACTCTTCATCAATGCTTCAAGTATGTGAACAACGAGAGGATAGTCGGTACCAAATTCGCAGAGGATCCTTTCAAAGGATTTGAAGTCTATAAAAGGGTTATCATTGAACAAAGGAGTGTATATATATATATATATATATATATATATATATATATATATATATATATATATATATATATATATATATATATATATATATATATATATATATTTTTTATATATATATATATATATATATATATATATATATATATATATATATATATATATATATATATATACACAAATTCTTATATATATATACACACAAAATTTTTACCTTCATATATATGTATAAGAATTTAATTAGAAAGGAAAAGAAAAAAAATAAACTTTAGCACTACTGTTCCTAATAAACAGTAGTATGGATTTCCCGACCCCAGGCCAGCCGAACCCCCTTCCTATTTTGTTCCATCAAATCTTCCAATATTTGAACCAAGTCTTTAAATTCCTTAGATTTAATCGAATCTAAGCAAAACTAAAACCCTAGATTAAGTAGAATTTGAATTCGAGTATTAACCCGAAGGGACTCTCGTCCGGGTATATAACTCGCAGAAATTTTTGATCGAGAACAACCCCAAAATCTGTTCTTTCTCACGAGCCTCCAGCACTCGAGATTTCCCCACCCCCAGGTCCAACCCCCCGACACCTGCAGCAGCCACACCACCGCCAGGACCGCCGGAGCGCCGCCCCCAACCGACAGCACCCGAGACCCCCTGTTCAGAACCCGACCGTAAGGTACACTTTTTCGACCTTGATTTCTTCCTGTATGTTCACTCGTTTTGCAATCCGTAAGTTGCTACTCGTAGACAATGTAACCCTCTTTGAGTCCCTTCAAAAGGAATTCGATATCGTCCCTCGGATTGACACAAAACTCGACGCAAAGTCGAGTAACTTTTTGACTCGAAAACAGAGTATTAGGCAGCCCAGGAACCCAACTTGGAAGCCAAATTGTGGTCTGTACATTAGGTTTTTGTAGAAGCTAATTGAAAATAGTCGAAGACAACATAACCGAGAGTAAAACGCACTTAGTAGAATTATATTTTGTCTACTGTACAAAAAGTTACGTGATGTTAAACTTGTGTGAAAAACTGTTTTAAAAACATTAAAAACTTTAGAAATTTTCCCGATACGGCGTGCGCCCCGACAAACCGGGTGACGTGGTCGCACACTATACGCATCGAAAGGCACGTATGGATGTTATCGACGTGTGGGAACTGACGAAACTCGATTTCGTTGCGTGTGCGTGACGAAATCAGTGTGTATCCGTCATGATACCCTCGTGTCGACGTTTTGCAAACTTGATCCTAAATTCGTATACGTTGGTCGTATCGAGGCAAAACTTACGCCAGCAGGACCGAATCAAAATTTTGGTCCTGTATGCCAAGTTTGGTCCGATTCTGAGAAGGTTGATCGGAACGCCAATTTGGCGGGCCCGCGACCTGATCCAACGGACGAAATTGTACACGGCTCAAGGAATTCAAAATTGGACATACCATTGGGTTTGTCTCCACAAATTGGATCCGTAGACATGTAGTTTGATGACTTTAGAGACCGTAGGCGTTGGCACACATTTAGGTGCAAAACGGGTCCAACAGCGGACATCTTTTTGACCCAAAATTACGATTTTGCCCCTGTTCCATAATTGGACTTTTGGACAAGCATTTTTTAGATATATCTTTTACATCGGAAATGTTCTTGATGATTGTTTCAGCATCTGGAGCCGTTCCTGGATTGTTAGGTTTATTGCTGACGTGACTGATTGCTTGTTTTTATTATACCTTGCCACCTCCTCTGTGATTTACATATTCTTATTTTCAGTTATTATTTTCAGCATTCTTATTGTTGTTATTATTATAAAATTGTGCGTCCAAGTCACACTTGGGTGCAAGCGACTCTATCGGTCTTTTTTTTGCTTTTGTTTATTTCTCTTGCATTGACTTACTCTAGTGACCGCCCATTGATGATGAAGTATTGGTATATCTCATATGGCCTTGACACTTGCTTTATTCCGTGTTGTGAGGCACATGTAGGACACGTACACACATAGTCGGCTGGCCACTGATATGTACGGAGCGTGCGACGGATAGGAGTAACTGCCAATAGAATTGCATACTAGAAGACTTGGCAGTTACTAGAGGTTCTTATTAGTCATGGAGATGACGATACTAGGCATTGGGTGGGGAGAACAATACCTGACGTATGGACTTCTATTACACTTTCCCTTATAACCCGAAAGCTCCACTGGAGATACAGGTATGATTATCCACTCATGTTGGCCATTGACGTTCTTGAACGTTATGCGCTTGGTCACTGGTGCCCAAGAGGGGACTATACCGGATCCTATTATCAGTCAGGGCTCATATGTCGAAGGATTGTATCTCAACTGCATATTCACAGTAGAATGGTCAGGAACCCTATTGCATGCATACCATTTCTTTATTATTATATATCACGATTTATATGGCATGGTATTTTCTTGTATCTTGTTACGTCCCGCTGAGGACCTGGTTATCTCTCCAGGGTTAGACGAGTTCCCGCAGGAGTACGGAGCGGCTCTGGATCCATCCTACATCGATTACGAGGCATCTCCTGTTGATTTCTAGATTATTGATTTCTTGAGACATTTTAGTGGATATTTTTACATCTCTTTTCTTTTTATTTTGCGGAGGTTGGACTCCGATCATTGTGACTATTTTTCATAGCTGTTTGGAGTGGGTATGTCCACCAGGCTATATCTTTGATACATTATTATTGGACTTTTATATCTTCCGTGTTGAGCTGTGATGAGATTAGATTATTATATTATTCTGGCATGTGATTATTTTATATACAACTTATGTACGTATGCGAGGATTCCATATATTGGAGTATTCTTCGTATATATGCAGCTGGCATATTCACGTACTTGGTCCTATATATTTTGGGACTGGGGCCTTACATGTTTTTGTGGTGGCCCATGCAGGTCAGTAAATATTGTTGGATTACATGACTGTGCCCAACAAGCCTGCATATAGGAATAGGAATAGTATCTCATCCAGAACTACTACTTCCCTTGACTTCCAATCTTTTCAAATTCCTTTGATTACTTGAATTACCTCATATCTAACCTCTCCTAATATCGTCCTATTCTTCCTCGTGCCAACGATATGAATCTAAGAAGCGGACGCACTTCTGCCTTGGCTCTCACATCTGGTGAAGAGGCTACCCTGGAGGGACAAAATCCTCTAATGACTCCGGTGACACCATACCAGCCAGGACAGTCACAGCCTACTACGACACCGACGACGGTGCATCCAGAGATTGCAGCACCCCCAGTCAGCCAGGCTGGGCAGACCACTACCGTGCCACCGGGAGGGAATGTACCACTGCCTCCACCACCACCATTCCTTCAGCAATTTCCACCATAGTCGGGACCCCAGATGACTCCACCACCGACTGATGGGAGCCCTACTTTCCATTTTATATATGCCATGATGCAGGCTCAGTGGCAGCAGACTGAGCTAATGAGATAGACTATGATGGCAGCATTGGCTAGACCTCCACCTCTACCTCCGGTACCGGTACCAGCACCGGCTCTGCATCCTTATGAAGGCTCTATCAAGAACTTCACAGATATTAACCCCAAGGCCTTCAGAGGAACGGAAAAGCCACTAAAGGTGTCACAATGGCTTACTAGTACGGAGAAGCTAATGAAGGCATCCTAGTTGCCAGCTCAAAATTAGATGATAATAGTGGACCTACTATTAGAAGATAATGCTCACCACTGGTGGAAGGCGGAAGAGAGACGATTTGGCACTGGGATCACCTAGAAGCAGTTCTATGATGCATTTTATGAGAGATTCTTCCCTATTCATGTTCGAGACGGTCTATACGACCAGTTCCTTCACCTAAAGCAAGGGAATATGACAGTTGATGAGTATGACTCAGAGTTCAATCACCTGAGTAGATTTGGTGCAGGATTAAAAGTTAGAGAATGCAAGGAGATTCTATCAGGGGCTTGCACCAGAGCTCAAGTCTTATACGACTATACAGTCTCGAGTCTCCCATTCAGCTGTCTTGGAAGAAGCTCGTGCTCAGGAGATTCTTCGCAAGGAGTAGCAGCAGACATCGAGACGCCATACACTAGCAGTTACACCAGCCCGAGCTACTCAGGGAGGACCCATCTGGAGGCCCACAGGACAGTACCAGCAGAGGACTACACCCTACCAGAAGCCCACTTGCAACTTTTGTGGAAAGTTAGGCCATATCAGGAATGACTGTTGACTTCGCCTGGGATTATGTATGAGATGTGGGTCAGGACAGCACATGGCCAGAGATTGCCCCGAACAGCAGGCACTAGTACATGCACATTAGGCCTTGAGGCCTACGGCCCCAGCACTTCCAGTACCACAGCTTGCAGCAGGAGCACCTCGCCCACCATTACCTTCTCAAGACGTACAATACAACAAGGCCAGAGCTCAGGGCCTGGGACAGGGCATGCATTCTCGCTTGCCATTGAGGATATAGAGACAAAGGCAGAGGTCATAGCAGATATGGTTTTAGTTGCTTCATTTCCTGCCATTACCTTGTTTGACACTGGAGCTACTCATTCATTCATGGCCACTAGTTTTGCCACTAGACACAGCATTCCCATCACACCCTTATCCAAGAACATTTGAATCCTCACTGGAGGAGGAGTTGTACTTGTTAGTGGTGTTTGTAGACTTTGTCCTGTAATGATATGTGGTAGAGAGACGATAGCATGACTCCTTATACTTCTTATGCCTACGTTCGATGTGGTTCTCAGAATGGACTGGTTGAGCCAGTATTTTGCTCTTATAGACTGCCATAGGGGCAGTATCGTCTTCAGACTAACGAATGCGATGGAGTTCGAGTTCACCAAGGAAGAAGGAGAGAGTATTGATGCACCCACATTAGGGACTCACGTGATGTTGCAGGACACCCCTCAGCACCCTGTTATCTCTGAGTTCGAAGATGTATTCCTCGAGGATTTGCCGGGACTGCCGCCTGATCGAGACATCGAGTTTTCTATTGAGCTTATTCCGGGAACCGAGCTTATTTCATCTCGAGTATATCGACTAGCACCGAAGAAGTTGGTAGAGATGAAGACACAGATTGACGACTTATTGGAGAAAGGCTTTATTCGTACCAGTGCGTCACTATGGGGAGCACCTGTTCTTTTTGTACCTAAGAAATACGGGACAGTGCACATGTGTATCGACTATAGAGCTTTAAATGCAGTTACGGTGAAGAACAAGTACCCTTTGTCACGCATAGACGATCTATTCGATCAACTGAGTGGAGCAAAATTATTCTCCAAGATCGACTTACGATCGGGCTATCACCAACTGAAGGTTCGGAAGGAAGATATTTCGAAGGGCATTTCGATCGAGGTATGGACACTACGAGTTCTTGGTCATGCCTTTCGGTTTGACCAATGCTCCCGCAGTTTTCATGAACTTAATAAACAAGATCTTTCACCAGTACTTGGACAAATTTATAGTCATCATCATAGATGATATCTTGATTTACTCTAAGAGCCAAGAGGAGCATGAGCAGCATCTACGGATTATTTTGGGGACTTTGAGGAATGAACGACTTTTCGCGAAGCTTAGCAAGTGTGATTTCTTTCTCAAGGAGGTATCATTTCTTGGACATATCGTCACTGGAGACGGCATATCAGTAGATCCGGAGAAGATCACAGCAGTCAAGGCATGGCCCGCTCCCATATCAGCTTCCGAGGTGAGAAGTTTTCTTGGACTTGCGGGTTATTACCGAAGGTTCGTAGAAGATTTCTCTCGAATAGCGGGGCCTATGACTCGACTAACTTGCAAGGATCAGGAGTTCGTATGGACAGATGAGTGTCAAACCGCTTTCGACGAGTTGAAGAAGCGCTTGACCACTGCACCTATCTTGACACTACCATCGGGCCCGGGAGGATTTGTGATATACAGTGATGCATCCGGAAAGAGGTTAGGATGTGTATTGATACAGCATGGTCATGTAGTAGCATATGCATCGAGACAGTTGAGGGTGCACGAGAAGAATTATCCAACCCATGATCTAGAGCTAGTAGCGGTTATCTTTGCTTTGAAGTTATGGAGACACTACTTGTACGGCGAGAAGGTAAATATCTACGCTGATCATAAGAGCTTCAAGTACGTGTTCACATAAAAAGAGTTGAATATGCGACAATGACGTTGGTTGGAGTTGATGAAGGATTACGAGATCGAGCTACATTATCATCCGGGCAAGGCTAATGTTGTGGCAGACGCATTAAGCCGTAAGCCCATGGCTCATTTCTTGACCACACAGAGAGAGTTGATTAGAGATTTGCAGCAACTTGGTATAAAGGTAGTATTGCCTGGAGCAGATGGTGTGTTAGCCAATCTCTAAGTGCAATCATCGCTAGTGGAGAGGATCAAGGCGGCATTACCCACGGATGCTAGATTTCGACGGCTTAGAGAGAGGACTGAAGCAGGAGAGCAGACGGGATTGAGAATTCATCCCGATGGGACATTGCAATGTGGTGATTGTATTTATGTTCCTAATGGAGAGCTAGGCAGGAATTGATGACGGAAGCACACAGTTCGACTTACTCTATTCATCCCGGAAGAACTAAGATGTACCGAGACTTACGACAGTATTATTAGTGGCACGGAATGAAGCGGAAGATAGCTCATTTCGTGGCCAAGTGTTTGGTGTGTCAACAAGTGAAGGCGGAGCACCAGAGGATAGCTAGTTTGTTGCAGCCGCTACCCATTTCCGAGTGGAAGTGGGAGCACATTACGATGGACTTCGTCATGGGATTTCCTCGGAGTCCTAGTAGACAAGATGTAGTATGGGTGATTGTTGATAAGCTTACCAAGTCAGCCCATTTCTTACCTTTTAGAGTGGAACAGTCCACAGAAGTTTTGACGGATATGTATATGAAGCAAATAGTGAAGCTACACGGTGTGCCGGTTAGCATCGTATCAGACCGTGACTCGAGATTCACCTCACACTTTTGGAGGAGCATGCAAGCAAGTTTGGGTACGCGTTAGAAGTTTAGCACGACGTACCATCCGTAGACAGACGGCCAGTCAGAGCGTACTATTCAGACGCTAGAGGATATGTTGAGAGCATGTATGCTTGATTTGGCGGATCATGGGAAGACCACCTTCATCTTCTGGAGTTTTTCTATAACAATAGCTATCAAGCGAGCATTCAGATGGCTTCGTTTGAAGCGTTGTATAGTAGGAAGTGTCGATCTCATGTTTGTTGGAGCGACAAAGGAAAGCGACAGATATTGGGTCCCGAGTTGGTTTTGAGCACATTGGAGAAGGTGAAGAAGATACAAGACCACATGCGAGCAGCGCAGGATCGACAGAAGCAGTGGGCCGATAATCGTCGTCGACCCTTGGAGTTCAAGGAGGGCGACCATATTTTCTTGAAGATATCCTCCACGAGAGGCACGATTCGATTCAGAGGACGTGGCAAGTTGAGTCCAAGATACATCGGCCCTTTTGATATTTTGGAACGTGTTGGAGAGGTTGCCTACAGATTGGCATTGCCACTGTCACTAGAGGGAGTACATGACGTATTCCATGTGTCGCAGCTGAGGCGATACATGGCAGACAGTAGTCATGTGCTCGATCACTCCGAAATTACTGTTGGACCGAGCTTGTCGTACCAAGAGCAACCAGTAGGCATCCTTGATCGCCGAGTGAAGGTGTTGCAAAATCAATCTATACCATTGGTTCGCGTGGCATGGAAGCATCACTCACCAGGTGAGTCTACTTGGGAGCGTGAGGACGACATCCGGAATCGTTACCCGCATTTGTTCGAAAATCAAGGTATGTCTTGCACAATTTAGTTCCTTAACAGTTCCTTCCATTGCATTGCATTCGACCCCCTACCCTAGTTTAATTTCGAGGACAAAATTTCTTTAAGTTGGGAAGGATGTAAAACCCTCTAATTTTGTAAAAATATTTAAATTAAGCATTAATGTGAAAACTTTAGCTAAGACAATTATAAGAACTAATTATAAGAATGTGATAATAGTAATAATAATAATAATAATGATAAATAATTAATAATGATACAAATATGTATATAAATATATATGAATATACTTAGAATATAGATATAGAAAGGTATATTCTAAGTATATATATATACTTAGAATATATATATATATATATATATATATATATATATATATATATATATATATATATATATATATATATATATATATATATATATATATATATATATATATATAAAAAAATATATATATATATATATATATATATATATATATATATATATATATATATATATATATATATATATATATATATATATATAATATAGAAAGGTATATATATATACACATATATACATGAAAATATATGTGGGTATATATATATATATATAAAAGGGTTATCATTGAACAAAGGAGTGTATATATATATATATATATATATTTTTTTTTTTTTTTTGAAATCACACGCACACACACAATTGGGGGGCTCGAACCTTGCCGGCCCCTCCGGATGTCCGCTCTAATACCACTAGGCTAAAGAGCTCGGACATATATATATATATATATATATATATTTATATATATATATATATATATATATATATATATATATATATATATATATATATTATATATATATATATATATATATATATACGAGAGAAAAAAATGTGTGTGTGTATATATATATATATATAAGAATTTAAAGAGAAAGGAAAAAAAATAATAATAAACATTAGCACTATTGTTCCTAATGAACAGTAGTATGGATTTCCCGACCCCAGGCTAGTCGAACCCCCTTCCTATTTTGTTCCATTAAACCTTCCAAGATTTGAACCAAGTCTTTAAATTCCTTGGATTTAATCGAATCTAAACAAAACAAAAACCCTATATTTAGTAGAATTTGAATTCGAGTATTAACCCGAAGGGACTCTCGGCCGGGTATATAACTCGCAAAAATTTTTGATCGAGAACAACCCTAAAATATGTTCTTTCTCATGAGCCTCCAGCACCCGAGATTTCCCCACCCCCAGGCGCAACCCCCCGACACCTGTAGCCGCCGCACCACCGCCAGGACCGCCAAAGCGCCGCCCTTAACCGACAGCACCCGAGACCTCCTGTTCAGAACTTGACCGCAAGGTACACTTTTTCGACCTTGATTTCTTCCCGTACGTTCACTCGTTTTGCAATCCGTAAGTTGCTACTCATAGACAATGTAACCCTCTTCGAGTCCCTTCAAAGGAAATTCGATATCGTCCCTCGGATTGACACAAAACTCGACGCAAAGTCGACTAAATTTCTGACTCAAAAATAGATTATTGGGCAGCCCAGGAACCCAACTTGAAAGCCAAATTATGGTCTGTACATTAGGGTTTTGTAGAAGATAATTGAAAATAGTCAAAGACAACATAACCAAGAGTAAAACGCACTTACTAGAATTATATTTCGTTTATTGTACAGAAAGTTACGTGATGTTAAACTTGTGTGAAAAAATGTTTTAAAAATATTAAAAAATTTAGAAAAATTTTCGATACGGCGTGCGCCCCGACAAATCGGGCGATGTGGTCGCGCACTGTATGCATCGAAAGGCGCGTATGGATGTTATCGACGTGTGGGAACTGACAGAACTCGATTTTGTTGCGTGTGCGCGACGAAATCAGTACGTATCCGTCAAGATACCCCCTTATCGACGTTTTGCAAACTTGACCCTAACTTCGTGTAAGTTCGTCGTATCGAGGCAAAACTTGTGCCAGCATGACCGAATCAAAATTATGGTCCTGTATGCCAAGTTTGGTCCGATTTTGAGAAGGTTGATCGAAATGCCAATTTGGCGGGCCCGCGACCTGATCCAACGGACGAAATTGTGCATGGCTCATCGAAATCCAAAATTTGACATACCGTTGGGTTCGTCTCCTTAAACCGAACTCGTAGACATATAGTTTGACGACTTTAGAGATCGTAGATGTTGGCACGCATTTTGGTGCAAAATGGGTCCAACGACGAACATCGTTTTGACCCGAAATTACGATTTTGCCCCTGTTCCAGAATTGGACTTTTGGACAGACGTTTCCTAGATATATCTTTTACACCGGGAACGTTCTTGATATTTGTTTCAGCATCCGGAGCCGTTCGTGGATTGTGAGGTTTATTACTGACGTGACTGATTGCTTGGAGTTGTTATTTCCGTACTGCCTGTCACGACCCGCACTCTAGAGTAAGGGCACGAAAAGTGGGTACGTCCAGCCTACGCCGCAGTGTCGGCGGTAGAACGCTGTCCTAGGTCAATCATCTAACAATATATAAGGTACCTATACAGTACACTCCGAATGGAGGTGACATAACAGAATACAGTCTCAATCACATCTAAGACAGAATGATAAGATAGATAAATAGATATGAAATGAAATCCACAGAGAGATACAAACAGATAGAACTCTAAGTGTCTATGATAACACAAATCCAGAAATATCCCAAAATATCAAATACAGTAATCCAGAATGTAAATGTAATGAAAAGACATCCTAGTCTAAAGGAGTGTCATCCACTGCTAAGGGGTCCTGCTGCTGGTCCAGGTCACAACAGTCCTCTAGGGTAGTCCCGTAATATGTGGGATAACACGCCTCGTCCTCATCCTTTGTAATATTTTCAACAGGTCCAGTCAGGACATGAGCGAGCACAATACATCTCAACAAATCATAATAGGATAGGAAATATAATCATGCTAGAGAGTAAAATACATGAAACTGAAGAACAACATAATGTAAAAGAGAGACTGTAAGTAAATATCTACAATATATAAGAGAGCTAAACAGTGCTAGTGATTCAGAGTACAAGATAAACATGTGAACAGCAGGAGGGTGATTCATGACTATACTAAAGAGGTGATACATGACTATACTACTTTGGAATTATTCATATGCTCAGTTTCTACTCCCCCATTCCCAATCAATACACAAGGATCCAGTCAAGTTACGTTAAGATTTATGACTATACTACTGGCCCATAAAGGGTGATTCAAGAGTGATTCATGAATAGATTCGTGAAGGCTCTGTGATTCATGAGAGTACAGGAATCATAAGCTGATACATAAAGATTTATGATAATAGAAGCATGAGATACATGATGTAAGTGAAACACACGAGACAAGAGTATCTGATGCTTCCGAGGGAGATAACATCTCATAAAGGGATCCATATAGTACTAATCTGTGTTACCAACGTGTCAGCATCAAGTAAAGTAATTTAAAGCAGGAATATAATCCTAAACAAGATATGAAATGATCAGAGAATGTACTCGCTTGGTATCCTGAATATCTGAAGAGAATATACTGTCCGAGGAGTGGTGTCTGTCTCCTATAGAACAGTACAAGTCACTACATGTCTAAAATAATAAAATATACTGCTACAATGCATCTACATGATGTTCGGAGTCAATCTAGGCTAAAGTCAACCTTTCGTAAACTCTAGTCAACTCTAACAGTCAAACTAGGTCAACTCTAGTCTAGTTAGGTCAACCAAGGTCAAACAAGGTTAAACTAGTCTAGGTTGGTCTAACCTAGGCTTAACAAGTCAATCTAGGTCTCTAACCAAATTACCATACAAGCCACACTAGTCTAGTACCATAGCCTAAACTATACCTCACATATACCAACCATATATGCATATATTGTACAATCAATACATATCACATTCACACACACACACACACACACACACACACACACACACACACACACACACACACACACACACATATATATATATATATATATATATATATATATATATATATATGTAATATACATATAGGGTAGCTATATAGGTATAGGTACTAGATTAACATATACATATATATATGTAGAGAGATAGACATGTGTGCGTGTGTGTATATTTAATAGGAGACATGTGTGTGTGTGTATTTGTCATTCAATGTGGTTCTCAGGTTTTAGATAGGAATGTGTCAATAGAGAGTGTGTGTACAATTCAGTGTATTGTGGATAGTGTCAATAGAATGGGTGTGCCAATAGGAAACAGTTTACAGTTTAGGTAGTGTGTCAACAGGTGGGCAATGTTCCTGTGTTCTCAGGAATAAGTGATAGTGTGTGTAACATAATGTGTAATAGGAATAGTAGATAGGTTTCAGGAATTACAGGGCCATGTGAGTGTCAATGTGACAGTCCAGTGGGTGTGTGGTGTCATAGAGAAACTGTGAGAATGAGGGTACAATGTGACATGAATTCAATAGGGTGGCAATGCAATGTATATGTGTCTGTGACTGAACAGTGTATAGGAAAACAGGTTTCAGTTTTAGGTACTGTGTGTGTGGATGTGTGTGTGTCAATTAGATGAGGGTGATTCACATATAGGTTACTGTTTTCAGTTTGAGTGTGGGTGTAACATATGGGCCACTGTTAGAAAACAGTGTGTGTGTGTGTGTGTGTGTGTGTGTGTGTGTGTTAACAAAACAGTAGGTTAGTGATCCCAGGAAAATTCAATGTGTGTGAGGAATCAAACAAAATGACAGTTTGGTAAAAATATCAGTGTGATAACTTAGGGAAATCAATTCTCAGCATGACAGTTTTGACAGTTTACACATTAAGTCCCAAACACCCAATTCGAAATCACATCATCCAAATTCCAACACAATTCACAAACCCAACATGATCATCATCCATTACATATGTAGGTGAACTAATCCTAATCATTAAATCAGTTAAAAATGTAATTAAACTCCGAAAAATCAAATCAGTGAAGTGTGTATCAGTGAAATGGGGAAAATGCAAATTGACAAATTAAAACATGTTAATATCCTAATTAGATGGTTGATAATCCATGTGTCAAGTGTGTACGTGTCATACAATGTGTATGTGTCCAACCAAGTGGACACAACCGTGTCCAATCACAAACAAACACAGACACGTAAAACTGTGCACTCGACAGCGTCGTACACGCGTGCACACGTGTCCAACGCACGACATAGGCCACGTAGAGACACGTGGTCGTGCACACGTGTAGAGGGGGTCTAGGGCTAGGGTTAGGACACCCTGAGTCGTGTCCAAGACGTGTCCACGTGAGACACGAACATAGTGTCAGTCGCCTATGGCCGACTGTGCACTGTCATTGTCAAATCTGTGCGGGCCAAATCTCTTCCTAACCACTCGATAAGGTCCCACGAAATTTTAAGGGCTTGGTGTTAGTCACCTAGTGAAGGTTCACACCAATTTTGGTGTCAAGAGGTATTGTGTCCGTGGAGAACTCGGACACGGGCAGCAGGGCACCCGACCGAGCCCCCGTGCTGCGTGTCCAGCACCAAATTCGACACGAAAACCAACACAAACATAAATCAGTCTTCACAAATATTATTACACATACCTAGATCTATAGATCCATGTAATTAGTTCTACAGAAATCAAAAATAAATTCCTAAGAGGCATTTGAACAAACACCTTCCTATACACCATGATACGTGTCCGATACGGACACCAAATGGACACGAAATTAATCCAAACTTTAGGGACAGCTAGGGGACACCTAGATCTAGCCCAAAATGTAAAGAAAACAGAATATTAGAACAATTTGAGGGATTTTACCTATAGGTGCAAATAGCAAGAAAAAACTTCAAATGGGGGGTTCCTCCTTGCTAGCCAAATGCTCCCAAATTGCTCTAAAACTCAAATTACTCCTCAAAATTAGCAAGTAGAGGTTGATTTGAATCATATGCAAAAGATTTGGGTCAAAAAGGATTAAAAGTAGATTTACTATGAATTTAGGAAGTGGGGATTTACCTTTCCTTCTAAAAACTTGGTTGAGCACAGAAGAAGCAAGAACAAGTGGAAGAGGCATTAAATAGGGGTGAAAAACCCTTGGTGCGGCCGGCCATGGTAGGTTGGTTTGGGTTTGGGCTCAAGTCATGGGCCTATGGGCTATGTTACATAAGTCATGAAATTAATAGTCACAAGTCATAAGTCATTGACCTATTCTTAATTCTCTTATTTCAAACTTGGTTCTTAATGACTAGAAATGCTTTAACTTAAGTTAGACTAGGGTCACCATAGCTAGGGTTAACTTCTAGGCTAGTCTACAAAGTCTCAATAAGTCAAAGATCAAAACTAGAGATCACCAATTCAATGAATTATAATAAATTCAAAATTACCAAATGACCAAAATACCCTATATATATATATATATATATATATATATATATATATATATATATATATATATATATATATATATATATAAATATAAACAGTATATAAAATCTCAGCCCAAACTCAGTATATAAAATCTCAGCCCAAACTCATTGGGCCGAGCCCAACCCGACAACACAGTAACCAAACCCATTATGCACAGTAAACCCAAACCCATTAATAAACGGGTTTAAACCCAATAAACATAATCAAACCCGAAACCCAAAACCAAAGTTTCGTGTCCTGACAGTTAGGGACACGAAACGATTGCATCTGACACGAGTCTTGTGTCCAAGGCGAATATCCACGTTCTGACACGAGTCTCCCATATCCAAGGCCACAGACGCACTCCACGACACGAGGCGACACAAGTATGTGAAAACGAGACACAGAGTCGAAGCTGAGGTGAAACGACACGTACGTGTCTGGCGATGGTTGGCGTTTGGGGCTGCTGCACGGCGGAGGAGACGTCGGGATGGCCGGAGAAAAATAGGGACACGTTCGTCTCGTCGAGGCGAACAGTTCGGTGATGGTCGGAGCGGCTGACGACGGCTGGATCGACGGCTAGGGTAGATCTAGGTTTCCGGCGAGGGTGTTGGGGTGTTTTGGTAGGCGGCTAGGGCGGTCGGAGAGAGGAATAGGGTTAGGATTTCGAATGGGGTGAGTTTTATAGGCAAGAATTTGGGGTCGATTTGGGGTTTTTGTATAGGAATTAGGATCTAGGGTTAGGGTTAGGGTTCCGTCGCGTGGCCGGTCGGCGCTCGGCCAATGGCCAGCCGAAGACGTGGGTAGTTTTCCATAAAAACCCTCCAAAATTCTTAAATTGCAAAACAGCCCACCGCCTTAGCTATTTACAAATTCTAGATTTGCAATCTAACCCCCGTTGTGTTTTGTGCAAATTTAAATTTGCACAGACAAGTCAAATATTGCAGTTTGACTTAAAAACATTCGAATTAATTGTAAACTGCTATAAAAATAATTTAAACAATTACAAAACTAATTTTTAAAATTGTAAAATAATATTTTAATATTTAAAAACTATTTAAAAATTATTTAAAAATTCTAGAAAATTCTTAAAAATCATAATAAATTATTTTAAGGCTAAAAATGTCATTTGTGTTTAAAAACCCTTAATTTAAAATATATAAATAACAGGGGCTTACACGAGCCAAATGGAAAGGTCCGAGTCTTGCACCCAAGCCGATCACAAAATTGCTCTAATACTCGAGGCACATTTTATATTTACATTGTATATCAGTTATTCCTGTTCAGTTCTACTTTTCTGTACGTTACACCCTGACATGATTTCCTGTTTTACGTATCTTGTTTATATTCCAGTCTTGATATATCATCTTGTATTCCATTATGATTGTCTCTTATAGCATTTTTCAATACTATGGAACTGCTGTTGGTGTTTGTGCTCGTTCATTTTTTTGACATGATAACCCCGTTGATGTTTACAGATAATTTAGATGCTGATTGCTCGACCTATTTTGGTTATGGCACTGATGGAGACTATTACCAGGAACTCCCTCTTATGCCAGTGTCCGTAGAGGACATACTACCAGTAGTGACCTAGACTAGTTAGGTTTGACTGGACTGCGTTAGGTTTGACTGGACTGCGTTCCAAATGGGTATTGAGACTTGTAGTACTTATTTGGATATTGTGTTATGTCTTAAACTCTGATCTTGTGTGGTGACTTGTATCTATTTCAGTTTATCTATTTCCATCATATCTTTATGATATTCGTGCTTATCTTCCTTGGATGTCTTGTGATTGAGTTGAGATTATATACCTCCGTGCGGAGATGACAGGTACATATATATTGTGTCTAGATGCTATACTTTATAGTAGACCAATACAGCGTTCTACCGTCGATTCTGCGGTATAGGCTAGACGTACCCACGTGCTCGTGCCCCTAATCAGGGTGCAGGTCGTGACACATTCTATCTTAGTGTTCGACACGTACTACGATTTCTCTCATTCGAGCCACGTTCGAGGACTCGATAGGTTAACTTAGCATACAAGGGTACATTTTAATTAAGCATGACGGAGTAGAAAAGAAGGGTCAGAATCCTACCACATTTGTCGGTTCGCCTATCGTTTCGTCAAGTCGATGCGGCTCGATTTCTTAACTTCGTTGCACGTCCAACTCTTCTAACTTAGCCATTCGAGCACTTCGAGCTCTGTTGAACTACCCGAATAATGCGACCTACCATGCTTGTGCCTCAGCCCATTGCAAGGCGACACTTTGGTTTCTGCGGACTTTGTTGCAAATGAGGCAAAATGTCGACCTATGAATATTCAGCCTAAAAGCCTAGTATGCACATGAAACCAACTAAAACCAATACTTATTCAATTCAAACTTATCATCTCTTCGGGCCAACTTAGTACTTGCATCGATTCGCATTGATACTTCTTCAGGTCAACTTAACTCTTCGAGTCAACGAATCAGCATAATGTACCGTGCGGAGCGGTGCATTACATCCCTCACTAGATATTTGGCATCCTAAGATTGTTTTAGTGGTGCATCCACACTAGGATGATCATACCTTTAGATATTTACATATATCCTAAAGACATATGGAGATCGACTCACTTTCTCTTTCTATTACATTTTTTTGTCACTAGGTTTTTTCGAATAAAAGGTTTGGTGGAGTCTATTCACATCTATCACTAACTAGTTCCCGAAGACTGATGTCAATCATCCTTGAAGACTGATGTTGATCATTCTTGCGGACTAATGCCTGATCATTCATGTTGACTAATACAAATTGTTTATTGAGCTGAGCACACTTAAGAAGGAGTGTTACAAGTACTTTGTAATTAACTAGTTCATTGTGCCCAACTAAATAATAGAGATATCTTTATCTCTTCATGGTCTCGTGTGATTAATGTCTTTGTAATCTCATAGCCAAAGTCTACTATAAGTAGAATTATATGGAGAACCCTTGAGACATTCAACAACAGAGAATTCGTTCCTTCTCTCAAGAATTTCATTAGACAAACTTATTCAAATTTTGGCAAAATTTTCTTTTTGAAGATAGTATGATAAATATATTTGTATTTTAAGAAACTAGCATATATGTAGGTGGCTTATACATATTTTAACATCCTTTTAATTAACTTTTTTTTTTGGTACTTGGGAAGAGCAAAATGTATCATAATAACAAACTATATTTTTCTTTAAAAAAATTACATAATTACCTAACTTCCCTCATTAAATTTAATGAATAATTTTTAATTAGTAAAATTAGGTAAAGACATATTTGGAAGAAAAAAATTACATTGAAGCCAACTTTTCTTATTATATAGTAGTATGGATATAAAATCAAGAACATCTATACTACTATATAATGGAAAAATAGACTTCATCGTGGAAGTTTTTGTTCCAAAAATTTCCTCATCTATATTTACTAATTAAAATTGTTCATCTTTACTACTATATAATAAGAAAAGTAATTAAGCTTCACCGTGGAAATTTTTATTCCAAAAAATGCCCTCATCTGTATTTACTAATTAAATTTTTTATTAAATTTAATATGAATAGTTATGTAATTATGTATAGAAAAAAATTAAGGAGATTGTTTGTTCTTTCCAATTGTTATAAAATACGTACGAGGTACGTACATATATATTAGTTGACGTAATAGTTATATCAAATTATATATACAAGTATATAGTGGAAGATTATATATATAAGTATAGGCTAATTATATGGGCACATCCAAATATGATCATGGCTAGTCCGGATTGTGGCTAGCCCAATTTTTTTTTTATTTTTCACAAGGCTAGCCCACTTTTTGATCTTGGCTGTCCCAAAATTCTTTCCCCCCCCCCCCCCCCCCAAACTCATTTTTTTTCCCTTCATTTGCAAAATTCCTTCTCTCTCTTCAAAAACCCTCATCCCTCACTTCTTCTTCTTCCTTTTCTCCTCCACCTCTCCTCAATCCCCAACATCTTCCTCTTCTCATCCACAACTCCTAAATCTCCAACATCTTCCACTTCTCCTTCACCATCCTCCTCTTTTGAAGAAATTAATTCAAGTACCCAAATTCTTTCTCAATTTATTTCCAAAACCTAGAAATTAATTTTAAAAATTCAAGCATCAATTACATTGTTTATTTAAATTCTTTGTAGCCTATTTGAATGAATTAAACTACATATGGAGTGGAAAATTACCCATTTAAATTAAACCCAAGTACGAACGAACGAGAAAACTTTGCGTCGATAAGGACTGCCCAATTTTCTGGCAGTCCTACAAACTGAATAGACTGCCAGAAAACTGGGCAGTCCAGTCACAATATGTGAAACTTAGGACTGCCCATTCTTCTGGCAGTCCAACATACAGATTGGACTGCCAGATAGTTGGGCAGTCCAACGTTACACATGCTAGGAGTTGGACTGCCCATTCTTCTGACAGTCCAACATACAGTAAGGACTGCCAGAAAAATGGGCAGTCCTTTATTTCACATGTTGTGACTTAGGACTATCCAGTTTTCTGGCAGTCCATTCAGTTTGTAGGACTGCCAGAAAATTGGACAGTCCTTGTTTACACTAGTTGAACAGCAATATTATGGTTTCCACCAATATTAGGATTTGTGCATTATGAGGAGCCTTTGGGTGCCATCAAAATTGGAAATGAGAAGAAAATTAGGATTTAATTTTTGGGTGTTTTATTCTCATTTTTTTCTTCTCCGTCAATTGAAAATCGAAATTCGAAATGGGAAGAAAATTAGGGTTTAAACCTCTATTATACTTGGAGATAGTGAGAATGAGTTGAGAAAGAAAATTAAGGTTTAAACCCCATCAAAATTCTTATTTTGTTGTTTTTGTTCTTCTTCTTCCTCTTCTTCTTTTTCTTGTTCTTCTTCTTCTTCTTGGATGAGTTGAGGAAGAAGAACAAAATTAGAAAATTTGACTTTTATACCAAAGAGTTGGATAGCCATGATCACTTTCTTCAATTGCAAACTTGTAAATAAACCAAAGTTTAAAATGGGCTAGCCATGATCATATTTGGATGTGCCCATATAATTAGCCATAAGTACATAGAAAAAAAAGGCTCCGACTATTGACACCCCATGTATTTCTAAGGATACCCCAATTTCTAAGTACACCCCACATGTAGTTGATTAAGCTTATAAAAATACTAAGTACACCCCAATATTTGACAAAAATACCCTTACCTATTCTACACCCTCATCTCAAAGCTTTCTAAGTACACCCCACTAAAATTCTAACACTCCACTCTCCTCCCTCACAAAACCCTAACATTCCACTCTCCTCCCTCACAAAACCCTAACATTCCACTCTCCAGTCGCTGCCCGGTCGCCTCCCCTTCGTCGAAGAGTTCTTCCTTGTTCGGCTTTGCAATGGATAGAGGAAAACAAGTTCAATCAGAAGGTAAATTTCTGCAAATCGACCTGTAGATGAGTAATCTTGTTCGAAATTAGTATCTATCTTCGTTTAGGATCTCTGTATATGTTTCGAAACCGATCGATTGTGACAAAAACGAAACAATCGTTCGAATTTTTTTTGGAATTCGCGGCCCTGTTCGACCCTGGTCGGTCGGACATACAACAACTGTTCGACCAACATCGGTCGAACAGTTTACTTTTGTTCGACCTGCTCTGGTCGAACAGTATGGGTTTTTTCCGACAAGTATTGGTCGAACAGTACATTTTGAAGGCAAAACATATTTTTTCTCCTTAATTTATGGGTGTTGATTAAATTTGCAGGAAACACTAGGCGGAGGGAAGCCACTCATGCTTCTGCTAGGAGACGTCGTGCCGAAGAACAAGAACGTGCACGTCTTGAAGAAGCTACGGTCGTTGCTCCGACTCAAACGACCGGCCAATTAGACGAAGAAGAAGACCACGCAGACGAAGAGCGGCGCACAGATGAAGAAGAGGAAGAAGACGCTGATATTTTGACGGGCCCTTGTCCCGGTGGACCCGAGGATCCCCGACTTATTCCAAGTTTCAAAACTCATGTGGCGTACGAGATTTGGAACGAAATTGAGAGGCCCGTATTGAGGTGTTGGTGCCACACAACCAAGATGGATACATGGAATTTAGAAGGCAATATAAGCGAGTTGCTTCGGAACTCTCGAGTTGCGAAATTAAGGTCGGTCTCGAGCCCCAAGAAAAACCTGAATCTTCTAAGAGGGACACTAGTCGTAGGCGTCGTCGTAGGTCATAGACTATGACTACAAGTGGTTTTTAAGATGTTTTTTGATGTGGTTTTTGTTAATATGTGGTTGTTAAGATTTTGTGGTGAATCTTGATTACAAGTGGTGAATCGTGATTACAAGTGGCATTTACTTTGTTAAATTTTGTTTGTTGATTGCTAAATGTGGCTTGGACTTTGTTAAATGTTACTTTGAAATTCTTGCTAAAAGTTGGTTGTTAAATTTGGTTGTTAAATGTTTGTTGTATGAAATGTTGGTTGTTACTTTGTTAAATGGTACTTGTACTTTTATTTTTTGACTGAAAATGTACTGCTCGACCACAATTGGTCGTCCAGGTTCATACTGTTCGATTACCTCTGGCCGAACAATTGCAAACTGTTCGACCAGTACAGGTCGAACAGTATGAACCTGGACGACCAATTGTGGTCGAGCAGTACATTTTCAGTCAAAAAATAAAAGTACAAGTACATTTCAATTACAAAAACTCTAATATACACAATACTATTCACATGGAAGATCATCCCAAAGTACCAATTCATCCAACTTTTGTTACCAATACATCATTTTTTGGTACAAATACATGATAGTTCATGGAACCAAGCTGTCCACATGCATTTAATACAATTTCATAAGGTTCATGGAATTCAATACAATTAATAGTCCTCGCTAATCGGCCAAAGCCTCAACATGTGAGCTACCGGATGGAACAATTTTCTTATACTTTTTGATCCGTTCTTTGTAGATATCCTCCCAACCGGATGCACATGGAAGACGCAGAATAGACCACCTGGTGATAATGGATGGTAGCGGTGCGTCTTCGGCCAAATTTACTGCATACAATTAATAACATGTCACTATAATTTACGTTAACAAATGATTTACCAAGATGAAATGATTTTTGTACTAAAATTTACCAAGATGAAATGATTTTCGTTAACAAATGCCATGCATACAAGCTGAGGAAGTGTTGGAACTTCAGTCCTCATAGGTAGAAACAACGAGGAACCGTTCTTGTGCATGTGGACGATGGCCATATTGTAGGCCGACGCCGCCAAGTAGTACATATCTGGGTATGACCACCAGTACTTACTGTCATAAATGGGTGTTGTAAAATAATTCAAAGCTGCTCGTACATCTTCGGGAGACCCCTTAAGCAAGTTACATCTAGCGTATAAATCTCCCAAGTTTGTTAACTCATTGAATCTAGGTTGGTCTTCAGCAAGAACCAACGAATTCCATGAATTATTGAAACTATCCCACTTCTCCTTGGTACGAAACATCTTTTTGCAATTGGCCAAAATATTTTTGCTAATATGCCACCGACAAAGCGAGTGGAGCTGGGGAAAGTAACGCTTATGGCATTCATTAGTGCTAACTCACGATCAGTCACAATCACCTTGGGTAAGAATGATTGATCCACTAATCCTTTAAGCGTACTAAGTGCCCATATATAATTGTCTTCCCGCTCTGCCTCCATATAAACACATGCCACTGAAAATGTAATATTTGTGGACGTAACGCCTACCACTTCCAAAAGTGGCATCTTATATCTGTTAGTCTTGTATGTACAATCCATCAATATAATATATGGAAATGCACGCAACAAGTCCACACTAGTCGGGTGAGCATAAAAAAGATCCTTCATTCGATCGGTTTGCTCACATCTCCTAGTCAGATAGTAGTACTTTTCCGACTCCAATTTTTCCAACAAATATTGCATCTGAGAAAGTCCTCCATGCTCGACAACTCTATGCTTATGTCGAGCATTGTAAATAGTCTTCAATGTTGACTCATTCCCACTAAAACTATCTTTCAACGTGCTCAGTATATCTTTTGGCCTTGTATTGTTCTTCGTCAGGTCTTTAACAAGTTGATCTTCTGCAGGGGTCAGTCGACCGACATATGAGTGTCCAACCAAATTTCGTCCCAGTGGGTGATTATGTGACCCGCATATAACCCTCAATGACCATTGTCCTACGTCATTGGCTTGCACTCCCTTCAACTGAAATGGACAATCACATTTCTTCGTGCCCGTAAGTCTTTCACGTCTCGGCTTCTTGGCAATGTTAGTCGAATTTTTTTCATCGACTTTTGGCTTCTTCTGTCGATATTTACCACCGCGCTCACAACCCAAAATTACTCGAGCTCGCCTTCCATCTCCGCTATCCGATCGTTTAACCAAAATAACCATATTATGACGGTTTCCTACCGTACATACCCAATTCACCAAAGATTCACGATTCTCAAATAACGCATCCGTATGAAATTCGTCTAAGAAATTAAGTTGTTCTTCAAACATTGGATGCCTGATAATGCTCATTTCAGTGTTTATTTCATTGTCATTTGAAGTGTTTTCCTACAGTGAAAAAATTTAACAACTGAATAAGGTGAAAAAAAGAACTAATATTGTTCGACCACAGCAGGTCGTGCAAACTTAAACTGTTCGGCCTGTTAGAGTCGAACAAACCCATACTGTTCGACTAGAGCAGGTCGTGCAAACATTATATGTTCGGCTCTTACAGGTCGAGCATCTGTTGATCTGTTCGACTTGTACAGGTCGAACAGATCACGAATTCTGAAAATTTTTTTTTCAAAAAAAATCGAATCACACAATTACAAACGAAAAAATTCAACAAAAGAGGAACGTACCTTGGAAGATTCATGTGCATTTTGTCCCTCCATTATGATTTCTTCAACTTCCTTTAACTTCCTTCAAAGTAAGAAGAATTTAGAGTTTTTTGCTTGGGGAGAGAAAGTGGAGGGTTTTTGGGTTGGGGAAAGAAAGTGGGGTGTACTAAGAAGACCAAAATATAATGAAGCATATGAATGAGGCTGATGGGATGTGCTATAATAGAAGGGGGATATTTACGTCTTTACACTTTAATCTATTTTTTCACTTAAGTTACATGGGGTGTCCTTAGAAATACATGGGATGTCAATAGTCGGACCCAAAAAAAAAACTCAAATTGAGTCAATACATATCTTTTTCAAGTCAAAAGAAACCTCTTCCTCGTTCTCTGCCCCATGGCCAACCTCCCTCCATCTCTGTCGGTGAATCTGAATCCTCCGTTCGGTGGGCCCTCCCCGCCGTCTCCCTCCTCCGCCGGCAAGGACCGCCGGATGGCGTCCGCGGAGCAGCTCGTCCTCGACCTCTGCGACCCCGACCTCAGAGAAAACGCTCTTCTTGATCTCTCCAAGGTCATCCTAAATAAAAAATCTATTCCCACAATCTTTTTTTTTTTTTGGTTACAACATCGAGTTTGATTGCTATGGGTCTGATAGATGTTAAATTTGATTTTATGCGGAAAAAATGCGATCTTTTTATTTTATTAGACTTACATCCCACCTTTTGTCACGAAAAACATTCATTTTGTCACAAAAAATATTCGTTTTGTCGCACACAAAAAAAAATTTCTTGAAAAAAATTTCTTGACAAAAACTGGGATGTAATTATAATAGAACTGAAAAGTGGGATGTCAGTACAAATTCATATTAATAAGTGGGATGAAAGTCAAAATCCCTTTTGTTTCTTGGTACCCAAGAGTTTAGTGTGGATATTGAGTTTGGTCTAATGAACTGCTTGCGCCAAAATTATTTAGTTTTATTCCGGGCTAGACTGCATGGAGCGGTGCCTGTCACCTGCGTAGCGCTCGGTGGGAAGATCATTAGTAGACGAGAAGTGTAATTAATGTCTTAGTTATGGCGTTACATCGAACTCATATATAGTGCAACTCGTTATCATAATTTATCTTCTGCTATGATTAAATGCAGAATCACATTTGTAGGAAAATTTTGAGTTTACGTCGAACACATATGTAGTGTAACTCATTATCATAACTAGTGTATATGCACGTGCATTGCACTTATTTTAACTGCCTTTTAATTAATTTTTTACGTACTTTGGAAGAGCAAAAGACATCAGAAGAGCAAACTATATTTTCCTTAAAAAATTATATGTAATTACCTAGCTGTCCTTATTAAATTTAATGAACAATTTTAATTAGTAAAGTTATGCAAGGGCATATTTGGGAGGAAAAAAATTCACGGTGAAGCAAACTTTTCTTATTATATAGTAGTATAATTTTTCTTATTATATAGTAGTACAACTTTTCTTATTATATAGTAGTATAGATTCATCTTCTACTATGATTAAATGCCAAAGCACATTTATTGGAATTTTTGAGTTTACGTCGAACTCATGTATAGTGTAACTCACTATCATAATACATCTTCTGCTATGATTAAATGTCGAAGCACATTTATAGGAAATTTTGAGACGTGGTTTTGAAACGATGCCTTGAGAATAGTGAAGATGCGTAGGGAGGTCCATTATGGATTGGGGGAGGGGGCATCGCCCCCCTAGTAAACTTCTGAAAACTTTGAAAAAATTTAGTATACATTTTGATTTTTTATAGTGTATTCAACCACCTAAACTTTTACGAGAATATGTGCTTATCTTCTTGACCCCCCTCAACCCTCAATCCTGGCTCCTTCCTTAGGGATGCGGGTCCAGGTCGTGGATACGTTCTCTTATTCTTATATTGGGGACAACCGACTGTGATTGCCCATATATCAATATGGTTGCTTTTCATATGAATTTTATCCTCAAGACTAAATGTACTACCATATTGGAAAATTGTTGTCTAAAATTTTCAGTTCGCATCACCTAGTAGTCAATAGAATCTCCTCAACCTTCACCTGACCATACTTATAACTTGAATAAGGATGACTACCTTTTTTTTGGACTTTTAACTTTTAGGTTAGGTTTTCTCTTTCCAAATGTTCCCTGCCAGCCTGAGAGGGTTACATTCTAGGGGTTCTCTTCCCAAATATTCCCTGCCCTTGGATATCAATATCTGCTAGCCTTACAGTGTTTTTTAGCTTGTTTTTTTTCCTCTCCATATATTCCTTGGACTGGGGTGGGTGTCGAATACCTACTTCTAAGGATTGACATCTGTTTGTTTTTTTGGCCTAAAAAGTGATTACTTTTCTCAACTTAATATTTGCTCTTTAGTGTTGGTTGATGAACGATGATGATAACTTTGAGTTAGAAGGGAGCATTAGGACCAGACGTGATATGTATGGGGCCACCCAATCAAATCCAATAAGCTTATGTTGTTTTTCACAGTTTTAAAACCAGCTGAGATGAAGAATCGCAAGATAGTTATGCTGTCTAAGGTCCCCAAAATTTTGTTATTGTACCTCTTGTGTAATGTGTAACATAGTGAAATTTAAGAGGCTTTTGTGAATATAATTTTTTGTCATAGAATGCATATGCTTGAACTTGATTAAAGCGTCATTGCATCCTTCGCTTTTCTCATTGAAAAAATGGTTGTTTTTTTTCCTCTTATGGTCGAGAGGCAGATGATATATGATCAAGTTACCGGGCAGCCTACAAGCATTTGGAGCAAAATTGTAAATATTTATTTATAACATACAAAAAGACGAAGGAAGTTTATTCTTTTGGAGATTGGCAGTGGATGTGTTGTACAATGATAACGACCATTTTGCAAATATCTTATGTAAGGTTCACTAACAATTGGACCTACTTGTCATGCACATATTGGAGGTAAGAAGAAATCATATATAATGACAGAGTGATAAGTACAACCATAGCCTTAGCCTTAACTAATTCGATAATGATTAAGCACCGTTCCAACTGTTTGGTTTGAGTATTCTTCATCAATCATCCACTTATTAGGACTTATTTCACATATTTAAGCAAATATCTTATGCTTGGGTTTCAACCCTCGACTTTCATCCCAGTATGCGACTCTCTTTGCAGTTTTATGTATCAAATATCTTATATTGATGACTACTTGCTCCCTCTGTTTAGTTTATTTTTAGTATGGCAAAAAGAACTTAACAAATGAAATAAGTTTGACTTAAATTTGCATGTTGTTTAAGTTTCATCCTCTCTCAACCTCTTTATATTTTCCTTCATGTGAGCTCATCTTGGTGCATCTACTTGAAATCTTAGTTTCATAGTTACCTACTAAGATTTTGGCTTTATAACTGTCATGCCAAATTTGGTAGGTGGTGATTTAGATATTAAACATCTTTGTTGCGGAGGGAATGTTTCATATGCAAAACTCTATTAGTATTACTATTATTATTTCCATGCACCACTTGTTAACTTTTGGAATGATGTATTAATTGTGCAGAAAAGGGAGATATTCCAAGATTTAGCCCCTTTGTTATGGAATTCTTATGGCACCATAGCAGCTCTCCTTCAGGTGGGAATCTACCTCCCTTTTGTTGTCTGTTTGAGTTATAATAGATAATATTACTATGACACTAAACCATTGATGTAGAAATCTAGCAAAGTCCATACTCTTAGTGTTGTATATTATTTAATGTATGATGAATAATCTTAGTAATACTCTAAATGGATGGAGGGGCCTATATGGCTCTAAATCCTATTTTCATGGCTTACTTGGTTGTTGATTTATAGAATTATTTCTTTTATGATAAAGCAGTTCCTAATATGTATTATTTGTCTTTTGGGATTTTTGCATATAGGTCCCTTAAATTTAGCTTTTTTTACATAAGTCCCCTAAATCTTATTATTTGTTTAAAGTCCACAAATGATTAATAATTGAGTTATGGGTCCCCGAGTTCACTTAAGTGATGGAGGATGGGAATATTTTGTTCACTTGAGCATAATTGAACCTATTTGACACTTTTGCCCCTTCCCTTTCCCATCTCTTCTCTTTTTCTCCTTTTTCCATAATATTTTTGTGTTCAACTTTTGAAACCCTAACAACATCTTAAGATCCATTAGGATGCATATATTGCCATGTTGTCAAAATTTTACGATCCTGGTCGGGGATCACCCGTTCCGGTTGGATTGGACCCAAAAAGTTGCAGCGATGAAGGATAGTCCGGATCGGGTCCGGATCATAGGATCCAAATTGTGGATCACACAACCCTATATGGATCCTAGTATCCAAAGGAAGAGGTATTGCAAATTTGGTGGGTGGTATTTGTTATTTTTAATTCAAAAAACCTTTATACAAGTTAGGTAGGACATTTGTAACATATTAAACCTATTTATTTTGCCTCTTTTTAAGATCTACACTTCTTTTTCCTCTACCAAAACCTACAAGTAGAGAAACTTGGATCTCTTCTTCCTCACTCTTTCGAATATATTTCTTTTGTTCCAGTGGATAAGAAGCAAAGATGATATCTTTTAACGATGAGAAATAGGAGAGGACTAATTTATTATATAGATGATTCCAAAGAAGATCATCTCTTTAGCTCAAGTGAAAGCGATGGATGAAGCTTATGATTTAGTTTTTATGTCTATTTGTTCTTGTGACTCTTTGGAGAACGACATATTAATAAAAGTTTGGTTAACATTTTGGAGATCATATGTATGTTTTGTGATATAGTATGTAAGGCTTACCTACTTGATGTTGTACCTCAAATATGCATAATAGAGCATAGATATGAATTATCCATAGTTTTTTTAGTGTTTTAATGTTGGATCCTACGATCCACAGACCTAATCCGATTTGGATCCCTTATGATTCGATCTTGACAACATTGCATATGTCCTAAATTATTATTCTTTAGCTTCAAAACTTTGTCTTTTGAGGTGGTTTATCAATTTTTTTTCTTAACTATTTTGATGGATTCTTTTCGTTTTGGTAAGTGAATTATTTTCCTGGAGGAAATGGTGGAGTTGTAGGAGGAGCATGAGTGAAAGGGGAATACAAGTAATATAAACATGAGCTTTGAGATGAATGAAAAGGTGATTGAAAAGTATTTAATATAGGGATGAGGACAAAAATAGGGGAATGAGCAAGGTAGAGGAAGAATAGTAGAAAAATGATAGGGATGACAAAATAAACTTTTTAGTCTATTAACCATGGAGTTGGGTTAATGTTTAATTAATAGAGTGGCTGGGGTTTATAATTCTATTGTTATTAATTTGAGGGACTTGTAATCAAATAAGAAGATTTTGGGACTTATTTAAAAATATGAGAGATTAAGAGAATTATGTGCAAACTTATTTTTAGGCAATGATGGGCAATGTTGTTAAGATTGGATTGGATCGTAGAATCGTAAGTGGGTTCAGATCGGATCAGATATATATCACGGACCGTAGGATCTACGATTAAAACCTTAATAACTTCAAAAAAATGAACATCTCATATCTATGTTGTATTACACATGTTTGAGGTATATAACATCAAGTAGTTCAGCATAATCTACCACAAAGTATACTCAATTTCTCGAAAACATTAACCAAACTTCAATTAATATTGTTGAGAATCCAAGTGCTAGTGCTAAGCACTTTTGCAAACCTATACGCGCTCAGTGTCATGCGCAGAAGAAGAAGAAGAAGAAAGCTGGGAGGAACGTTGCTGATACTCAGCCTATGCACGTGAAGTGCAACTCAGTTGCATGTGCGGGTAGGGCCATGCGCGCTCCAATTTCTGAAGATGGAACAAGTTTTTCTCACAAGCATCAGCGCATGCGCGTGAAGGACTTATGTCTTCAACATAATCTCTTACTCCGACGATCCTATACACTCAAGCTGAGTTAGAAATGAAGCTGTGTGCCGTAGTGTACTAAGTCAAAGAAGTCCAAGGCAGCTCGAGTCATGTGCACACAAGCTGCTGAATCTACCGCAATGCATGGACATCAAGGACATGCGCCGTCCAAGTTGATGCACGCATCAAAAGCCAAGCTAAATAAGGTGGAAACTATGTTGCGGCCAGTCAGCATGCGCCATTTACAGCGAACTAGTTTCACGAACAAACCCATTCGCCATTTTGATTCAACAAGAAAAGTTAACTTTTATTTGCTTTTAAGATACAAAAAATCCTAATACAAGGAATTCTAAGTACAAAGATATCTAGAAAAGTACAACGATGAATATTAAGTCGGCACGTGACTTCTTTACTCCGTTGACGATCCGATACAAGAGTCGGAGAAACTTGCTAAATCTGGCTCATTGGCAGAATTTGGCAACAAGGGGGCACCAGATGCTCTCTCTTTGTCCTGGTCTCCGCCTTGGAAAACACATGTTCCAAGCTATTTATAGTCATTAGTACTGTAACAGCCATATGTGTGCATGAAATAGGCAATATGTACTGTGTTTGCCTTTATGTGCATGAAATTAGACAGAAATATACAGCTTTCTGCCTTCTGCGCATAGAAACACTACTCTGCATATGGAGTTATGTAACTGAAACATTCAACGTGCGCAGAATGCGGATATAAACGTCTGCGCAGTACACGGTCTACTTGATACGTGGCATCCGTTACGAGTCTTTAGCACATGACTCGGCCTTGAACGACCGCACATGTCACGGATCTGAACGTTGCACATGTCACGGGCTATGCAACACGTGGCATCCGTTAGAGGAATTAAAAGTCCACACAACAACTGTTGTTTAAACTTTGAAACGTATGCGCATTAATATGCATTAAATCCGCATGACCTCTTCATCTTCATCTTCACAACTGTCCACTGCCAGCTGTACATAAACTCAAGAGAATTGTATGCGCGAGGCTTTGTATATGCCATACTCAAACGAATGGATGCCCATGATGCCACATGGCACTGCTCCGTTGCTGATGTAAGCGCTGATGTTTCCTCGGTCTGCGTGTAACCGCCGTACGCACAGATTATGAACTGGCATAACTTTTAATGCATTGCTTTGACTGCACTGTTTTCTACACATAACTTGTATGCACATGGCACGTGGCCGTGTCCATCCTCTTTATGTGCGTGGTCTTATGCGCACAACTTTAAAACTTCATTGACGTAACATCTGAAGAATGTCACATGGAATTATGCATACATCCCAAAGTTCACCGTCTTTGGAGCATAGCTTCTCAGCACAGAGAAAAGTTCTGCGCATGAAGTCCCACATATGAGGTCAGTTCACTGCTGCTTCATAAGGGTTTCAGAGTATAGCTGTGCATAGACTAATGCACATGGGATTGCTTCTTGTGCAAGGTTATTCTACACATGAAGTGGAATAATTCTTCTGGCTGCACATAGATTTGTCTGTCTCCCTGCGCATAGCTAGGACTCGCACATAGACTCTGAGAATTTCCAAGCTTCACATAACTGAATCTTGGACAATTTTTGAGTGCCTACAAATATGTCATTCTCCAAAGAGTCACTAGAACTACATAGACAAAACAACTAATTCAGAAGCTTCATACATCGCTTTCACTTGACCTAGAAAGAGGATTTTCGTTGGATCATCCATATAATAAATATCAGTCCTCCCTTCTTCCTCCTTAAAGATACCATCTCTTGTTCTTCATCAATATCCACCGGAACAAAGAAAATGAATTCGGACGAGTGAGGAGGAAAAGATCTAAGTGTTTCTACTTGTAGGTTTTGGAAGATAAATTTAGATCTTCGGAAGAGGCGAAATAAAAAGGTTTGATATGTTGTTAGGAAGGCCCTATCTAACTTGTAGAATGGTTTTTTAGACAAAACAAAATACCACCTACCAAATTACTTAGCCTCTCACAACTACGGTTATTCTAGAATCTTTCTCATGATTGCTCTCATGCTTCCTTGACAAGGTCGTAGTATCGGTATTGGAATCGGTTTCAGACCCTTCCTGTGAGTATCACTATTGATGGTTCTGTCTTGAGAGGCCAAAAATGATTAAAAAGCATTTTTAAAAAGCTAAAAAAATATTTGGTACATTTAGATATAATTATATATTATTTCGTGTTTCTAGTTAGTTTTAAATGAAATTATATTCAACATTGTTCAATCATGCAACATTAGATACTATTGTTTTTTACTTACTTTTAGACATAGTAAAACCACAATAAATAGTGACATAGTATTAAAGTGGATGAATTTTGGGAATTTATACACAACTTCGACAATTGATAATGGTTAGTGTGTTATCCCACATTGTAATTGTAACATGTCGATCTTCCGCACAACCGAATAATTGTGTCACTCTATTTATCCATGCTTCTCTCGTTTTCTATTCAATTTTTCTCTGTTGAATTGTTGGGAAGATGTTGAATTGGTTGGGGAAGATAGTCTCAACATCAGTATCCGCTGGTATCGATAGGGGTCGGTATCGGATCAGGACACATGCCAAACCGATACGATATAATATGACCGATACGTATCGGATGTATTAGCACTATGTTCCTTGATGCTCCTACCTTATTTGAGATAAGCACCTTTTACTGCTACTATCTATTCTCAAAATTATACGTCAGTCAAGTAAATGGATAGATGATGTTTTATTTCTGTTGATTCCTTTTTAATGAACTTCAGTACAGTAGCTAATGACTTGATATGTTTTATATTGCAAAATCTTGTGCAGTTATTTTTAGTGTCTTTTGGATCCTTCCGCATCCTAAGTTTCTAAGCACTCCACTACTGGATTTCCTCCACTTGCTTCCAAATCTGACAACTAGAAGAATTCTGAAATTTGTTTAAGTTGTAAAGTGATTTTAAGGTTGGATAGGAGTTGTAAGGGGCTCCTCACTGCTTGGTAAACTTTTCTTGGTAAATTACAGGATAAGATACATCGTAAACTTTTTACAGTTTTACTTTGTTCTGATGTATGGTGGTCATCAGGCAACTTGTTAAGTCAATCTGGCGACTGTATTTGATGCAATGTTTCTCGCCATAATTTTGTATTTCTATATACACTAAAGAGTCTTAAGGCTGCTACTTCAACATATTTCATATGATCAATGTCTGCTCCTATTTGTGCAGGAGATAGTTTCAATATACCCTGCACTTTCACCTCCAGCATTGTCTCCACCTGCATCAAATCGAGTTTGCAATGCACTTGCACTTCTTCAGGTTATTATTAACAACTAAAATCCTAATACTTACATTTTTATATACAGTGATGCTACAAGGTAACGGATTATATAATTGTCTTTCACAGAAACATTGATTATTATCAAATCCTTATACATAAAGTATATTTAACGAGTCTAATATGCACACACTATATTTTAATTTATCAAGGGCATGTCGTCCTGCATCGCATATGTAACATGCTGAAGCCCAAATCTGACGTGAACTCAACATCCATTTTTAATAACTTTGTCCTAAGTCCTCTGCGACACGTGACACGTGACTCATGTCATAAAAAAATGTTTTTGCTACGCAATATATAAACCACTATAAATTCCCTTTCAAAAAATCTCTATAAATTAATAGCCTTGGGGCCAAGGAAAATCTATTAATTTAGCGAATATTAAATAATCAATAAATTAATAATTTATTAATATATAGATTAGTTAATAACTCATTAATTTATCAAGTCTTAATTATTGTACATTGTATTTAGTTTCTTATTTTACGAGCTAAGAATTCTATGTATTTGTTTAACCAAGTAAAATTCATAAATCTACTTATTTCTTTTTCCAAAAGTAGATTGTACATTGTTCAATGTACTACATTATTCTATTTTATGAATATTTAACCAAGGAATTTTTTTGCATAGTTCCTCGTTTTACGAACTAACAATACTATATATTTGTTTAACCAAGTAAAATTCATAAATCTACTTATTTTTCCCAAAATTAGATTGTAGTATACATTGTTCAATGCACTACATTATTCCATTTTATGAACATTTAACCAAGCAAAAACTCTATTTAAATAAATAAAAGCCATAGTAAAAACATATCATACATACATCATTGACTTCTCATCACAAAGATGTAAAGAAATCAACAATAACATATTAAATGCGTTGAGTGGTTATGACATTGAATAATTTTTTTGTTGTAGTAGGAGAAAATCACACACGAACTTCTTATTAAGAAAAGCTAGAGATGAATCCAAGGTTACATCAATTTGAAGAAGAAACAAACAAATAATTGAGTCATACTTTAGGAAGGGCTTATAGTTGAATCATAAGCACTATATATGTCAAGAAATTATTAATTGATATATTACGTGGGACCTATATGATTTTTTTTAATGATTGAGTCATATTTTAGGAAGGCCTTATAGCCGAATCATAAGAACCATGTATACCTTATAATTTAGCGAATTATTAATTTAACACATTATCCCCAAGTTGAGACCGACCAAAGATATTATTTAACCGAGGTTATTAATTTATCAAGGTTCTATCTTATATAAAAAAAGAAACAAGAATTATATATATATATATATATATATATATATATATATATATATATATATATATATATTGGAAAAATGGTAAATTTTATTCCAAAATCAGACAATACTTATACAACATACAGATAGGATGGTCGCCCACCCGTCAGTCGACCATTTCTTTTACATCAAACTCCAAATTATGGAGGATACCAATTGGAGGGGTGATAAGACCCTCAAATATGCGCCGATTCCTCTCCCGCCAAATATGCCAGACAACGGCTGCTAGCCGAATCCTAGCAGCCTTGAACCAGACCATGTCTCGCCCTCTGCAATCTCGAATACCCGTGATGATTGCTCCAATCGACCTGCCCGAAATACCTCCGCCCAGCATACGGTTTTGCTCAGACCATATGGACCATGATCCTCCACAGTCAAAAAATAAACTGGAAATTGCTGAGAAACCCAATTTCGGGGTGGACTTTTATGAAATGTCCACCCGCTGGATAAGTTTTATGAAATACCCAGAATTAAGTATTTTCACGTTAAATATTCCAAGATTCCCTTTTAGATGCCACCCGCTAGAAACTGCTATTTTTATAATATCGAAACTACCCCTCCGCGCGAATTGGTCATCTATATGTATTTGAATTCAAAAAACTCAGATCTGGATTGCGATTTTCGTCTTCTTCTTCTTCACGGGAAATCTGAATTCCATTGCTCTCATATTCAGCAGAGATCGCAAAGATCGTTCGTAGTTCGGTGTGTTTTTCTTCAGTCGAACTCAGATCATCGCTCGTCATCATCATCACCATCATCTTCATCGTGGAGACATTTGAACTCAGATCTTCAATTGTGGAGAGAAGATCTTTCTTCTTCTTTTCCATAAGAATTATCATCGCTTTGAAAGAAGAACGAAACTCTTTATTCCTGAAAAAACTAAATTACACGTTTTAACACAGGAAATGACCATTCTCCGTCTTAATTAGGACGAAGAATGGCATTCTCCGTCTTAATTAGGACGGAGAATGCCATTCTCCGTTTTATTTAAGACGGAGAATGGCATTCTCCGTCTTAATTAGGACGGAGAATGCCATTCTCCGTTTTATTTAAGACGGAGAATGCCATTCTCCGTCCTAATTAACACGGAGAATGACATTCTCCGTTTTCGTCTTAATTAGGACCGAGAATGTCATTCTCCGTCTTAATTAGGACGGAGAATGGCATTCTCCGTCCTAATTAAGACGGAGAATGCCATTCTCCGTCTTAAATAAAACGGAGAATGGCATTCTCCGTGTTTCTAACACGGAGAATGGTCATTCTCCTGCGTTTTAACACTAGAATGACCATTCTTCGTGATAAATTACACGGAGAATGGCATTCTCCGTCCTAATTAAGACGGAAAATGGTCATTCTCCGTTTAATTTAGCACGGAGAATGGCGTCTTAATTAGGACGGAGAATGACATTCTCCGTTTTATTTAACACGGAGAATGACATTCTCCGTTTCATTTAACACGGAGAATGGCATTCTCTGTGTTTCTAACACGGAGAATGGTCATTCTCCTGCGTTTTAACACTGGAATGACCATTCTCCGTGTAAATTAAGACGGAGAATGTCATTCTCCGTCCTAATTAAGACGGAGAATGGTCATTCTCCGTGTAAATTAAGACGGAGAATGCCATTCTCCTGCATTTTATGGTTAGCTGAAACTTTGGAGGACCATAACTTTTGACTGGAAGGTCGAAACGAGGTCCCGTTTGTCGCAAAATGAGTGTATCGTCGAGGAGACTGAAAGTAACAGCTTCACCGTTAGACGGCCTTCCGAAATTTTAGATTCGCAAAAAAATGATGTTTGGACCTCCGTTTTAGCACTTTTGTCGTTCGTCCCGGTCTTTCCGAAATTTTTCGACGAGTTTTTAAAGATTTTTGAGGAGAAAACCTAGATTCGAAAGTGAGCAGCGTATGGAAGAAGATGGAGTATTGAAACGTTTTTTTAAGAGCAGTTTTGTGGGTGTTTCCAATAAATTAAAAGGAAGGGCAAAAGGGTCATTTGGAACCCGCTTTGGATAAGTTTCTCTAATTCTGGGCACGCGATGAAAGTTTTTTTAGCGGTGGGTTTTACATAAAACTTTTTTAGTTTTTGGGCATTTCATAAATCTTCCCAAAAATAAATGGGTCATCGATTTCTCCTCCAAATCACAGAGTGCACACTTTGGATTGGGGACCTGGATCCTAAAAGAGATGAGTCTGTCCCTGGTCAGAAGACGACCAAGGAGCAGGCGATACATACATAGCTGCATTTTCCTGGCCAGTTCCTTGCACCAAATGAAGTAAAAATCACCAATTGGGGGATTGACACTATGCATAAGGTTGTAGCCACTCTGGAAGGTGAACTCCCCCGTAGTAGTACCTCCAGTCACGCCAGACGGATTTCAGACCCATATATCCTCAGGCTGGGATGGGTCAATCTCTATCCCGCGAATAATCTCTCCAAGCTCCTCAGTATGGCGGTAGGACTCCAGACTCCAAGCTCCATTCCTGATGATGTGCTGACACGACAGACCTCTGCCCGCCTCCCTGTGATCTCGATCGTCCAAAATGTCCACCAGAGACTGGTGCTCTATCCAAGGATCCAGCCATAGGTCAGTTCCAGCCCCATCACACATGATCCTCCTGACAGACGATTGAAGAACAACTCTGTGTCTCAGAATTTGTTTGAAGGTCACAGAGTGGTTGTTATCAATACCACACCTCCAGAAGTTACCATTCCTCACATAGCGAGACTGCATCCACTCCGCTCAGAGGGATCTCCCTTTGATGAACCGCCATGCCAGTTTCAGGGCCGAGGCTTCCCTGATAGCCAACAGAGGACGGAGACCCACACCTCCCTCCTTTGGCCGACAGAGCTGCTCCCAAGAGATCGCATGTAGGCCCCCCCTCCAGATGAAATCAGCACATATCCGTTCAACTTTCCTGATAGTGGCCACGGGTAACAAAATAGACTGCAGCCAGAACTGGACCAGGACAGAGATAACCGATGTGTGTATATATATATATATATATATATATATATATATATATATATATATATATTTGGAACCAGGTAAATTGTTTCTAGAATCGCTCCCATGGGATTCGAACTCCTGACCACTTGGGCCGCATGCATCTTTCTTAACCACTAGGCTAGAGGTCATTTGCATGTGTATATATATATATATATATATATATATATAGAGAGAGAGAGAGAGAGAGAGAGAGAGAGAGAGAGAGAGAGAGAGAGAGAGAGAATTTAACGAGACAATGTTATTAGCAGAAGCTATTAAGGCAATGGAATAAATGATAAACTTATCTATAGATTAAGAAAATAACTTTGTAGTTTGCACTAAGATAAGTAAATTGTATAAAGTTGCACATCTGTCAAATGAAAGAACATGATTATAAGTTAAAAGAAAGAAGACATAATACAAATTAAAAAAAAGAAACATACAATATTGTTGTGGTTTCGCAGTGACTGCGAGGGATTTCGATGGCACTGTTACCGGTTTATTGGTTGTTGCTGGAGATGCAGGGCTGTTATTGTGTGTGTGTGTGTAAGAGAGAGAGAGAGAGAGAGAGAGAGAGAGAGAGATGATGGTGTCATTGATGTTGTAAAAGAAGACAAGATATTATAGTATCATTGGTGGCTGTTGCATATGTTTAGGTTGGTTTCCTTAGATGATGAGAGAGGAGAAATCGGGAGGCAAAGCTTTTAATCTAATTTGGGAATATATAGGTAGGTTATATAAAGGGTTAACAGTATACATGTTATATCAGTGCTAACCACTTATTGACATTTAACCCATTAAACCGGCTTCTGTAAAAAAAGTTGATGACTTATTACTATATTGATATCAGCGGATGCTGCTGCACAAGCCCGATATGTTGGCCGACATATTTCAAAACAATATATGATAAAAGATGCATTGTGATATCTTTTCCTCCCAAACCAACATGTCCAACACGTCATTCAGCTTTTAGAACAATGCATAGGACAATGTGATGTCACCCTCATTGAATTTAATACAAGAATGCCGGACTATGTGGGAAAGGAGCATGTGTGCAATCATTGTAGGAAAGTTCCTACAATGTCCTGGCATACTTTTTCTTCTTGTATATGAGGATACAGTCTTGCTATGACATGCAAGAATTTCTTACTATGTTAGGACACATGTCGCAGAGGAACATGTGAGCTTGATCACACGAATGTGCTCTGTTATAGGCTATAAGGGTGCTTCTTATTATGTCATAGAAGGAATCATTGTCTCATATATAAAGAAATGGATCCTGCCATGATGATGGACTTCCTGCTATTTATGCGTATTGTCATTTTGTCCTTTACGCCAATTTGCAATTTATGCATCCGATTCCAACCTCTATCCTTTTGTAGCCTACAAATACATTATTTTCTCATTAAATTGAACAATGTTGGATTAAATGAAAAACGTCGGCAGGAAATTCCTGCTATTTCATTCCATGATCAGTTTTCTCACACATAAATGCACACACATGCACGTGCCGATCCTTCTAGTTGTCCGTCCCTGCATCATATGTACATTGGCAATAACCATGGCATTGCCCGTCTTTCTATCCTTATTACATTGTTCTTAATACATGGAATAATAATGTAATATACATATTTTTGTTCTGGCTTTCTGGATTTAATTACTTCAATCATTCCTGTTTATTTTATAAGATTGACTTTTGTTTGGATTTGGAGTCATAGTTTGTATTCTGATCACGTTGTTATCTGGTTTGATCTTCTTTCCAGTGTGTTGCTTCACACCCAGATACAAGGATTCTTTTCCTAAACGGTAATTTATAGTGTTCTAACTATTTTTATATAATTTCCTCACTATGACTTGTATGACATTATTTCATCCCTATATTATTTGAATTATACATCTTGTTGAACAATATATCAATGTTTTAGATGTGATTAAAATACTCTCGAACATGTTTCCTGAAGTTCTCTTTTCAGTGAGTGGATATTTACTTGTTCTCCTCTAGTAGGGTGTATCACGGCCTAGCAATTATTGGAAACTTCCTGTCTTGTCATATACCTGTTATTTGCTTCTGTTTTGCAGATTGAGACATGGTTTGGGGTTCATGCCGCTCCTCATGTTAGCACAAACCATACTAAATGCATCAAGTGATAGAGGCAAATTTCATTAGTTGAATATTTGGACATTGATTCTTAAGGGCTTGTGTCCTGAGAAGTATCTCGTCAATTCAATTTCCAACTGCGAGTAAGTGTAGCAGGATGTAGGAATTAGGTTCTAGGCAGAGCTGTTGGTGAACCATTTCTCCTGTTCTCAATTCATATTGCATAAATAAAATGTTTATCATAACTACTCTGCTAATGCTATCTAACTATTACTAAGCAATTGATCAAGGGACGCAATATTACACATATTAGCTATTTAAGTATCAATGAGCTTCATTATGGCGAGTGGGGGGCACTTCCCTAGCTTCACGTTATAAGTTTTCTATTGTATTGACAACCATCCCATTGGCCACAAATATTCACCTTACGTTTTGTGCCTTCTCCTCTCTCCCAGCCACTTCTCCAATTTGATGTTGTGCCCATGAAAATCTGACCGCTGGCCTGGGTCGTAATCCATATAAATCTTTCTTGGCCTGGACATTAACCAAGAAGTAGTTCAGAAATTAAGGAAAAGATATAAAAATATGAGATCTTACTGTAGTGAAATATAAAACTGTATCATCTTATGTGAACACGATCCACGCCAAGTGGGCCCAACCAGAAGCTATATATATGGGTGGGCTTCAGATCCAAAACCTAAACCCTAGTGAACTATGGGTATGCATCTACAAGTCTAGGATTATTCAGACTAGATCCCACCCGTTATCTCCTAATAATCAACACAAGTCTTGAAACAACTTGCAGTTATGTCAGGTTCCACCATGAGCCATGTCATTTTCCTAAAACACATTTGGGTAAGCAAAACTGAGCTATCAATTGGCTGTATTTTATCACTGTGCAGTATTTTACTACCACAATTAGGGATGCCAATCAGTTTGAACTTTTTGTTCATTTGAGCTGCATCTGCAAAGGCCAGGTTTGTCAAAGGAAGGTCGCCTTTGACGTAATCGTCAAGCAAATGGAGAAAACTTCCAAAATTGTCCATTCCTGACATAAAGACCTTGTCACCACAATCAGTTAGGAGTAAGCTATACTATTCAAAGTGCAACACATAACGTGCAACTTGAAACATTAGTTTTGTGCTGTTGCAAATTTCTAACTTTGTGGAAAAGCTCTAGCTGTGACCATGTTGTGGAGTTCTACTCATTGTTTTGTTTTATTTGATTTTTTTTTGCAGTATAAGTGACTATTAATTAAGGAGACTAAAAGTAAGTTTTGATATTCCCATCTTGTTTTTAGAATCCTATTTTCTATACTACTCTTTGTTTGAAAATTTGAATTAATTACAGTTCTACCTACAGTTTATTTATGTAATTTGTATTTGCAGTCATTATTACGGAGAGTTTACTCTCTTTCGGTAGTCTCTTGTATGTTCTTGCAATGAGTAGAAAAAAAAATCAGTAAAGCAGTTCATTTCAGTAGTTAAGTGGTGGTTAAAATTGGGGGATGTTTTTCTTATTGTAACAGAGGTGTCATCAGTGTAGTACGGTAATGACTGTATTTAATGAAGAGAGATTGAATGTTGTCTCTTTAATGTTTTCTCTTTTGCAGCACATATACCTCTGTATCTGTACCCTTTTTTAAATACAACAAGTAAATCAAAACAATTTGAGTATCTGAGACTTACTAGCTTGGGAGTCATCGGTGCCCTAGTCAAGGTATCTTTGCTTCTTTTCTAATGATAAATTTGTTATCCTAGAGTAAAGATCATTATTTGAAGAACTTATGTTATGGGAATGTGCAACTGTTATAGTAGCTCAGGGAAGTCAATCTCGATTGGGAAGTTACATATCCATGCAGAAGATTTTAAGTCAGAAAAGACTTGTACCCTGTTTTTTTGCTGATATAGCTTGCAGATTAAAAGTATCTGCTCAAAATTTGCACTTTATTCCCAATAAAATTAGTACCAATATGATGGATGCATTAGTCACTGGATCTGTTGTTTGAAGGAATATCTATGTCGCTATAGTTTGCAGAATACATTAGAAGCTTGGTATAAACCTGAACGCATAGCAAGGATGTAATTAATATTCCAAACATTACAGAATAAGTTAAGTAGTGTGAGTCAACATTGACCTTGAGAAAGTTATGATCTCACTGGCAGAATAAATAGTTGACGTGAGAGGATTAATATATTTTACCATTATTATGGACTCATCAGCTGAGTTGCTTTCTAAGAAGTTCTTACTTCGACAAATGTCTATGATATTTATCAGATCAAGGTCGACAAGATTGAATCTTGTGAAATGTTGGATCAGAAATACGATGTGTATGGATTTGCCTTTTGGCTTTCAGAACGTTATTGACAGTTGAATAGACGTCTCTGTTATCCATTGAACTGTACCTCATTAGGTGGGGTAATATCTTTTAATCTTGAAGTTGTTTCAAATGCCTAAGCTTTACGCTGTGTTTGGGAACCTAGGAGGGGAGGGAGAGGAAAATTTGAGGGAAAGGAAAATGGAGGAGAGTAAAATGAAGGTAAAATTAATTTTTCCTTCACTTGTTTGGATAAACAAAAAGTAGGGGAAGGAAAATTTTAAAAATAATATTTTATTTATTATGGAGAAAGATATAATTACCATTTAGTCCTTGATTTTTTCAAATCATAATTAATAACTACTTTATTGAAGGGTAGTTGGGTAATTTATTTCACAATCCTCTCATCTCTCTCCATTTTCCTCCCACTTTTGGGAGGAAAATTTTTGAGTGGGACCCGCATGAATTTTCCTCCCATATTCCTCTCCCTCGATTCCCCTCCCTCTTCCCAAACACCACTACTTTTAATTTTCCTCCCATTTTCCCCTCAAAATTTTCCTTCCCCCCATTTTCCTCTCTTCCCAAACAATACCTTAAGATGATGGATTCAAGATCTGAACATTTCTAATGGAGGCTACTACCCAAGTATTTACCGTTTCTATTCCATGTTATCTCATGTCATATATTATATTGTGAAGGCATAGAGTAGACACTGATTTGAAAGTTTGAATTGAGCTTATGATATATTTTGTGGTCTGTATTATCCATTTTATATTTCAATTCAAGTTCATGCAAATGAAGGGATATCAAATGGTGACAATCCACCTCGCCCTGGGGGAATGAAAACAATCCATGCAGTTTAATGAAATTGTCAATAAATCAGTTGTAGGGAAGTTAAAATACTAAACTGTGACTGGCTCATGAGGAACAATAAGAATTTCTTATGGTGTTTGAGTTAAACAATGGAACATGCTTAGTAGCCTGCTGAACAATTATGATCTGATCCACTACTAAAATTTCTGTTAATGCTGAGAAAAGCATTGGGTATCCATCACTTTTCTAGATTTCGTTCTTCATGCGATAATTGTTGCCCTGTTGGTTATAGTACTCTATACTTTGTGTCATAAGTCCTAACAATTCTACAATGGCTGATGGGACATATTTTGGTATGTACCTTACAGGTTGATGATACTGAGGTCATTAGTTTTCTTCTTCAGACAGAGATAATCCCTTTGTGTCTTCGCACTATGGAGATGGGTAGTGAACTTTCAAAAACGGTAAGTGATTAAACTACTGTGCTACTTTCAAACATCCAAGGACTTTAAGGCTTCTCATTGTTGATGAACTATAATAGCTATTGTCTTAGAACTGTACTATCTGCTTGCCATATATATTTTACTTCATATTATATCAGTTTAAAGCTTATCTTGCTACAAATATGATATATCGAATTAGCCTGATAAACTGCAAGTCTGCATTACACCTGGATCTTTTTATTTGGGCCTTCAATCTTGTGTACCTGAATGTTTTAATAATCATTTAGTACAGTACAAACAACCAAGGTTGTAAAAGTCGCTAGGCGGGCACCGGACGCCTAGCGCCTAATTCTGCCTAGACGCCGACTAGCGCCCCCTAATTCCGTCTAGGCTCCATCTAATTCCGATTTTTAGAACAATGCAAACAACAGCAATTACTGAAGGTGGGTTTGGTATTGTTGAAGCTTTTTTGTAGAAAAAAAAATTGTTGTCATAAGATGCCGATAAAACCTGCTTGGTAACTACATGGGCATTGGTTTGGTATGTTTTGGTCATGGATATATGGGAATGACATCTGGCCACTCGAGAGGTAAAAATTAGTAACAGTAATTGATAGGATTTTACACATGAATCCCTTGAGTTGTACATATTTTCTAGTTGGTCCATAATTATCATTCTTTCTATATATATATTTTTTTGGAAAAATGGTAAATTTTATTCCAAAATCAGCTCAAATAATTATATAATCATACAATCAGGAGTGGTCACCCACCCTTCAGGTTTCTATAGCAGTTACATCGAATTCTATATTATGTATAATTCCTATAGTAGGGGTGGTTAGCCCCTCAAAAATGCGTCGGTTCCATTTCCTCCAGACATGCTAGACAGAAGCTGCGAGCCGAACTCTGGCGGTCTTGAACCAAACCTGCCCTCTCCTTCACCGATCTCGGATCCCGGCGATGATATCTCCAATCCTCCGGCCTGTATCACATCCTCCTAGCGTTCTGCGGCTTTGCTCAGTCCAGATAGTCCAAGACACCTCACACTCAAAGAACAAGTGTCGTATAGACTCATTGTCCACATCACATAGCATACACTTCGGGTTGGGCACCTGGATCTCAAATGAGATGAGTCTGTCCCTCGTCAACAGCCGACCAAGAAGCAACCGGTAGACACACAGCTGCATCTTACGAGCCAGACCCTTGCACCAGATGAATTCATAGTCTGCGCTCGGGGAGAAAGTACGCCGCACAAGGTTGTAGCAGCTAATGGAACTGAAACTCCCCAGTACCCCCAGTAATTCCCGACGGATTCCAGGTCCAACAATCTGCTGGCTGTGTCGGGTCTATCTCCACCTCACGAATGGCATCTCCAAGCTCCACCGTATGTCGATATATCTCCGGTCGTCACTCTCCATTTCTGATAATATACCGGCAGGTCAACCCCCTGCCAGCCTCCCTGTGGGTCCGGTCGTCCAGAATCTCAATCAGAGATTGGCGCTCTAACCATGGATCCTGCCAAAGGTCAGTCCCAGCTCCATCCCTCATAGTCCTCCGGATTGCTGATTTGAGGACAGCTGTGACGTAGAATATGCTTGAAAGTGACAAAATGGTTGTTGTTGGAGGAGCAGGTCCAGAAGTTGTCCCCCCTTTACATACCGATTGTACATTCAATCAGCCCATAATGACCCACCCTTGATGAACCTCCAGGCCAGCTTCACAGCAGAGGCCTCCCTAACAGACTGCATGGGTCGAAGCCCTACTCTACCCTCCTCCCGAGGTCGACAAAGCTGCTCCCAAGATATCGCATGTGTGCCCCCCCTCCAGATGAAGTCGACACATATTTTCTCCACCTTTCGGATGGTGGCGACAGGAACCAGAATAGACTGGAGGGAGAAGAGTGCCAGTGCCGAGATGACCGATCTAACTAGCTCAATACGCCCTCCAAACGACATGTCAGCAGCCTGCCACCCTTCAACTCTCCTCTGAGCATATTCCACCAGACTGTGACAGTCAAGGTCCCGAGCATAATTAACTGTCAGAGGTACTCCTAGATATTTCACCGGGAGATTGCTTCTCTCAACTCCCAAAGCTTCCGCTCGTTCCTCCTTCAGAGAGCATAGGGAGCTGAAGTAGACACGGCTCTTCTCTCGGTTCATTTGGAGCCCAGTAAGAGCCTCAATTCCTCCAATAATCTCATAGATCGTGGTCATACCTCCCATAGAGGGGAGGAGGAAGACCTGGAGGACGTCAGCATAGATGAGATGAGTAACGGAGGGCTCAATCCTCCTGAACAGTGGGACCAGCCTCCCACTATGAACCGCCTTATCCATCAGACATGTGAGTACTCCATGACAAGTGTGAACAAGTAAGGAGACAGGGGGTCGCCTTGTCGGAGTCCTCGGTTGCTGTGGAAGAACCCATATGGAGTACCCTAGATGAGTACAGAGAAGGTATGGGTCGAGATGCACTCCCTAATCCTCGCAATCCATCGCTCGTCGAAACCTATGGCTAGCATCAGGTGGCACATGAAGCCCCTATTGTCCATGTCGTAGGCCTTCCTCAAGTCCAGCTTCACACACGCTTTCTTTCCTCCTGGTTTATTGAACCCTCTCACCATCTCATGCGCCAGAAGACTGTGCTCAGCAATCAATCTCCCTTTAATGAAGGCCGCCTGGTTCGGAGAGACCAAGTCCTGAATAATCTCCTCCATACGTCGGCACATAAGTGCGTAATTATTTTGTAAAGATAATTACAACACGCTATAGGCCGAAAGTCCGCCATCGAGGTCGCTCCTTCCTTCTTTGACACAAGGGTCATGAATGTATGATTAAGCTCCTTCAGCAACTTTTCCTCAGAGAAGAACTCCTGGACCGCCTCTAGCACCGGTACCTTCAGGGCCTCCCAGTGGCGTTTGTAGAACCCGCTGCTGAAACCATCCGGCCCCGGAGCCTTGTTGGGATCCGCCTTCTTGATGATAGCCTCCACCTCCTCCATAGTGACCGGCACGAGTAACTGGCTATTCCCATAGGGCGTCACCAGCTTCTTTATAATAATATCCGGAAATACAGAGAGATAGTCAGTCTGAAAGTATAGCTCTGAGTAATACCTGACAGCCTCCCCTTGGATCTTCGACGGCTCTCCAACCAGTTTGCCCTCACCATCAAGTAGATGGGAGAGTATTTCTATGTTGTCTGGACCGGACCACATCATAGAAGAACTTAGAGCATCTGTCCCCTTCTTCGAGCCAGGAGCATTTAGCACGCTGGGCCGCACTAATCTCCTTCTGCAGACGGAGGATGTTGACCTCCCCAATCAGCTCCTTCTCCCGTGCTGCTAAGGACTCATCCAGTATATCAGTTTGTATGGAGTTCTGGATGGTTCTAAGTTCTGCCTCCTTATCATCCAGGGAGGGCTTGGGCATTCTCTTCACCCAACTCCGGATAATCTTCTTTGTGCTCTTGAGGATGTGGACCATGCGGAACTGAGCCGTGCCCCCTTGCTTGCTAAGCAGACCCTCTTCTATCGTCTCGACGTACCCTCCAGAGAAAAACCAGCTGTTATACCGGAAAGGCCGCGACTTCCAGGTAGGCCGCTCTGTGAAGCCGACCCTATTAGGGGAATGATCACTCGTCCCAGCAGCCAGACCCTCTGCCACAGAATTTGGGAAGCACCAGAGCCACTCTCCATTTTCCAGAGCTCTGTCCAGCTAACAAGCCACTCTGTTGGCAACAACTTTGTTATGCCAAGTCCAGATGTGTCCCGTTCGTTTCAAGTCCTGAAGGCCCGTCTGAAGAAGACACCTCTGGAAATCATACAAGATTAGATCTGGAACAGGTCTGCCTCCCATCTTCTCCCTACGGTGAAGTAGAGCGTTGAATTCACCCATCAGGAGCAGCGGAAGATGCAATGAGTCAGCAGTAGCAGCCACTTTAGCGATATCCCTCCAAAGGCCCTCCCGCCGCTGCCTGTCATTGTGGCCATGGACCGCCCATAGCAAGAACCTGAAACCACCTTTATTGGAAAGGGAGACTACTATCAGCTGATTCGTCAACAAGATCATATCCCGTCCCAGCTGTTGCTATTTCATCTGACCCAGATCCTAGCCATGTCACACAGCGCCAAATTGTGAAGTTGGGCCCAATGGGGAGAGTCCGTCGGGTTAATGTCTTCTCTCCTTTAATCTTAGTCTCCAGCACTACAGAGATGCCACACTTCTCTCTGCGTAGGACCTCACATATCTCTTTCCATCTCCCTAAGGAGCATGCACCCCTGACGTTCCAAGAGATTACCGTCATTAATTATTAAGATAGTAGTTCCCCTGAACACCTTCTGGACCAGTACCTAGGGATGGTACTGCGTCCGTCAATGCCATGTCCTCCTCCACCCCAGACGAGATGGGATGCTGGTTCGCCGTTTGGGAGATTATCAGGGCCCAAGCCGGGTTGTCCACACAAAGCGGCTCACCGTGGCCAGGTGACCGGCCCTTCCCCCGGGGTGTCCGTCGCGTAGGAGGCCAGCATGTCTCTTCCTGCTATACACTCTCTCCTCGGAAGTACCTCCATCTCCTCCATGCTCTCCTTCCGATGCCGACATGCCTATGATAACTATACTCCTCTGAGCGGTGAAAGTGATCATAGCCCCACTGGGGTGTACCAGCTAAGGCGGGACAGTCACCATAGTCCCACTGGTGGTCACTGTCCGAGTTGGTATAGTCAGACTTAGCCCACTGGCATCCTCCATCATTCGGTCCCCTCCTGCAGGACCCCCTCGGCGCTCTCGTCCCCACTAGCAGTCTCTGTCACCCTGGAAGTTCCAGGTTCCTCAGCTGGCCCTGGTGGGGTCCCCGTCTTCTGTCCTCCGGAAGGGCAAGAACTAACGAGGTGCCCAAAACAGGCACAATGTGAACAGGTAGGTGGGACTATGTTATCACAGGCGACGCCTAGGCGCGCCTGTGACCTGGGGAAAATTTCCCTGGGTGAGGCGATGCTCGCCTAGGCGCCCGCCTAGGGTCGCCCAGGCGAAAAAATGACCCGCCTAGGGTCGCCTAGGGCCGCACAATTATATTTACCATCTTTTCTTGATGTTGAACATTTATTATTTCATCTTTTTGGCTTCTTATATTACTTTTGTGTTTATTGGTTAATGTTTATTGCTTATTAGTTATACTACATATTTGTTGTATACATAAATGCATAATTTTTTGATTCAAGAGCAGCAGATTCTGGGCGGACGCTTAGGCGACGCCTAGGCGAGGCGGGTAGCCTGTCGCCTCGCCTCGCCTAGTGTCCAATACAACATAGAGGTGGAACCCATTCATACTCAACCTTCTGGGTTAGAACCTCTCCAGAAGGGACTTCATATTCCAACAAGCTCGGGAGCTCTCCACCGGCCCTAATCTCTACGAACATCCGAGCATACATCAGCCTCGACCGAAATGCAGTAGCATCGTCAGCCTTGATCGGTTTGCCCACCAAGCTGGCGAGCCTCATGAGCAAAGGAATACTCCAATACTTGACTGGGAACTCCGGAAAGCGGATCCAAACATGGATAGCATTAAGGACTTCATTCTCGCACCGCAGTTCTGGAGTCCACTCTTTCAGAATGATCAGCCTGCTATCAAACGTCCAAGGCCCTCATTGGATAATCCTGGTGACGTCTTCCGCCAGTCCGAACTTCACATAGTAGAAGTCATTCTCTCTCGCAAATATCTCCATGCTTCCTTTAGGTTGCCAAACACGTGCCGCGTATGATCGGATCTGTCCATAGAAGGGCTTGTTCTCCAGCACATACATGACCAACGTGTTCTCCCAGAAGACTGTTACCTTCGTTATCTCCTCCGCTAGGAATGAGGCTCGAAAGCCACTCCCTACCTTCTTTGGTGGCACGTACTCCATAGATGCTGTGCAGTTGGGTTCCACTGGCTCATATATGTCAGCCCAGGACTTCCCCACAAGACGGGGGAACGTCCCCTGAGACCATGGGACGGCACCAGGTGGGGAGGACCCAATTCCCTGATCCCCCAAGTCAACAACTTTCCCTTTTCCTTTATTCGCCGCCGACGTCTTGGATCACCACCCAACCGATCTCCCACCAGCACTATTCCCCGTCTGGGAGGATCCCCCGGGGCCAAGGGACGTCTTCCGAGTCCCCGAACTATCTTCCATTCTCCTAACAGAGGTGTTGCGCGCCTTTTGGACCACCCTCCTTTCTCCGACTCCTGCATTCGCGACGTCTCGTAACCGTCGTCCAGCCACCGTTCTCCATCTGTCCTCCTTGAGATCCAGACGAGGATCCAGGTTGGAAAACACCAGCGTTGTCCCTGCCGCCGCCAGCGCCACCGCCGCCGCCGCCGCTGCCCCCGCCCGCAGGACCGCCGCCGCCTGCTACCCCAGCCAGCGCCGGCCCGGCGACCCATCGCCTGTGTACGCGCCCGCGTGCGCAGCACCTAATCCCGCGCCGCCATGTCCGCCGCCAACGCCCCCGCCGCCCGGGCATGCCACCGCTGGCCGGCCGACCCGCGCCGCTATCGTCGACGCCACCCCCCGCGTTCGTCCTGGCCAGACGAAGCCCTTTTGTCAAACCACCGTCGGCGCCGCCTGAGCCGCCATCGCTCGCGCCGACCACGGCCGTCCCGCCGCCGGCCGCTCCGACCCTTGCCGACCCACTGTCGGGGGGTGCCGCCAAATATTTCTGAATTCCGACTTTTAAACCTCGCCAAATTATTCCTGAAAGCGGAACTTGTGAATGTGCTGATAGCTGCCGCATCTTTTGGCTTCCTATGTGCTTCCAAAAGCAGGCCAAAATCAGCAACATAAGGTTTAAGTTTGTTGTTTATTTTTTTATTGAACACATTTATGTGCTATTTAAAAAAATATAAGCATAATCAGATGAGAGAAGATGTACCGAACCCGCTCTTGGACCTTTTCCCACCAATTTGAAGTTAGAGTAGAGCATAGGTAAAGTGGGATCTGGACTTCACATAACTCTCTCAATAGTTGTTTCAAAACTATACCAATCAATTTGCATAGTGTTAAACCCTAGTGGAAGAAACAACGGACCGAGTACGAAGTACGAAACCACTATGTATATTAACACTACAAAAAGTCTAAATTATCCTAGAGGCACCCCAACTATAGCGCTTGAGCATTTTTGGCACATTAACTTTTCAGTGTTCAATTTTGGCACCTTAACTACATAAATTGCTCTTGTGAAGCACCTTCCGTCCAAATTTAGTTACGAATAAGAGTTCATCATGAACAAAACAATAACAATATTGCTACTCATTTAATTACAAAAACTAACACATCACCCAACAACAAAAACAATTATTAAGGACCCAAAAATTGACGAAAGGTGTTTCAAAAGAGCAATTTATGAAATTAGGGTGCCAAAATCGAGCAATGGAAAGTTAAGGTACAAAAAAAGGCCCAAGCGCTATAATTAGGGTGCCACTAGGATAATTTAGCCCTACAAAAATAGTGTAATTTTGGCTGAGGTCACAGTGATCATTATCTAATAAGTGAAGGTTAAGAAATTACAGTAAAAAAGTTGAACAAAACACAAAAAGTTACATTGTCAAGGTTGAAACTGGAGTCGCATTATTCTTCACTAGGTTCTGGTTGTGCAGGATTGGATCTTGATTATTTTTTGATATATATCATATATTCTTCTTCCTCCATACAGATTTTTTTCCAGATACTTCTTACTGCGTCTTTTGTAGTTGAATACCTCTCTCAAATCTCTAAGATTAGCCTCAAATCTTTTTTCTTTGGTTCTTGAGCAGAGTGATGGGAAACATATCAGAACCAAAAAAAGGTTAAATAAATTAAATTTTTGGTTAAGATACAGGTAACCCCTCAAGGCACACAAGATTATCAACTGACCCGGCAATGTTTTTTTCATCACTAAACCTCCTGCCATTAGATTCTAAACAAGCTATTGAGCAAAGAGTGCACAACACCATTAAATGCTTGAGTGATGAAAATATAATGTTAGGACTCAGAATCTTAGTTGATTACGACACTAACAAGTCTTAGTTGATTACTCCGATTCCTTCCACATTCATCAATTATGTTCAATCACCTCCAAGTAAGGATCTAGATTGATTGTGGTGTTCTCATGAAACTGTGATTCTGTTACAAATAAACTGCTTAGCTAGAAAAAAAAGTGCGAGATTTGCATATTATGTTGGGAAAGTTTTTATTAAAAACATAGATGGCACGGATAGCAGTTACATTAGAGTAGCCTTGAAATAGACTACAGGAAAGACACCAGAATCTAATAAGGAAAAGAACTTGATACATCCTAGAAACAAGCTGTCATATGTTTCTTTTGCCGGATTCTACAGTTTCTAGAATGTAAGTATAAATTATAATAGGAAAGTTAGCCCAAGGGTTCTGTTATAGTGAAGTTTGGAGAGGAGAGAGAGAGAGAGAGAGAGAGAGAGAGAGAGAGAAAAGGAGAAGAGAAAATATGAGAAAAGAGAGTGCAAGGGGATAAAACCCTAGGTTGTACATCATGTGTATTTATCTTAGTATGCATGATGATAAATAGTTAAATACACCCACAATTACTATTGTACCCTCATAAGATAAATAACAATAATAACTCACCCTCACTCAAGCTGGAGCATATAGATTAGACATACTCAGCTTGCTACATAAATCAGAAAATGGACCATGAGCAAGTGGTTTGGTGAGGATATCACCTAATTGATCCTCAGACCGAACATAAGGAGTGACAATCTGTTTCTTCAGCAACAAATCACGAACAAAATGACAATCCACCTCGATATGCTTAATGCGCTCATGAAACACTGGATTATTTGCTATGAAAATTGTCGATTGATTGTCACAATACATTTCCATAGGAATAGGAACCATAATTCCCGTTTCATGAAGAAGAGACTATATCTACATAATTTCAGAAGTTGTATGAGCCATTACACGGTACTCGGCCTTTGCACTAGAACGAGCCACAATATTTTTCTTCTTACTACACGAGGTTAGAAGATTGTCGTCCACAAATGTACAATAGTCAGAAGTATACCTCCTATCATTGCGACTACCTGTCTAATCAGCATCACTAAATTCCATCACTATAAGCAACTGGGGAGGTTTGTACAACAAACCCTTTTCAGGTGCACCCTTCAAGTATCGTAATATACGAAAGATAGCCTCCCAATGTGGTTGCTGAGGGGCATGCGTAAAGTGACTAACTACTCCAACCGCATAGTGATGTCTGGTCGTGTAACAGTAAGATATATAAGTTTTTCAACCAGCCGTCTATAATGTCTAACATCCTCAAATAACTCTCTCCTGTCAGTATCAAGCTTGTCATGATAATCTATAGGAGTCTCAACTAGCCGTACTCAAATATCTTAGTCTCTGAGAGAAAGTCTAGAATATACTTGCGTTGCGACATATACACACTCTTCTTAAATCGAGCAACCTTGATTATAAGAAAATAAAGAAGATACAAATCGTTATTGTGAAATTGATGACTAAGATATGCCTTTAAGTCTACAATCCCAGCATGATCAGTCCCAGATATAATGATATCATCAATATAAACATAAACAATTAACACGATAATACCTTGTGAGAAAGTGACAAATGAATGATATGATGTGGTGCACCGGAACCTATATTGAATGAGAATTGAAGTGAACTTGTCAAACCAAGCTCGAGGTGACTGTTTCAGTCCATACAATGCTTTCTTCAATCGACATACGAGTATTCCACTTCCAGACACAACATACCTCGGTGGTTGATCCATATAGACCTTTTCCTGTAAGTCATTATGCAAGAAAGTATTCTTTATGTCCAGATGATATATAGGCCATTGACGATTAACTGCCACAGAGATAAGAACCGAACTGAACTCAGCTGAGCCATTGGAGAGAATGTTTCTATATAATCCACACTATATGTCTGGGTTTACCCTTTTGCAACCAACCGTGCCTTAAGGCGCTCAACTGAACCATCCGGATGATATTTAACAACGTACGCTCTTCTACAACCCACTCTTTGCTTTCCAACATGAAGTGATATAAGCTCCCAAGTTTGACTTTAATGTAAAGTACATATTTCCTTATCTGTTGCATTTTTTTCAACCAGAAGATGACATAGTCTGCTTAAGTTTTGGGAATGTAAATGGAAGATAATGAAACAACACATGCAGGAAAAGATAGAGAAGTACGGTGTAAAGAAACATAATTAGAGATGTAATACTTTTTTTTGTGGTACAAAGACATTTTCTTTTTCTTTTTTGAGAGCGCGATAGGAATATCATCTAGATCTGTGGTGATTGGAGCAGAAACAATATGAAAGCTGATTGGTTGGGTGTTGAATTCTGCAGAACTACTGGCTTGTCCTTGGATCTCTAGTAAACCTGTAAATGAGGAATGGAGACGAAAATTGATTCAGAAATGACCGAAAGTGATATGGAAGACACCAATCTTATAGGAATAGAATAAGATGGTCTCCTGATGGAAATAACGGGGTAGAGTCAAATAAGGTAACATCTGCACTGACATAATACTTACATGACTGTGGACTGTAACAATGATAGCTTTTTTGAGTACTAGGATAACCAAGAAAGACACTTCAGGGATCGAGGAGCCAACTTGTCTCGGTTAGGTTCCAAGTTGTGAACAAAAGCGAGACACTCAAATCCTCGAGGAGGTAAGGAAAAAGAGACATTTGGATCATGGTAGTTAAAGGCGCGCCTTGCAGAAAGGCGCAGCAGCAGCGCCTTGCACCTCACCAAACGAGGCGTCTTTCTTCGGGTGCACCCGAGGCGCGCCTTTCAGCAAGGCACAACCAATCAAAGGTGCGCCTAGGCGTGCGTTATGCTTTTTTTTTTTTTTGCTTTTTTTGTACAAAAAACTTTGAGGTAGGAAGATAGCCCTTACCTCCTACAAATGGGAGGGAGGTAGTTATTTTCATGGTTGTTACAGTTGAACTGGAAGAACTAAAATTTACTAAAAGCGTGGTAGGGAGAATACAAACTCTTGTTAGTTCTGTTGACTACTACCGATATTGCTGCTCTCCCAGTTCCTTGGTTATGTTAACATGGCTTTTTTTGTTTTAGTATCTTATTTAATTTATTTCTTACATTACTAATTTATTTATTTATACTATTATTATTATTTTATTTTTGCACCTCGTTTTGCTCGGGTGCGCGCCTTAAGTGCGCCTTGTGCCTCGGACGATATGGACCCTTTGCGCCTTGAGTGCGCATGCGCCTTTGACTATCTTGATTTGGATGTAACATGGAGAAGGGGACTTTTGTTTATTCAATACAGATAATGACATGCGACTAATTAGATTAACATGCAGTAAGAACAACATATGTCCAATACTGTTTAAGGACATGCATATTGAAGCCATATCTAAAATGTGTCGATGTTTGCGTTCGGCTATACCTTTTTGCTGAGAGGTGCGGACACAACTTGTTTGATGAATCATGCCACGATCAACACAGAAAGTGTTCACAAACGATTGAGTATACTTCAAATCATAATCAGAACGCAAAATTTTGATACTTTTAGAACATAGACTTCATTATAAAAGGTGGATACACATTTGGAAACTCATCTCTCTTTCATTAAATAGCACCAAGTCATTCTAGAATAATCATCAACAAAAAATAACAAAATATTGAAATATTTTCAGACTTTTAACTCTAGACGGACCCCAAATATCAGAATGAACAAGTTCAAAAGCTTACAACTAACGGCTCTCAACACGATGAGGAAAAGAACTACGATTATGATTGCCTAACTGACAAGTCTCACATTCAAGAATAGAAACATAACTCAAACTAGGAACAACTTGATACAACTTAGCCAAAGATGGATGACCCAAACGATAATGTTACCACAATGGAGAAGTAGAAACTGAAGTGAAAGTCTTTCCAGGTAAATTCAAGTAATACAACACACCTGTTTTATGCTCCGAATTAATCATCTTCTACGTTCCAAGGTCCTGAAAAACACAAAAAATGAAAGAAAATGTTACAGAACATTGAAGAGATTTGGTTAGCTAGCTCATATATAGCAAATGAAAGAAGAATTAGGCACATGTATTGAGTAAGATAATAACAGTAATCGAGTAGGGTGAATGGCACTTTTCCCAAGCACATGACGAGTATATTTTATAGGAATACGATTATGAAAAAGAATTTATACTATACATGTAAGAATTTGCTCCTGAGTCGATGACCTAAGAGGTAGGTGGTGACTGAGTTGCCAGAAAGGCACGATTACCTATATGTGCTATGGTTGCACTAGGTTGGGAGATGGTAATAGCAAGCGCGTTTAACTTCTGGAGAATTTGTTCAAGTGAAGATGAGGTATCAGAAGTTGAAGTTTGATTTAAACCATAAGCATCATCTGTAGAATCAGAAGTGGTGAATTGGGACTGCATATTTTCATCATGCACTTGATGCGCTTATTGTAGTTTACCCCATCCGTTCCAAGAGTAGTCTTCAATGTGACAAAAGTATTCCATAATAGTTACACTTATGTGGTTGACCACAACCATCACCACCACGACTACCACCTCGACCAAAACTACGACCTTCATCTCGACCAAGGTAGTCAAAGACGCAAGGCGCACTCGAGGCGTAAAGGGTCCATATCGCTCTGAGGCGCAAGGCGCGCGCCCGAGCAAAGTGAGACGAAAGAAAAAAACATAAATAAATAAATAAATTAGTAATGCAAGAAATAAAACCAAATAACATGTTAAAACCAACAAAACATGTTAAAACATATCCAAGTGAACTAGCAGAACAACAATAACACTAAACAAAACTAACAAAAATTTGTATTCTTCCTACCACGCTTTTAGTAAATTTTAGTTTTTCAAGTTCAACTGTAGCCAACTTTGACAACCGTGGAAAGGGTTACCTCCCTCCTACTTGTATGAGGTAAGGGTTATCTTTCCGCCTCAATTTTTTTGTAAAAAGTAAAAAACACATAAGGTGCATCTTTTCTTGGTTGCGTCTTGGGTGCACCCGGAGAAAGGCGTCCGTCTAGTGAGGTGCAAGGCACAAATGTACCTTGCTGCGAGACGCGCCTTTGACTACCATGATCTCTACCACCACGACCGCCACCATGTCCACCACCACAACCAGCACCACTAGTAACTAAGACAGAAGAGTTATTACTCGGCACCACAATACTCTGTTCTAGAAATGAACGATTGAGATATGAGAAAGTATATGTTACTGTAGGTAACTATTCTTCAGCAAGGATCTGAGCCTTATAAGGTTCGAGCATATGATCTAAGCCGGCTAGGATAAGTGAAAAATGAAACTCCTTTCGTTTGTCGTTGAACTTCCTTCAAATCAATAGTAACAAGATCATATTGCAATAGTTCTTCCCACAGAGCCTTCTTTGAAGCCGGATATTCATTCACATGTTTTTCATTCTACTTTGTATTAAACAATAACTCGTACAATTCACAGATATTAGCCACATTTCGCTTCTGCGAATATGATTCTTCTAGAGATGTCCAAATCTGTTTGGAGGATTCACATCACTGAATATTAGAGGCGATGTGTGGCTCCACACTATGTCACAACCACGACATAACATATGCATCTGCACTCATCCAATCCTCATACTTGGCGGACGTTTGAGGCGGGAGTTTCTCCATCAAAAACTTTAACTTATTCTTCGCCCTCAACACTAATTTGATAGACTTGTACTAGGCAAGGTAGTTCGTACCATTGTTTTACCGGTGTAATCGATTTTTTTCAATTCATCATTGTGAATACGAGTAAAAGGACGACCATCCCCACTACCAACACTATTAACCTCGTCAAAAGATTCGGTCCTCACCGTACTTACAAATGCAACTTACAAATGCAACAGAAAGACGAGATCTCTGGAACCTAGATCTCACGACGAACCAAAACCGACTACGAACAACCACGAAGATCTATATAAACCCTAGATCTCACAAGCAACGAAGACTATCCAGCACGAACATCGAGATATCTAGAAATCTTAGATCTCATAAACAAACCACGAAAGACCACGAACTACGAACGACGAATCACGAATCACGAAAAACAAGCGAAAAATACACCACCAAACAATGCCTTTTTTTTCCGGGCATGTCGCCCCAAATCCCCGTCAAACTCATTGCCGAGTTCGATCAACGACATTGTGGATGTGATTTGCAATACCTTCAAGTTGCTCTGATACCAAGTTAAGTTTGGAGAGAAGAGAAAGAGGAGGAGAAGAGAGAAAATGAGAAAAGAAAGTACAAGGGTTAATCCCTAGGTTACACCTCATGTGTATTTATATTAATATGCATGATGATAAGTACACCCACAACTACTTCATTGTACCCACATAAAATAAATAACAACAATAACTCTAACAATCTTCTTTCCTTTTTCTTCTTTTGTGTTGCTACATATCTAATTCCTCGTGGATGAACAAGACTAGGATTCTGCAAATTTTTGTTATTTTGATAATTTGGAGTTCTTAATAGCTACATTTTCTTTTGTTTCTTGATAAGCAACAAGTTGTTACTTTCTTTATTGCTAAAGTATTTTAGTCTTCGACTCTTATGACTCTTAAAGAATGGTTACATTTTGTTTGACGATTGTAGTATGGAAATTGAACCATATTCTTAGCTTATGTTTTATTATTGATCATTTCACTTATTTTTTATTATTTTTAATATTATCATAAATTCTTTATAGTATATATAGAGAAGAAAATTTGGCCATTCATTTGGCTCTTTGTTTTGTTGGTATGTTGATTTTGAAAGCTTACGTAGACAATACTTTGCTTGGAAGGATTCTCTCCCCTAGGGGTTGGAATGTATTTTGTATCGTCATCGAACTAGTCACTTTTGTTAATCAATAAAAGTTGTTTGGTTTTATATATATATATATATATATATATATATATATATATATATATATATATAATCATAAATTTTTAGTTAAAAATTTCTAATACCCGAAAAATAAAACTTGCACCCCTAAAAATTTCTAATACCCGAAAAATAAAACTTGCACCCCACGCCTTGGGACTTAACGTCTCGTCGAGAGGGGACCTAAACACCCCACCTTTGCCTTTTAAAACAATGCTCCAAGTTTGTTCATCCTTGCTAGTTGGCCTACTACCCACCATTGCAACAAAGTGGTATCAGAACGATTATGATATCCAACCGTTTCGTCTCTCTGCCCTGTGCAATCAATAAGTAGAGGGCAAGTAGGCCTGTGTGAATCGTGAACAGAGATCCTGTTCACCTTCAAAAGAAGGTTTGGTTTAATGAGTTTGTAAAGGTTTAGGATTAGGTTTTTTTTAAAGGTAAATATAAGAAAGATAATATGTTAAGAGATGGAGAATTTGAGACGAATATTTCTTAAACATAGAATACCATCCTTTGCTTCCAAGACTATCATGATAAGCAAATAAAAGCACATCTTATGATATGATTTTTCAGCCTTTCAGTGTCGAAGTCCGACAAAAGTTCTAACGTGAAGGAGTGAAGTTGTCCTTAGCATATTGGAAAAATGCTACTTCACCAATCTCTACCAGTGTTCTAAAAGGCGGGTGCTGGGCGGCTAGGTGCCGCCCAAGATTCTACCGGAATCGGCTCTCAGGCGTTTCGGCCAAAAAAGCGGCCTTAGGCGCCCGCCTAGGTGGCTCAAGGCGGTGGGGCGGCCGCCTGGTTAGTTTTTAAATTTGTTTTTTTAAAGTCAAGGATTCGACCTGAAACTCGAAACCCGAAACCCAATAACCCTTACATACCTAAAACAAGAAGAATGAAGCAGCAGCCGCAGAGCCATTTTTTAGGAGAAGAAAAGAAGAAGACGCAGTAGCAGGAGCAGCCAACCCAGGTTAGGTCTTCTCTTCTCTTCTCACTCTTTTTCTTCTTTTTCTTTTTCAGTCTTCTTTTTCTTCTTCTCAAACTTTATTTTTCTTCTTCTTCAATCTTCACTCGTCTGTTTCCTTTTCTTTTTTCCTTCACGAGAATAATATATGCTGCACAGTGACATTTTTATGGGCTACATCCACTGCACAATGAAGAAAAAAACGTGAGTCAGTGAAAAAAATATAATAGTGAGTCAGTAAAATATAATAGTGACTCAGTGAAAAAACACAAAAACAATATTTATGGTGCACAACTGCTGCTGCATAATATTTTTTTTATTGTGTTTTATATAATATATTTTTGTTATGTGAAACAGAAAAAAATGTCTGGAAGTGGATCTAATACGACATCATCCGACAATGTAAACATTTCAAGTTCATCAATACTTAGACGTTCCTCTACCGATATTGGATGAGAGTATGGTGCACTTGTTGATCATACAAATTTAGACAAATTAAAATGCAAATTATGTGACAAAATTTGTTCTGGAGGGATTTATTGGATCAAACAACATATAGGACATATTAAGGGAAATGTGGCCTCATGTCCGAGATCTACGAAAGAAGATCAAGATAAATGCAATGCGGCTATTGAAGCTAGCAAAGTCTAGAAGGAGAAGAAAAAACAAGAGGAAATCATAAGGAAAAAGGTACAAATTGATGAGAAAGATGAAGAAGAAGAAATTGAAATTGTGGGATCAAAGAAAAGACCACATTTTCTTGGAGCTATGGACAAATGGGCTACATCCATCAATCCCGATAGTGGGACAAATCCGGCAAAGAGGCTAAGACAACAAAATATGAATGAGACATTATTCAAAGAAAAGACGGAAGCTGTGCATCAATATTTGGCTAAGTGGGTGTATGAGGCAGGCATATCTTTCCATGCTATTACCCTTGATAGCTTCGACCGGTTCATTGAAGCCATTGGTCAATTCGGTCCAGGTTATCGAAAGCCAAGCCAATATATGTTGAGGGAACCACTTTTGAAGAAAGAGATGGAAAAAACTAAAAAGTCACTCAAAAAGCACGAAGAAGAATGAGCTAAAAGTAGTTGTTCAGCTACGACCAACGCTTGGACCGACCGTAAGAGGAGTATCATGAACATGTGCAGTAATTGTATTGAAGATATGAATTAGGAACATATTCATACATAAGTATTAATGGTAAAATGTTTTTTGCTTAGGGACTAATTTTTTTTATTCTTTCCATAAGGTACAAGTTTTCATTGTTCACAAGAAGCTTCAACAGATGCGCACACTGGGGAATATATTCCATTATGTTGACAAGTGCATTGAAGAAATTGGGCCCGACAGTGTAGTTCAAGTTGTGACGGATAATGCGTCAAATAACATGGCGGCCACCAGGTTATTAAAGGAGAAGAGGCCTACTACTCACACAATAGGTCTTATGCTTGAAGGGATTGCTAAAATTCCTAAGTTCAGTGATGTGATCGAGAAAGCAAAGGCATTCACAGTGTTCATTTATTCCCATCATAGGACATTGGCTATGATAAAAAAATATACAAAAAGACGTGACATAGTAAGACCGGGTGTGACTCGATTTGCAACTGCATTCTTGACTTTACAAAGTTTGTTTGAGAAGAAGCATCAATTTCATGCAATAGTGGGTTCTTCTGATTGGGAATCAAGCAAATTGTGTCATGGTACCGCAAAGGGAAAGAAAGCCTATGCCATTGTGGTCAGTGCAAGCTTTTGGTCTGGTGTAGCACTATACTTGCAATTGTTTGCTCCATTAGTCAAAGTTACTTAGATTGACCGATGGAGATAAAAAGCCATTAATGAGATCTATTTACGGCGAGCTCAAGCAAGTAAGAGAACAAGTAAAGACTGTGTTTCAGAACAATGGGATGAGCTATAGGCCGATCATTGAAATGATTGATTCGAAAGCCGCGTGTCGTCTTGATAGCCCATTGCATTTGGCAGGATACTTGTTGAATCCTTATTATGCGTATAAGGATACTAGTAACTTTGATGATCCAACACTTAATGATGGCCTTATACAATGTGTTGAGACTTTCTTTCCCGATGATTTGGACATGCAAGATCAAATCATGAATGAGGAGTTGAACAAATACAAGATAAAAGATGGTTCATTTGAAAGACCTTTGGTATTGAAAGGATGTATGAACAATGATGACAAGTATAATGCAGGTATAACTATGTAATTATTTAATAATGTTTGACTTATGTTTCATTGAAATTGAATTTCTATTTGCTAATAATTGCAATTCATTTTGATCAATAGTACTTTGGTGGTCAAACTATGGAGGTTCTAACCCCAATTTGTTAAGAATTGCAAAAAAAATTCTAGCTTTAACTACAAGTTCTTCCGAATGTAAGAGAAATTGGAGCACATTTGAGAGGGTAAGTATAATATAATCATAGATTCATAATACTTACTACTTTGTTATTAATTTCAATAATAAAATACATATCTAACTTTTTATGATTTTTTCATGTACATTCAAAGAAAAGAAATAGACTAGATGTGGAAATGTTGAACAATCTAGTATACATGCAATTCAATGCAAAACTTATAAACAAGAAGAAAAAAGAGGTGACTAATGATGTGCTACATTCTAGTGTGCCAACACATGCTCAAGGATGGGTGGTAGAGGGTGGTAATGATGATGAAGATGATAGTGGACCACACTCGGGACTTACTTGGGCAATGGTTGCACAAGCATCGGGTGCAGACGACTACTTACAACCTAGAAGAAGTAGCAGCATTGCCGTGCCAGAGCAAGAAGTTGAATCGGATGATGGCACCGAAGATGGAGGAGATGAGGATGTTGAGTGTGAATCTGATGATCCTTCTACACCTTTTGTTGATTATGAAAATGAAGAAGTGGGGTCCGTGCCGACGGACACTTCGAGGAAAGAGATGGGATATTGTTATTTTGTATTGTTATTGCTATATTTTGTTATTGTTAACTATTTGAATTATGTTTGAACTTGTAGTCTTGTACTATGAATTTGACTATGTTTAGTTATTATGAGAGGCTTTGAATTTGGGGTATAATTTTTACTTAAGCATATGTAACTTAATTTCCATCACAAATGATGGATTATATGGGTTACAAAATAGAACTTGAAATTCTTTATACAATATTGTTGCTTATCCGCATTGACCCTTGGCTCAATATTCGATGGGCCCTTCTTGGTCAAAATTTCTCTAATGCCCATACGAGAAGCACTGAACTCGACCATGAGCTTCTTGAATTTTGAAGTGCAAGCACCAGAGCTACTTTCACTTTGAATTTGATCTCTTGGAAGCTTTGACCAGGAAGGCCAAAAGAACTATGATCACTCGCGGCACCTGGTAAAGCTCATGATAATGTTGAATTCTTTGGTGGCATTGCTATGAGAACAGCCCATGAAAGCCTCAATATTGCTTAGAAGGTGGTCCATATGTTGAGTGCTTTAATGTTTCTTTCTTTTGTTTTGTGGAAATATATATGACCAGGCTAGAACCAAAATGTGGTCTAAACAGCTTCCTGAATATTTTTGCTCGGTTGTTCATCCAATTCACTAAGGGTACTTCGGTGCTCTCAATTAATGAATTATAATATTGTGCATGCTTTTTTTTACTTGTGCCATACAAATGTCTTTTCTTCTCTTTTGTGGTGTACCTTCAATTACAATAATCAATCCTTTTTACTTGAATTTGAAGGTGGCAACCTTTATCGTTCAAAAAATACTACTGGACGATGTTGGACTTCGGTATATTTGCGCTACAGCAGAGCGGTTCTTTGCACTGGGCAGTGTTCTAGGGAATATGGTTGTAACACTTGCTGAACAACCCTCGACACGACTACTAAAGCATATAATCCGTTGCTACCTTAGGCTGTCAGACAATCCACGGTTTGTCCATGACCTAATTATGGCATTTTATATTCTATTATTATTTTCATTTTAGAATTGTTTACATGTGTCCCTAATATTTGTCTCAAATGGCACAGGGCATGTGAAGCTCTGCAGACTTGCTTACCAGAAATGTTAAAGGATGGAACTTTCAACAACTGCCTTCGTGTAAGTTCTGTCATACAAACTATCATAACAATCAAGCAATTTTTGGTTTGAATTTTTACATATATATTATTGCAGTGAGATTAACAAATATTGTTTGGTCCTTTTGACTGCTTGTAAGGAGGAACCTTGTCTGCATTATAGCTGAAGCTGTAATTTATAGTTCATGCATTTAGTACTATCATGGAGTGCCCTCCTGAGAGCATTTGCCCACACTAATGCCTCCATAGCTAACTTTGCATCCCAGTTTTGTGTTTGATTCTTAAAGTCTCTCTAGATTTAACGATGGGAGTGGCAGTACTCAAGTTCTGAAAGATGTAAGTTATCATGAATTTGTTCAAAAGAAAGTAATGGGTGCTGAATTCAATTCCTTCCACTAAATATGTCTCTCATTGTAAGTGGTGCCACCAAAGTCGTGCTTACTAGTTTAGGGATGGAAGAAGTATGGTTAAGTTGGGATTGGATGGGTTAGATTTGCTTGGTTTTTGTTATGTCAGAGTACTAGGTCTATTTAACTTGGGTCCAAGGTGATGGTGTTAATTGTTGGCACTAGCTAAAGTGTTCAATATGGAGTTGAAAGAATAAGGACGCCCACAAATTGGACCAAGTGGTTATATGAAGTTTAGCTCCTATTTGGCTTTTTGTCATTTTGAGAATCTGAAGACTTGGAACTAGCAAAGGCTACTCAGCATGAGGTTTGGTATCATGTTCGTGAAATTCATTCATACAAGTCAAACTTTAGCACTTCTAGCTTGTAGTACTTCTGAAGATATTCATGTCCTCTTTAGATAACGGAAAGACGTGTATTATACTCCAGGATATACTCCAAAACTGAAATATCTATCCATATTTGGTTATCATGTATATGGTTGCATATAGAACATGGAAATTGATTGGAGGTGAGCAAATAAGCTTTTAGAATTCATGAAGAAAATATGTTCAACCTACAAATCACAATGGTTATGACGTTATCACTAGATTTTTTGTTGAGAACCAATAAGGGACTTTAGTCCCACATTGGAATATGTAGTATGAAGAGGAGTTGGAACCTCTATAAGTAGCAAGTAGTAGCCCATCAATAAAATCATCCCATTATTCATTTCTACATGGTATCAGAGCCATAACTCATCCACCTCTCTCTCCACAAAAAAAAAAAAAAAAAATTCCCTCCCGTTCCCGACCCCCCCTCCCTGCTCCAGCCCCCCCTTTCCCGCTGCTGCCGACCCCCCTGCGCACCCCGCTGCCCCCCCCGGTTGCTGATCCCATAGAGAGATCACCAACCCCCCCCCCCCCCCTCCGCTGCTGGAGTTAACCCCCCCCCCCCGCCCCCCCCCCCTCCGCTGCCAGATTACCCGACCCCCCCTGCTGCTGCCGACCCCCCTTCCCCGCTGCTGCCGGATCCCCCTAACCCTCCCCTCCCCCGCCTCCTTGTTTTTACTTGGTGTGCCGGATCCCCCCCTTCCCGCCTCTTTATTTTTACTTGGTGTGTCGGATCTTCCTCACCGCTTCCTTGTTTTTACTTGGAGTGTCGGTTCCCCTCCCCTCCTTGTTTATACTTGGAGTGCTGGAACAATCGATCATGCAAGGAGTAAACGACCCATGTCGTTGTTTTCCTTGTTCGATGTAATGCTGTTCTAGTTGCTCGTATACCTGAGGAATATCTGTGAGGCGGCTCCTTGTTGTTCTCCTCCCTCCGGTCTCAACAGTTGACTACGAAGACACAAGAGATCGGGACACAAAGCAGTTAGACGACAAACGACGAAGACGACGACTTGGGATACAACAAGACCTCACACAGATTGACGACGTCATGGATGCAATCAGTGGAAAACTGACGGCACAGGAGATGCAGGCCTTGGTTGATGATATCTTGTCCAAGAGATTGACCGAGGCGACCCCACGTGTAACCCATACTGATGTGGATCCGTCACCTTACAAGATGGAGAAGTTGGAAAAGCTAGAGACGAAGTTGGAAGGAACTTCCAACTACTTGAAATGGTCGCGGCAGGCGATGCGGATGCTGAAGGGACGTGGCTTGGTAGGCTATGTCAATGGCCAAACCAAGGCGCCAGCCGATCCCTCCTCAAAGGAGTTTGCTATTTGGAAGATTGTCAACAACGTAGTGGCGGGGTGGTTGACAATCTCATTGACCGACCAGGTGTCGGACAATGTTGAGGCGATAGAGGCTGTTGCTGATATATGGCAGACTTTGAAGGATATGTACTCCGGTTCGGGCAACCCTATGCGGGTCTTCCAACTGCAGGATGAATCCGATAGGGTGACCCAAGACGAACGTACCATCTCTGAGTATGTAGCCCTGTTGAAGAAGTACTGGTCTGATCTGGATCACTATGATCCTCTTGGAATGGAAGATGCACGGGTTGAACCTGCATTTGCGAAGTATTTTCAGGCGTAACTGGAGTATATTTTGCGGCAGTGAATGATGAAATTTTTGAAGGGGCTCAACCCGGTGTTTGAGCAGAGAAGGAATGTACTCCTAGCCCAACCCCAGCTTCCAAACTTAGAAGGGGTTATAGCCGCCATGGCACATGAAGAAGCTCGGTTGAAGTCGATGTCCAACAAGGGCTACTTCCAGGGGGAGCAAGCCGCTGTTGAAAAGTTTGCTCTTGCCGCTTCAATCCGCCTCCCTCTGCGGGCGATGTTTGTCACAACTGTGGTGACTCCGGGCATTACATCAGATTTTGTCCAAAATTTCTGCGAAGTCAGTCGAGTGATCGCGGACGGGGCCGTGGAGTACGTCGTGGTGGTAGAGGAGGATATGCTGGTCGAAGGAAAAATTCTTTTGAAGGACAGCGAATCTGGCGGAAGAAGGGGAAGAAAAGCAGCTGGCTGAAATAACCCCTCTTGAGAGGGAGTTCCTCGCGAGGTTACGCGGCTCGAAGCAGGGATCGGACGACAGTCTCGACCCTCATGCTGTATCATCTACCTCGGAAAATCACATCACTTGCTTTGCCCAAACCAGCACAGGTATACTTGCGCATGCTCTTGTATCTGACCATCAGCTAGGTTGGATTATGGACTCTGGGGCATCTCGCCATGTCACGGGGTCCCGCGGTGAGTTCCAGGACTATACTCACCTACCGACGCCGGAGAGCATTCAGACTGCTGATGGTACCTCTAGACCTGTAATGGGTAAAGGCACTGTTGCATGCACCCCTTCCCTCACTCTCACCAATGTCTTACATGCTCCGTCTTTTTCTGTCAATCTTATCTCTATTAGTGCCATTATCCTTGATCTTAACTGTACTGTTTCCTTTGACACTCCTACGATAATTTTTCAGGAGAAGTGGACAGGACGACGACTAGGGACTGGCACATGGCATAAGGGGCTATGGTACTTGGACAGGACCGGACTGGACACAGCACTGGCATCTCTGGTCGCAAGCGCACAACCGGACGCTTCACGTCGCAGTGTAGAAGACGAATTGTTACTCCACCACCAGCGTGTCGGGTATTCTTCCTTTAAAGTTATTAGTCGAATGTATCCGTCCTTATATCAAAGGGCTAATAAAGAAGTTAGTTTGTAATGCATGTGAGTTGGGCAAACATACCAGAAGCTCCTATGTGAGCTCTGGAAATAAAAGTTTTGCTGTTTTTGATATGATACATTCGGACGTATGGGGTCCTTGTCCTACCACAAGTATTAACGGATTTCGATGGTTCGTCACTTTTATTGACTGTTATACCCGCGTGACATGGGTCTACCTTATGAAGAATAAAAGCGACGTCTTTGAGGCTTTTCAGGATTTTCATCACCGGGTGATAACACAATATAGGGCTAAAATTAAGTGTTTCCGGTCTGACAATGGGACGGAGTACACAAATAAGCGGTTTGCTGAGTATTTATCCACTCATAGAATACTACATCAAACCTCATGTGCCTATACACCGGCACAAAATGGTGTGGCCGAACGGAAGAACAGACACCTGCTGGAGGTCGCACGGATGATGATGCTGGCTATGAATGTCCCAAAACACTTATGGGGGCAGGCTGTATTGACGGCCTCTTATCTCATCAACCGAGTGCCTTCTCAGGTATTGGACTGGAAGATACCGTTGGAGATGCTTACTGGTGCAGCTACATACATTGTTCTCCCGAAAGTATTTGGGTGTGTGTGTTTTGTCCAAGATAATATGTCAGGAGTTGGCAAACTGGATCCTAGAGCGGTTAAGTGTGTATTTGTCGGGTACACAGCGACTCAGAAGGGATACGCATGTTAGAGTCCAGTTGAGCGGAAGATGTTTGTAAGCATGGACGTTACATTCAGAGAACTGGAACCATACTATGGTTCGGATGCAGGTTCAGCGTTTGGTGACACACCTAACACAGAGGGTGTTAGACGTGAGGGGGAGATAATAAGTCCAAACGTGGTAGTCGGATCGGTCCCGTGCCCGGTCGTGGAAAATTGGACGAAAGGGGGGATAGCAGTGACTGATACGGAGAATGAAGAAGAAGATACATATGTTACGCAGGGGGAGACAAGGAAAAAGGAGCTCCAAGTCTACAGAAGGAGACAACAGAAGTCCAGTACTGTGCCGTGCCCATTGCCTACTGTACCAAGTCCCTCGTCTACTTCTGCCCCAACTCTTGAAGATGTTGACTCCACACTGAATCACTCTGATTCTGATACGGATCTCTCTGACTTGGATGGTATGATCTCTCCACCACCTATTGCTCCCTTAAGGAGATCTTCTCGCATCAATGCGGGTAAGGCTCCTAGTCGTTATGATGATTATGAACATGACATTGCCAATTTTTTGTCTTATTCTAACATTTCTCCGAATTATCGAGCCTTCATTGCATCGTTAGACTCTACTTCTTTGCCTAAGTGTTGGCAGGAAGCAAAGAAAGATCCAAGGTGGAAAGCTGCAATGATGGAAGAACTTGGGGCACTAGAGAAAAATAAGACATGGGAGCTGGTTCCATTACCCAAAGGGAAGAAAACTGTGGAATACAAATGGGTGTAAACAGTGAAGGAGATGCCAGAAGAAAAAGTAGAGTGGTACAAGGCGAGGTTGGTTGCAAAAGGATACACACAATCATATGGCATCGACTATGATGAGACGTTTGCCCCAGTAGCGAAAATGAGCACGGTAAGAACTCTGGTCTCCATTGCAGCAAACTATGGGTGGAAGCTATACCAATTAGATGTGAAGAATGCCTTTCTCCACGGGGACCTGCAAGAAGAAGTGTACATGGAGCTCCCGCCAGGATGCTACGCGACAGAATCAGACGGAGGAACATCGCGTGGAAAAGTGTGTAAACTAAAGAAGTCGCTATACGGGCTCAAGCAATCTCCTCGAGCCTGGTTCGACAGATTCAGAAAGGCTGTTACTGGCATGGGATACCATCAAACAAATGCAGATCATACAGTCTTTCTTCAACATGTAAGAGGCCACATTACTATACTTGCTGTATATGTGGATGATATAGTAATCACATGTGATGATGAGGTCGAGATCACTAAGCTGAAATCAAAACTCGTGAAGGAGTTTGAGATGAAGGATTTAGGAGCGATGAGGTACTTTCTGGGTATCGAGGTGTGTGACGACGAACAAGGAATTGTTCTCTCACAAAGAAAATACGCACTAGATCTACTAAAGGAGACATGGATGCTGGGATGCAAAGCAGCAGTCACTCCAATTGACCAGAAGTGCAAGTTGGGAGCAGAAGCAGGAGAGTCAGTTGATCGTGAAAGGTATCAAAGACTTGTAGGGAGATTGATTTATCTGGGGCACACTCGCCCTGATATCTCATTTGCGGTGAGTGTAGTGAGTCGCTACATGCATAATCCAAGAACGGGTCATATGGAAGTAGTGTTTCAGATCTTGAGATATCTGAAAGGGACGCCGGGAAAAGGGCTATGGTTCAAGAAGAATGGACGCATAGAAGTTGAGGGATACTGCGATGCAGACTGGACGAGTTGCATAGACGACAGAAGGTCTACCACGGGGTACTGTATCTTTGTTGGAGGAAACCTGGTCTCATGGAGAAGCAAGAAACAGTCGGTGGTAGCACGGTCGTCAGCTGAAGCAGAATACAGAGCAATGACTCTGGGAGTGTCAGAGTTACTGTGGGTGAAAGCACTGCTGACAGAGTTGAAGCTGGATAATGGAGCACCGTTACATCTTCTGAGCGATAGTCAAGCTGCAATAAGTATAGCCAACAATCCAGTTCAGCACGACAGAACGAAGCACATCGAGATCGATCGATTCTTCATCAAGGAGAAGCTGGAACAAGGGATACTGAAGATTGACCATGTTCGCTCAGAAGAACAAGTTACAGACTGTCTGACTAAATGTCTTAGTTTATTGAGTCTGTCAAAGCTATGTAACAAGATGAGGATGATTAATATCTATCGCCCATCTTGAGGGGGAGTGTTGAGAACCAATAAGGGACTTTAGTCCCACATTGGAATATGTAGTATGAAGAGGAGTTGGAACCTCTATAAGTAGCAAGTAGTAGCCCATCAATAAAATCATCCCATTAATTATTTCTATATTTTTATATATAATCATAGTAACTATCTTTATACTATCTACGATGGATGAATGGATGGATGATGGTTATCTTGTTTCATGAAACATGAATACAAAGTTAGAGTCGGATCGGGCTGTTTGTATTGGTTTACACCCTATGCAGGATACTGATGTAAACTCTACCTCTATGTGAATGTATGTTGAATTTATGTTTACAGGAAATTGAATATAGCTCAAAACTCACCATAGTTGAATAAAGCGGATTCGTCTTCACGTTTTAATCAATGCTTGATATTTCTGTCGTCTGCACAAAGATACTGGTAAAGTAAATAAATCAGAGATGAGAAAGAAAAGAAAAAAAGGAGAAATTATGGAATGCCCAAAAACTAAAAAAGTTTTATGTAAAACCCACCGCTAAAAAAACTTTCATCGCGTGCCCAGAATTAGAGAAACTTATCCAAAGCGGGTTCCAAATGACCCTTTTGCCCTTCCTTTTAATTTATTGAAAACACCCACGAAACTGCTCTTAAAAAAATGTTTCGATACTTCATCTTCTTCCATACGCTGCTCACTTTCGAATGTAGGTTTTCTCCTCAAAAATCTTCAAAAACTCGTCGGAAAATTTCGGAAAGACCGAGACAAACGGCAAAAGTGCTAAAACGGAGGTCCAAACATCATTTTTTTGTGATTCTAAAATTTCGAAAGGCCGTCTAACGAAAAAACTGTTACTTTCAGTCTCCTCGACGATACGCTCATTTTGCGACAAACGGGACCTCGTTTCGACCTCCCAGTCAAAAGTTATGGCCCTCCAAAGTTTCAGCTAACCATAAAATGCAGGAGAATGGCCATTCTCCGTGTTAGAACACAAAAAATGTTAATTTCGCATGAGGGTGGTCATTCTCCGTGTTAGTAACACGGAGAATGGCATTCTCCGTATTAGTAACACGGAGAATGGCATTCTCCGTCTTAATTTACACGGAGAATGACCATTCTCCGTGTTAGTAACACGGAGAATGACATTCTCTGTCTTAATTTACACGGAGAATGGTCATTCTCCGTGCTAAATTACACGGAGAATGACCATTCTTCGTCATAATTTAGACGAAGAATGGCCATTCTCCGTCTTAATTTATACGGAGAATGCCATTCTCCGTGTAATTTAGCACGGAGAATGCCATTCTCCGTGTAATTTAGCACGGAGAATGGTCATACCATTCTCCGTGTTAGAAACACGGAGAATGCCATTCTCCGTGTTAAATAAAACGGAGAATGACATTCTCCGTGTTAAATAAAACGGAGAAGGACCATTCTCCGTATAATTTAGCACGGAGAATGGTCATTCCAGTGTTAAAACGCAGGAGAATGGACATTCTCCGTCATTTTTTACAACGGAGAATAGTCATTCTCCGTCTTTTTCGACACGGAGAATGGTCATTCTCCGTGATATTAACACGGAGAATGACCAATCTCGTGTTAACATGGAGGAGAATGGTCATTCTCCGTATTAAAAAAGATGGAGAATGACCATTCTCCGTGTTAAAACCACGGAGAATAGCTATTCTCCGTACTAAAATGACGGAGAATGGCCATTCTCCGTCACTTTACCACGGAGAATGGCATTCTCCGTGTTAAAACCCATAGAAAATTGTTATTCTCCGTGGTTTTTAACACGGAGAATGCCATTCTCCGTGGTTTTTAAAACGGAGAATAGTCATTCTCCGTCATTGTAGCACGGAGAAAGGTCATTCTCCGTGGTTTTAACACGGAGAATGGTCATTCTCCGTAGTTTTAACACGGAGAATATTTTTTTTTAGAAAATTTTTGTCAGAAATAAAGAGTTTCGTTCTTCTTTCAAAACGATGATAATCCTTATGGAAAAGAAGAAGAAAGATCTTCTCTCCACAATTGACCTAATCGTCGGAAAACTTCAAATGTCTCCACGATGAAGATGATGATGATGGTGATGATGATGACGAGCGATGATCTGAGTTCGACTGAAGAAAAGCACACCGAACTACGAACGATCTTTGCGATCTCTGCTGAAGATGAGAGCAATGGAATTCAGATTTCCCGTGAAGAAGAAGAAGACGAAAATCGCAATCCAGATCTGAGTTTTTTGAATTCAAATACATATAGATGACCAATTCGCGCGGAGGGGTAGTTTCGGTATTATAAAAATAGCAGTTTCCAGCGGGTGGCATCTAAAAGGGAATCTTGGAATATTTAACGTGAAAATACTTAATTCTGGATATTTCATAAAACTCATCCAGCGGGTGGGCATTTCATAAAACCCCACCCCGAAATTGGGTTTCTCAGCAATTTCCAGAAGAAAAAAAGAATGCAGTTCTTTCTCTATTTCCAAATGGAGAAAATTCCAGTGACCAGGAAGAAACTAGGTTTGTTTCATTATTCATACAGATTCTTACTTTGAGGAATGAAATGAGGGGAATCAATTTTTTTGAGTCAGTTTCCTCTCTTTGCCTTTTTCTTTCATTGTAGTTAAGTGTTGGGTGGGCCCATCCCTTTGAGGGTCCACCACAAGCTTAGAGACCAAACCTCTTGTTTAACTCCCTTTGGGTGGCGGCTGATTGGTGAGTGGGATGTTTGCAACATCCCTCTGGTGGTTCGAGCAGGATCAATCCATCCCTTAGACAAACTTCTATAGCAAGTCCAGTAACTTTTAATGCTTCAAATCATCCTAGGGTCCGAAGAAATTAACTCTTTTCACCTTCATGCTTATCCGTGGTAGTTGTTGGAAAAGAAACGCGGAAACCTTTCCCCAAACAAGAGAGCACTTGCGAGAGAACCGAGCAATACAACGCACGAACCAAAACACCAAAACAAACCACGCAGACACATAGAATTTTTGACATGGAAAATCCTTGCGGAAAAACCACGGGACGATCGGAGTCCAACCCGGAGAAGCCTTCACTAATGAAATAAAGGAGTACACCCTCTATAAACTTCTCCAGATCCAAATCGGATCCCCACAACACTTAGAAGCAAGAATAATGATTACAAAGCTACGAAAAACAAGGACGACGAGTAGATATTACCCGAACACTATCCTCCTTCGGAATTGGCCTTCAATCCTCCTTCTTCTCTTCCAAAGTTGCAATGGCACTTTTGCCTATTTTCTCTCTCTTGTTCTTCAATGTTGTGTTGTGATTAGGGTTAGGAATAACCATGTATAAGCCCCCTAATCCGCAGCAAAACCTGGACCGTAGGATGCGATCCAATGGTGATAAATCACCCTGAAAAACGCTTCAGCCCCGACGACAGAGTTCGGCCAGAACTCTGTCCTGGGACAGAGTTCGGCCAGAACTCTGTGTCCGGCAACCAGCAAGCTTCTGGAACCAGAACACAGAGTTCGGCCAGAACTCTCTCCTGGGGCAGAGTTCGGCCCGAACTCTGCCCCCTCCTTCCAGCAGCTCCTCTGGCAGCTCCCGAGTGTCTCCGTCATCTCCGATTGGCCTCGTCACCTCCCCGAGCTTCTCTGACACACAGACGGCGCTCGTCGCACTTCGGGGTCTTCTCCACATAGGTTGGGAACCCCACCCACTCCAACAAATCTCTCCCTTCACAACTAGGTGGAGGAGGTCGTCATCCCGACGATCTGCCTGCAGTACTCAAACTTTTCCCTCGGTAGAACCTTCGTGAGCATGTCCGCTCCATTGTCATCAGTATGAACCTTCTCAAGCGCCGCGTCCTTCTTCTCAACCACATCCTGTATCCAATGATACCGAGTCTCGATGTGCTTGGACCGACTATGAAATGTCTGGTTCTTCACAAGGTGAATAGCACTCTGACTGTCGCAAAGCAAAGTATACTGCTCTTGCTTCAGCCCCATTTCCTGCAACAGCTTCTTCATCCACAGTAGCTCCTTGCAAGCCTCCGTCGCCGCAATGTATTCCGCCTCCGTCGTCGACAAGGCAACACACTTCTGCAATCGCGACTGCCACGATACCGCTCCTCCGGCAAACATCATCACATAGCCCGAAGTCGTTCGTCTCGTGTCTACATCTCCAGCCATATCAGCGTCGGTATACCCAACCAGCTTCGGCTCGTCACCACCAAAATAAAGTCTCCAATCGGCAGTGCCCTGAAGGTATCGTAGAATCTACTTGACCGCACTCCAATATACCCTTCCAAGATTTGAAAGATACCTGCTAACTGTGCCAACTGCATGAGCGATGTCTGGCCTCCACACCATAGCATACATAAGACTCCCCACAACTGAAGCATATGGAACCCGCTCCATATCTTCTTTTTCGTCCTCGGTAGATGTTCACTGCTCCTCAGTGAACTTAAAGTGAGCCACAAGGGGGCAACTCACTTTCTTCGACCCGTCCATACCGAAACGCTGAAGTACCTGGTGAATGTACTTCTTTTGGGACAAATGTAGCAGCTTGGACTCTCTCTCTCGGCTGATCTCCATCCCAAGAATAGTCTTCGCTGCGCCCAAATCCTTCATAGAGAAGGCCGCGCCCAGTTGGCGCTTCAACTTCGCTATCCTAGTGGCATTCCGACCCACTAATAGCATGTCATCTACATAGAGCAATAAAACAATAAAATCATCATCGGCAAAATTCCTCACAAATACACAGTGATCCGACATCATCCGTGCATAGCCATGCTCCCCCATAAACGACTCGAACTTCCTGTACCACTGCCTCGGAGCCTGCTTCAGACCATACAAGCTCTTCCTCAATCGGCAGACCAAATGTGACTTGCCCTTCTCACAGAATCCCTCTGGCTGCTCCATGTATAACTCCTCCTCAAGATCACCATGGAGGAATGCCGTCTTCACGTCCATCTGCTCGACCTCCAAGTCGAGACTGGCTGCCAATGTTAGCACCACCCGAATAGACGAATGCTTGACGACAGGCGAAAAGATCTCATCATAATCTACGCCTTTCCGCTGACCGTAGCCTTTAACTACCAGTCTCGCTTTGTATCGAGGGCGAGTAGCATCATCCGTCTGCTTCACTCTAAACACCCATCGATTCTTCAAAGCCTTCTTGTCCTTTGGCAACCGCACCAGCTCATAAGTGGAATTGGCGTGTAAGGAACTCATCTCCTCCTGCATAGTCTCCATCCACTCCTGCCTTTGTTCGTCTTCCATAGCCTCTGCAAAACTTTCGTGCTCTCCCCCGTCAGTCAATAGCACATACTCACCCGGTGAGTATCTCGTAGATGGTCGACGCTCTCTGTCGCTCCTTCTCAATGGAGCCACTGGTGCTGGCTGTATACCAACAGCCTCCTCTCTTTCAGGAACTGCCTCCCCGACATGCTCATCCTCCTGAGGAACACCCTGACCACCATCAGGCTGATGATCAAGGTTGGGAGCAACTCCATGTACTGGCTCCTCCATAACTGGATTCTCTGAGATGTCCTCTGGAAACTGCTTGAAGCGAAATGACTCTAACTCAGGCAATTCCTCGGCCTCAGAAGGCGTCTCGGAATCCTGAGTGTTGGTCATGGTCTGATCCTTGACGAATACCACGTCCCTGCTTCTGTAGAGCTTTCTTCCCACCGGATCGTAGAGTCTATAGCTAAACTCATCCCGACCGTAGCCGACAAAGACGCATCGCCTCGTCTTCGGCTCAAGTTTGGACCTCTCGTCCTTCGGTACATGCACGAAGGCCTTACAGCCAAACACTCGCAAGTGATTGTATGGCGGCTCTTTGCCGTACCATACTTTGTCAGGCACATCACCCTGCAAAGGAGCACTAGGAGATAAATTAATAACATAAGCAGCTGTGAGAAGTGCATCACCCCAATAACTGCCGGGCAAGTTTGCTTCTGACAGCAAACACCGTACCCTCTCCATCAGTGTCCTGTTCATGCGCTCCGCTACACCATTGAGCTAAGGTGTCTTGGGCGGAGTCTTCTGGTATCGTATCCCCTGCTCTCTGCAATAAGCATCAAAGGGACCAATGTATTCGCCGTCGTTGTCAGACCGAACACAATAACTTCTTGCCCGTCTCTCTTTCAACAGAGGCCTGAAACTCTTTGAAAGTAGGCAACACCTGATCCTTGGTCTTTAAGGCATAGACACAAACCTTCCTGGAACAGTCATCAATAAAAGTTACAAAGTAAGAAGCACCACAAATAGATTTTACCTTCATAGGACCGCAGACATCCGAGTGAATCAACTCGAGCAACGCCGACTTCCTTGAACTTGGGTGACTTTAGAAAGACACCCTATTTTGCTTTCCAGCTAAGCAGTGCGTGCACTTCTCCAACTTTGTAGACTTGAGCCCTAGAATCACCTTCATGTTCACCAAGTAGCTCATCCCTTCTCGCTGATATGGCCGAGCCGTCTGTGCCACAAATCGGTAGACGCATCACTGACGGTGTTCACCTCCTGTGCCCTCTGTGCGCTCCCCTCCATATAGTAGAGATCGGACTTACTTGCTTCCTCTGGCAATCACCATCGAATATCTGGAAAGCTTCCACTGACTATTCCCGAAGAGACCGAAGAATCCCTCGTCATCCAACCTTCCAACCGACACCAGGTTGAAACGGATATTAGGGACATGATGAACATCTTTGAGAACAAGAACTGCACCCGTCTTCGTTCTCAAATGCACATCTCCAACGGCAACCGCCTTAGACACATCTCCATTGTCCATCTTCAACACTCCACAGTCGCCTGTCGTGTAAGTGACAAATAGTGCCCTGTTGTGAGATACATGCACCGAAGCTCCTGAGTCCACCAGCTAAGAATTGTCATCGCAGGCGAGATTTGTGATAACCTCATCACCTACGACGATCACATCGCCTCCATGTATCGAGGCCGCCGCTGTAGTGTTATCATCTTGCTTCCCCTTGTCGCCCTTCTTCTCTCTCTTCCAAGCGAAACAGTTCCGCTTGATGTAACCCTTCTTGCCACAATGGTAACACTCCGAGTCCTCGTAACGACCCTTGGACTTCCCCCTGCTCTTGTCTCTGCCACCACCTGGACCTCTGCTTTTGCCCCTTTCGCGGCTCTCTGAAACCAATGCCTCTAAGTGGTGGGATGTGGATGAAGTACCCTGAGAACGTCTCCGCATCTCTTCATTCAGCACCCCGCTCTTGGCAAACTCCAGGCTGACCACGCCTTCTGGAGCAGAAGCGATCATAGATACTCGTACGGTCTCCCACGAGTCTGGCAATGTACACAGCAGCCATAGTCCTTGAACCTCGTCGTCGAACTTGACTCCCATTGAAGATAGCTGGTCAACCACGTCCTGGAAATCACTCAAGTGATCCGTAATAGACGTCCCATCTTTGTACCGCAGACCCATCATCGTCCGGATCAGGAACAACTTGTTTACCCCGGTCTTCTTCGCGTACAAAGATTCCAGCTTATCCCATAACGTCTTCGCGTGCTCAATATTGGCAACGTGGTTGTACACGTTCTCGTCAACGAACTGCCTGATATATCCGCACACCTGTATATGCTCGAATTTTCAGTCCTCCTCGGATTTATTACTGGGCTTCTCGGATGCAAATACGGGCAGATGCAGCTTCTTGACAAACAATAAATCTTTCATCTTGCTCCGCCAATAGTGATAGTTGGAGCCGTTCAGGTTCACCATGCGCACCGGCTTCGCGTCCATCTCTCCTCTCTAGTTTTTCTGTCAACTCCTAACACCCTTCTGAATTCCAGAACCTGGCTCTGATACCACTTTGTTGGAAAAGAAATGCGGAAACCTTTCCCCAAACTAGAGAGTACCTGCGAGAGAACCGAGCAATACAATGCACGAACCAAAACACCGAAACAAACCACGCAGACACAGAGAATTTTTGACGTGGAAAATCCTTGCGGGAAAAACCACGGGACGATCGGAGTCCAACCCGGAGAAGCCTTCACTAATGAAATAAAGGAGTACACCCTCTACAAACTTCTCCCGATCCAAATCGGATCCCCACAACATTTAGAAGCAAGAATAATGATTACAAAGCTACGAAGAACAAGGACGACGAGTAGATATTACCCGAACACGATCCTCCTTCGGAATTGGCCTTCAATCCTCCTTCTCTCCCAAAGTTGCAATGGCACTTTTGCCTCTTTTCTCTCTCTTGTTCTTCAATGTTGTGTTGTGATTAGGGTTAGGAATAACCATGTATAAACCCCATAATCCGCAGCAAAACCTGGACCGTAGGATACGATCCAATGGTGATAAATCACCCTGAAAAACGCTTCAGCTCTGATGACAGAGAGTTCGGCCAGAACTCTGTCCTGGGGCAGAGTTCGGCCAGAACTCTGTGTCTGGCAACCAGCAAGGTTCTGAAACCAGAACACAAAGTTCGGCCAGAACTCTCTCCTGGGACAGAGTTCGGCCTGAACTCTGCCTCCCTCCTTCCAGCAGCTCCTCTGGCAGCTCCCGAGTGTCTCCGTCATCTCCGACTGGCCTCGTCACCTCCCGAGCTTCTCTGACATACAGACGGCGTTCGTCGCACTCCGGGGTCTTCTCCACATCGGTTGGGAACCCCACCCACTCCAACAGTAGTCCCATAAAAATGGTGGTTCGAGACGTAGGGATCAAATCTAGACTCATGCTTGTTTGTTGAGATAACTTACAGACTCAAACGAGCCAGAATCTGACAGTTCGATACATGTTGCATGCTGAAGCAAAAAATTGTAGAGGTGGTCTAAGCATGGCATGGAGGACAGCGGAGATCCAAGTTCATGGGTGAATTCTTCCAACTGGGAGATTGATGCAGAAGCATGTGCATAGGAAAACAAGGGGCACCAATAAACTGCAAGATCAACTATCGGAAACTGAGAAACCACAATTGAAAAAGCATATTATTGTAATGGTGCAGGATCATGTGACTGTGGATGGCAGCAAACCAGTCAGTGGCAAAGTCGTCATTTTGATACTTGAATTGCAAGCTGAAATAGTAGTTTTGATGCCACAGTTGACTGCACATCAACCTGCCTTATCGTCCAACACGACGAACCAGCAGATTTCCATATTTATTTGTTTCTTTAAGTTTGAGGTTTTTGCATATATATATATTCCTTCAATAGTTTGATTTATGTGTGTAAACCCATATAACGGACAATATTAGGGTTTACGAGGGAATTTTACTTGAAGGCTTAGGCTTTTTATTGGAGGTGGCAATCATACCCGTTGCCCAGATTTTCTCGTTTGGAATTTGTATTTTCTCTTGAATGTTTGTGTGTTTTCTCGACCAAATGTTTAGCTTGGACGAAACCCAGTTTGTTCATGCGTCAATAGTGGATTCTATCAGACTTGTCCGTTGGGGTTTTTTTTCCTAACCATTGAAGTTTCCCCCCCCCCTACCATTGAAGTTTTCCATGAAAATCTCGTCGAGGCCCCGTATTTGTTGTACCACAAACCCCAACATGAAGCAGTCCAAATTGTCCCCGTCACCTACTCTTTTATTTATGCCCATCGGAACCAAAGAAATATCGTCTTTCATCACAAATATACCAAGTAATGCGTGTTCTGTTTGATACTGTTAGTTTACTTGCAACACTACGGAGTGTTTTGTCTTTGGATTCCAGTAGGATTATTATGTGAACTATGTTGTTGAGTTTATGTATCTAATGCTCATAATCCGTAAAACTACATGCACAGGATGACCCGGCCACACGTCGGTGGCTCCAGCAGCTACTACACAACGTGACGACTGGAGGCATGGTGGCTGGTCTGCAGGCTGGAGTACTCGACCACATGATGGGAAACTGAAAGTACGACTGCGATCTCAACAAGGCGAGGAGCGCTGCTGTGTTTCTATCACGGGCCTGGGTCGCTAATTAAGTTAATGATGTTTCGTATGTAAAATTGTCAATTAAGTTTTATCAGAATAAGTTTTCTAATCTTATGGTGGGTGTTAGCGGCCCAGTTATAATCTTTTGCTGGGATGAACGATGATGTCTATATGTTTATTTCGGACCTTATTGTACCCTTTTTCACCAGAGTATGGCAAATAGCTGTGCTTTTCAAAATTATACACATTATATTGTGTTGGTTAATTGTCTGTAATTAGCCCTGCCACCGTGATTTGTTACAACATTTACTGCAGTTCAAACTACATTATTAGTTTGCTGTGAGTAGTGGCAGTTACTGCAGACAGTAGCATCAGCTCCCTCAGATGCTGCAGGTTTTTTTTTTTTTTTGGATTATTTTGTATAAGGGTGCCAGATTTAGAACCTAATTAGATTTTGGGTACTGAAATTGTCCATTAATGCTTTGGACACTTGAAATTTTTAGTGACCAGCATACGTCATTAAAAGACTTATTTCGTCACTGAAAGTCCAATTTTGTTACTAAATTTTTTTTTAAGTATCCAAATCCAAATTAGGTCCTAAATCTGGTACCTTTATACAAAATAATTCTTTTTTTCATGTAAAAGGAGCAGAACATTGCTACACAACTATATTTTGAGGTGAGGTGCCACCTTATGGATGGTAGCTATCTGTCACCCCCAATGCACATGATGATAGTATGGAGGGCGACATATAGCCATCTCACCGTGAGGTGGCACTTCACCTCTCTTATTATATATATATATATATATATATATATATATATATATATATATATATCAAGGTGTGAGATAGCCGGCAGCCCGGTTTCTGCCCAGTCTGATCAAACCCGGTCTGGGCCGGCCCAAGCCCGGTCAACGACCCGGACCGGCGCGGCCCGAGCACTTTGTTGGTCCGAGCTGGGTTCAGCTTTTCGACCCGGTAGCTCGGCTCGGTCTAGACTGATATTTTTTTTAAAAATATATTTGTGACCATTTGTAAGCTAAAAAGATCGAAATGCTCTCAATTTGAGGGTTATTTTTTTGACTGTTTAAAGGTCATTTTGCACCAAAAATATTTTGAGGGTATAAAAGGTCATTTTGCACCAAAAATGACCAAAAATATCCTTATAACAACTATATTTTGAGGGTATAAAAGGTCATTTTGCACCAAAAATTCTATAAATAGTCCAAAATTCATAAAAATTATACACAAACACTTCTTCAATCTCTTACAAAATATACAACCTTATCAATTACTGAAGATTGAAGTAACAACTTTCTAGGTTTTGAAGTGCAACTTTCTGGAAGCCGAACTGCAATGTTCTTGAGGCTTCAACTTGTGCGAAATTTCTTGGAGACTTCAAGTTGACGTTTCAAGTAATTTTAATATTACATAATATTTTTTATTTTCGATTTTTCTTTCCTCTCTCTCTCTCTTTTGTTGGTAGATAAATAAATTTCTCCTATCTTATTTTTCTTAAAAATAATTTTTAAAATATTGATGATACTAGTTCTAACTATCCTTATAGAGGTGATTCAGAACAAAATTTTGCTTATTATGTTAATTTATTTAAAAATAATCATATTCTTGATTCTATGCCAGCGACACAAATGTCACCTCCTGAAGTTAGAAGTATGGCTACTAATGTTGTAAATAGGGAGAAATCGGTTTTATGGAAATATTTTGAGAAAATATGTCACTGATAATGATGATGCACTGGTTTTAGATCCAAAAAATCAAAAACCAATAGCTAAAGGTGCACAGTGTAAAATGTAGAAAAAATTTTAAATAGAAAAAATGATGGCACGGGCACTTTAAGAAGACACTATGAAAGTTGTTATGGTAAAGACACACTGCATGCTAGACAGACACAAATAAGCACTGGTTCTCAAGGATCTTCTGTAGGTAACTTTACTTATTCTGATGCTCATAACAAAACTGAGTTAACCAAATATATTATTTGTGATGAACAACCTTTCACATTCGGTGAGAGTGATTGCTACTATGATTATGCAAGTACTACTCTTAATCCTTGTTTTAGTAAAGTTTCTAGATATACTATTAGAGCAGAGGCTATAAAAATATTTCAAAAAGAAAGAACAGCTTTAAAACAAAGCTTCATAAATATTAGTAAGTTTGCTCTAACTTCTAATATATAGATGACTAAACGAAATTATGCTTATATTTGTATCATGACACATTATATAGATCCAAAGTGGATGTTTCAAAAGCGTATTATTTGTCTACGACCTTTACAATTTTTACATACTGGTTCTGTAATCAGTGGCACTATCATTCAATTTTTATGTGAATATGATATTCAAAATAAAGTTTTTTCAATTTCTTTTGATAATGCTAGTAATAACACTTCTTGTATTAGTATTTTAAGTACATAATTTTGCCTATAGTAGAAGGATGACTTTTTCATATTAGATGTGCTTGTATATTATTAATTTAGTTGTTCAGGAATGTCTTCAATTTTTCAAATAAAGTTAGAAAATCTTAGATTATATCTACAAAGTTTGAACACTTCTACAAGAACACAACAAGCTTTTAAAATTTATGTGCATAATATGGTATAACTTTTAGGAGATTTGTTAAGGATGCACCACATAGATGGAATTCTACTTATTTAAAATCTTGCATTAGATTTACAGATGCTATTACTCATTATTGTAATGTTAATCCAAGTTTTGATTCTCAAGTTACTGAAAATGATTGGTTAATTGTTAATTCTATTTATGAATTTTTAGAATTATTTTATAATGCTACGTGTATTTTATCTGGAGTTTATTATCCAACTTCTTCTCTAGCGTTAATAGAAACTACTAACATGTATAATTAATTTTTTTAAATATAGAACTGTTCATGGTTTTAATTATGTTGTTTCAAAAATGGAAACAAAATTTGAAAATATTTGGGTGAAATACCTATTCTATATTGTTTGGCTTCGGTTTTTCATCCGACGATTAAATTATATGGCGTATTCATATTGTTAGATGATTTTAATGACAACATGAAGGTTGATGTAAGTAACTTAGAAATAGAGATTAGAGATATTTTAGATTCTTTAATTACTTCATATGAAGAACGAGTTTATCGGCCCGATCCGGTACAACCGTTCAAGTTGGTAGTAGTAGCTCTGTTTTATGTCTAAATTATCACATTCTAAGAGTGTACTGCAAAGTAAGAAACAAAAATAATCTTTCCTACCAACTCAGGAATTATTGTTATATTTAAATTCTTATGAGGAGAATGATGAATCTGCATCTTATTTTTCTATTTTAGAATGGTGAAAAAGATACGAAAAAATATACCCTATACTTTCTTCTTTGGCAAGTGATATACTAATGGTCTCGGAATCCATGGTAGCATTGGAATTTTGTTTTAGTGCAGGTTCAAGGATGCTAAACAAGAAGAGGAGCAGGATGTTGCCAGATATTTTGGAAGCTTGTATCTATTTTCAAGATTGGGTTCATGCGGAAAAATAAACTCAAATTCAAGAGATGAAAGTGCTGACATCAGTGAGCTGAACTTTCAGTCTCTTACCTTGGAGGATACTACTGAAGGAGGAACGGAGCAGTAAACTTGGACGAAAGACAGACGATGGACTACAGAAAAAAAAATATATACTTGTACATTTTTTACAATTCTTTTAAAAATAAATTTTCAATTTGCAAGTTGTACATTTTATTACAAATTTTACGGAAAAAATACTTGTACATTAAATTATATTGACATTAATAAAAATTTGTGAACTTTTACTTTTCTCAATTTTTTTTAAGTTAATGTTATAGCATATTTAAATTATACTAACATTTATATGTTTTTTCATTTTTTTGTGAAGTATCTGTAAAAAAAAATTCGGGTCGGCCCGCCCAAATCTGGGCCTTGGATCCGGGCTGGGTAAATTTTTTTTTTAATTTCGGCTCAGTCCGCTCCTCCATCCGGCCCGGTCAAATTCGGTCAACACTAAAAAAAAATATATATACTTGTACATTTTTTACAATTCTTTTAAAAATAAAATTTCAATTTGCAAGTTGTACATTTTATTACAAATTTTACGGAAAAAATACTTGTACATTAAATTATATTGACATTAATAAAAATTTGTGAACTTTTACTTTTCTCAATTTTTTTAAGTTAATGTTATAGCATATTTAAATTATACTAACATTTATATGTTCTTTTATTTTTTTTTGTGAAGTATCTGTAAAAAAAAAATTCGGGTCGGCCCGCCCAAATCTGGGCCTTGGGTCCGGGCTGGGTAAATATTTTTTTTAATTTCGGCTCAGTCCGCTCCTCCATCCGGCCTGGTCAAATTCGGTCAACACTAGACCCGGGCCGACCCGGCCCACCTCACACCTTGGTGTGTGTGTGTGTGTGTGTGTATATATATATATATATATATATATATATATATATATATATATATATATATATATATATATATATATATATATATATATATATTTTGGTGTGTGTGTGTGTGTGTGTGTATATATATATATATATATATATATATATATATATATATATATATATATATATATATATATAATAAAATGGCAGGAGGCTCGGGCGACTCGGGCGATCGGGAGTCTGACCTAGGGTTTCATCGTGGGATGCCCCCACGGCCGCCGGACCCCTTGGCCGGCGGCGGGCGGGTGTCGGCACCGAAGGGCGGCCCCCCTCCCGGCATTGGGGGGGGGGGGGACGGGAGCCAGAGTCGGAGGGTCGGGCGGACCACCCCCCCATCCGCGCGCACGTGGCGGCCCCCCCAAGGCGGCCGGGGGAGGGGGGGGAGCACAGGAGGAGGGGTCGGGGGGACCCCCCGGTGGCAGCGACGTCCTTTCTAGGCGGCCGGGGGAGGGGTCGGGATCTATGGGGACGGGGATGGGTGTTCACCACATCGGGACTACCTTGGATCTGAACTTTGAATTCGGAGCGGGGTCCGGATCTCTGGGGAGTCAATCAGAGGGCGGGGGATGGACGACGGTTACGCGCCGTCGTGTGGCGAAGACCGGGGGGAAGACGGGTGGCGGACAGGGTCAGGTTCGGGATCGCCATTCCGAAAATCGTCAGAACGGGACAGGGTCTCGGCCTAGCCGGGGTCCGGGGGTGTCTGTTGGGCGATCGATGGGTTGGCGGCCTAAGGCGACCGCGGCGGCTAAGGGGAAGAGTAAGGTAGTGGATCTGGATGTTCAGGGACCTGGGACTTCCCGCCCGGTGATTACCCCAAGGCCTATTGGGACGTCCCCACGGCCTGCTGGACGGTCCTGGGCCGAGATCTGCAAATCGGTGGGGCCGAAATCTCCCACATCGATGGAGTATGTCCCGCCGCTCAAGGTAGGAAAGAGTTTTCGGGCTGTGTTTCCTGCGGAGGAGATCCAGCAGGTGACAGCTTACTAGGAAAATACCCTCGTCCTGTATGTCTTGGGCAACAAGCCTTTCTACGGGCAGCTCCAGGGCTATGCAGCGCGAGTCTGGAAGCCTAAAGGGAATATGGAGTTCTATGCTCGTGAGAATGGCTTCTATTATGTGAAGTTTGGGCTGGCGGAAGATGTCGCTAGGATCCTCCAAGGCGGCCCCTGGACGTTCGACGGCCGACTGATCATTCTCAAGGAGTGGACTCCAGAGCTGCGATGCGAGAGGGAAGTTCTGAATGCCATCCCTGTATGGATCCGATTCCCCGAGTTCCCGGTAGGGTTTTGGAGCATTCCCCTGTTGATGCGACTTGCGAGTCTGGTGGGCACCCCGATCAAGGCAGATGAAGCTACTACCTTTCAGACGCGGCTGATGTACGCGAGGATTTTTGTGGAGATTCGGGCAGGGGGGAGCTCCCGAAGATGGTGGAGTATGAGCTCCCTTTTGGGGAGGTGCTTACCCAGAAGGTGGAGTATGAATGGGTTCCGCCTACCTGTTCACGCTGTTCCTGTTTCGGGCATCTGGCCAGTGCTTGCTTAGAGGCTGGCCCTCCGGTGGAGCCTGGTATTCCGCCTAGTGAAGTCCCCGAAGCACTATGTGATATAGATTTCAGAGATGATAGCGGAGTGGTGGTCGTGGAGGAGAAGGTTACTAATCAGGGTAGTGATGTCGGTTTGAGCCTCGTTGTATCTACCCAACTTCCTCCTGCGGGTGGGGTGGTATCTACTGGCCAGGGGCCGAGTAGTATAGTTACCAGAAGTATGGTTGCAACGGAGACTGAGGCACGAGGGGAGGGCGGTTCGGCTGGAGGGCAGGTTTACTGTAGGAAGAGACGTGCGGCCGGCCTGCTGCGTGATGGCCCCTCCATAATGGAGGGACGTACCACAGACAGAGAGGAGGTGGTGTGTGTTGACAATCCTGCCTGGGCGTTGGTGTTATCTCAGGTCATTCCCCATCAGACGGTTCCGACTGGTATGGATGAGGATCCTTTAGCGACGGATGCGGCACCTTCCCCAGGTGCCGTTTCGGGAGTTTCTCAGGGGGCCCCCACCTCTCATTAATTAATGGCCATTATTGCCTGGAATGTGACGGGGGCGTGTTCGCTAGTGAGGTGGAGATAGATATGTGGGGTGCTCCACAGAGAGAAGTGTGACATTTCTGTTATCTTAGAATCCAAGATCAAAGGGGAGAAGACCCTTACTCGGCGGACCCCTTCTCATTGGGCCCAGCTGCACAACCTGGCCCTTTGTGACATGGCCAGGATTTGGGTTCGCTGGAACTCGAAGAGTTGGGATGGTGACTTGATATTGATGACAGAGCAGTTGATTGCCATCTCCTTCGTGAACAAGGGTGGCTTCCGGTTCTTACTGGGGGTGGTCTACGGCCACAATGACAGAAGGAGAAGGGAGTCACTTTGGAGGGACATCTCACGTGTTTCCGATGTTGCTGAGTCGTCGTATCTCCCTCTGCTCTTGATCGCGGACTTCAACCCTCTTATGCATCATGGGGAGAAGCTGGGTGGTCGTCCGGTTCCAGATTCTATCCTCTATGATTTTCAGAGATGCCTCCTGCTTAAGGGGCTGTGGGAGCTGTCTCGATCAGGCTTCATCTGGACTTGGTACAACAAAGCAACTCACAATAGGGTTGCTTGTCAGCTTGATCGAGCTCTGGGCAACGGGGAGTGGTTCCGTCACTTCCCCAACTCTTCGGCTGAGGGTCTGGCAGCTGGGACGAGCGATCACTCCCCTATCAGGGTTGGCTTCTCTGCTCGATCTCTTGGGAAGTGCCGTCCGTTCAGGTATAACAACAGTTGGTATCTCTCGGAAGGCTACCTGGAGGCTGTCGTAGAGGGCTTGTCTAGTGGTCAGGAGGGGACGGCTCAATTCCGATTGGTTCGTCGACTCAAGGCACGAAGAGGGCTCTCAGGAGTTGGGTGCAGGGGTTGCCCAAGACTACACTAGAAGATAAGGAGGCTGAGTTGAGATCTTTGCAGCAGGATCTGCAAGCTGACATGCTTAATAGAGATCTGGCGGCTAGAGAGAAGGAGCTGATTGGAGAAGTCAACATTCTGAGGCTGCAGAAGGAAATTAGCTCGGCCCAGCGAGCCAAATGTTCCTGGCTGAAGGATGGAGACCGGTGTTCCAAGTTCTTTTATGACGTTATCCGGACTAGACAGAATCGAAATCACATATCCCAGCTTCTTGATGCGGATGGCACTCTGGTGGGGACGCCGGCTGAGATACAGGGCGAGGCTGTCAGGTACTATTCTGATTTATATTTCCAGACTGACTACCTATCCGTGTTTCCAGATATTGTTACGAAGCGATTGGTGACTCTATTTGGGAATAGCATCCTTCTTGTCCCTGTCACTTTGGAGGAGGTAGAATCTATTGTCAAGGGGGCGGACCCCAACAAGGCCCCTGGTCCAGATGGCTTCAGCAGTGGTTTCTTCAAGCGCCATTGGGATATTCTGAAGCTTCAGGTAGTGGAGGTGGTCCAGGAGTTCTTCACTAAGGAGAAGCTTTTGAAGGAGCTGAATCATACTTTCCTGACCTTGGTGCCTAAGAAGGAGGGCACGACAGCATTGGCGGATTTTAGACCTATTGCATGTTGTAATTATCTTTACAAGATAATTACGCACCTTATGTGCCAGCGGATGGAGGGAATCATGCAGGACTTGGTTTCTCCAAACCAGGCTGCGTTCATCAAGGAGAGGTCGATTGCAGAGCATAGCCTCCTGGTACATGAGATGGTGAGGGGATTCAGCAGACCTGGTGGGAAAAAAGCTTGTGTTAAACTGGACCTGAGGAAGGCGTATGATATGGTCAATCGTGACTTCCTATGCCATCTGATGTCTGCCATGGGATTCGCGGATCACTGGGTTGCGTTGATCAGGGAGTGCATCACGTCCCCTACTTTCTCAGTTCTCATCCAGGGCGTTCCTTACGGGTATTTCCAGAGCAACCGTGGGCTGAGGCAAGGTGACCCATTGTCCCCTTACCTGTTCACGCTTGTGATGGAATACTTTACTTGTTTGATGGACCTGGCAGTGCACCGTGGACGGCTGGTGCCTTTGTTTCGGAGGATGGACCCTCCAGTTACCCACCTTATTTATGCTGATGATCTACTGGTCTTCATCCAGCCTTCGACGATGGGGTTGCAGATGCTTGCGGGTATTATGGAAGATTTGAAGTCCTTCTCGGGTCTTCAGCTGAACAGGGATAAGAGTCGGGTCTACTTCAGTTCCCGGTGTTCCCAGAAGGAGGAGCGGGCTGATGTCCTGGGTATCGCGAGGAGTAATCTTTCGGTGCATTATTTAGGAGTGCCCCTCACAGTCAATTATGTACGGGATCAGGACTGCCAGGGCCTGGTAGAGTATGTCCAGCGGAGAGTAGAAGGCTGGCAAGCCGCCGGTCTGTCTTTTGGCGGACGCATAGAGCTGATCAGATCTGTGATCTCGGCTGTGGCCCAGTTTTGGCTACAGTCCATCCTCCTCCCGGTGGCCACTATTCGGCGAGTGGAGCGTCTTTGTGCTGATTTCCTTTGGAGGGGGGGTATGCATGCGATCTCGTGGGAGCAGCTCTGTCGTCCCAGGAAGGAGGGAGGTGTGGGGCTCAGGCCGTTGCTGGAGATCAGGAAGGCCTCTGCGCTCAAGCTGGCCTGGAGATTCGTTAGCGGGGGGTCTCTTTGGGCGGACTGGATGCACAGCAGATACTTGAAGCAGGGCAATTTTTGGACGTGTTCTCCTGATAACAACCATTCTGTCACGTTCAAGACTGTCCTGAGACACAGGGGTGTGCTCAAGTCTGCTATCCGGAGGGTCATGAAGGATGGGTCGGGCACGGACCTCTGGCGGAACCCTTGGATTGATCGACGTTCGTTGCTAGACATTAGGGGATCCCCGACTCACACGAAGGACAGGCGAGGTCTGACGTGTAGTCGGATCTTACGAGATGGAGAGTGGAGGTCAGAATCTTATCGGTACACTGAGGAGCTGGGAGGGTTCATTATGTCTACAGTCATTGATCCGGCTTTGCCTGCGGATCGGTGGATTTGGGAGCCGCCTGGAGCATCTTCGGGCTCGGGAGAGTTCCAGTTCTGTAGTTGCTACAATCTTATCCGGCACACTTTTTCTCTGAGTTCTGATTACGAGTTCGTCTGGTGTAAGGGTCTGGCCAGAAAGATGCAGTTGTGTGTTTACAAGCTTCTTCTGGGTCGCCTCTTGACGAGGGATCGCCTGAGTTCTTTTGGAGTGCCAGTGCCGGACCCAAAATGTGTGCTGTGCTGTTTGGAGCCTGAGTCTATTAAACATATCTTTTTCGAGTGCACTCTGGCATGGCAGATATGGTCGGAGCAGAGTCGGGTATTGGGAGTGTGCGCCTCTGGTAAATACATTGGGGACATCATCCCGGTGATACGAGATAGCAGGAGTCGAGGTCAGGACTGGTTCCGTACAGCTAGAGTTCGTTTGGCGGCTTCGGTTTGGCATGTTTGGCGGGAGCGAAACCGCCGGATCTTTGAGGGACTAGTCACACCTCCGGTTGGCATTCTCCATAACATTGAGTTTGATGTGAACGCTATGGAGAATGGATGAGTGTTGAGTGGGAGTCCCACTCAGATTGTATGTTGTATGATTATGGCTTTTCATTTGGAATAAAATTTACCCTTTTCCAAAAAAAAAAAAAATATATATATATATATATATATATATATAGAGAGAGAGAGAGAGAGAGAGAGAGAGGGGGTGAGAGAGAGAGAGAGAGAGAGAGAGAGAGAGAGAGGGGGTGACTTATCAAAGTTCTATTATATTGGATATCAATGATCGTGTATTGTACCATATTTTAATTAAATATACTAGTATATATGTTTGTGCCTTTAGTTGTAAAGAGCAAACAAATAATTCAATATTTCTTTACTACTTAAGAAAAGCAAATAACAGCCCTTAATTTTTACTACTTGGAAAGAAGAAACAGGTTCTCTTAATTTTTTTTCCTATACATATTACCTAACTATCCGTGCTAAATTTGATGAACAATTTTAATTAGTTAACATAACTATGGATATTTTTAGAACAATTTTTTTACAGTGAAGTCTTTCCTATTATATACCAGTGTAGTATAGATCAGAAGAATTTTTTTGTTTCAATTCTTAATAGAAGATGTCTTAAGATAGTAGGCATCCACGAAACTACTAGTTGTTGGTAGGGAACATCTATGTAACTTCAAGGTGGTTCGAAGGAGAGAAATCGTAGGGTGTGGTTCGAAGGAGAGAAATCGTAGTGTGTATCGAACACTAGATATAACAATTAAAATAAAATGTACATCAAATGTATGAGTCGCTATTGAACATCGAAATATCGCAAAGACGAGCGCCTCGGTGCGCAAGCCATAAGAACATGGGATAACTTTATCGGCAAGTGACTCAGTGCACGATTCGTTCGTGCCTTCGCGCACAAGTTAATATGCTAAAACATTGAAAGATTATTGAGGTGAGTGCCCTAGTGCACGAGCCATGAACATTGAACACTAAGGCATAGAACATGGAAATACGACATCAAGACGTGCATCGAATGCACAACTCGAAGTATAGAGATTAACTATATCAATCGTGCGTACGTGCACGAGACTTATGAAAGATGGCTTCGTTGCAAAAAGAACAGTTGTGGCACGATTGTTACGGAATTGTTGAATATGGCATGGTGCCATGGAAATGTTCAGGGCCTTTGGGCCGTTCGTTTGACGAACAATGAGTTGGGGTATTGTGCCAATGGAAATAGAGATATGTGAATTGTTTGGTTGTATGCTAGTGATGCGCATTGCATGGTCAAATGGACTTGAGATATATAGTCCGTAGATGGGTATGTGATGATTTCCTTCGAACGTGGTATGCCAGGGCGCTGGGACCGTTCGGCCTAGGAGGGACGGTTTGAGAAATTCGGTATTGATGGTGCACTTCATAAGACGATTTACGACATGGTATTGAAGTGATAAGCCACTTATGCAGCAATTCAGGGTCCTTCTTATATGGGCTAGCAATCCCATATGGAGTATCACCGTCTTACATATGTGATTTGAGAAATATTTCTCATTCTGGCTTAGAATGCCAGTGACCTTTATATAGTTAAAGAACGGTGGGCTGAAAGTACAGGCACACAGATATTCTGCACAAAGATCACTTATAATATGACAGAAAAAGATGGTAGGCGTATTCACCTTGCGTCGGGCAAGGGTGAGTGCGTCAATGTTGGTAAAAAGTCATGAAACCACACGATATTGCTGAATGTAGCCCGTTTGCTTATGTGATTCAACGATAACATGCTTGCCATGAAATACATGCTTTACTGCTTTCGAATATGCCATGAAACTTACCCTAAGGAAAAGATAGAAAGATCACTAACTTGTATGCTGCATGATTCAATACATTACTTAATGTCGGTTTAGTAAAGTGGGCTCTGATTAGTACGAGAGAGGATTAGTACTGATCTCCCACCAGATTGCTTACAGGTTCAGGAAATGGTCTGCTTGCTGCAGAGCTTCGCTTGAACGTGCTGAGGCATGGAATGTCGTAGCTTATTGAAGCGTGCGACCGCATTGACGCTCGGACTTGCAACTGGATGATACAACCGAGATATAGAAGACATGATGTATGGAACGGTAAAATCTTTTGTAAGCAAGAGAGAAATTGAATGTTGTAAGCCAATTTGGCATAATTCATTTGGGCTATTGAAAGCCTTTGTAATGTTGTGCTGCTTATCGAATAAAGAGAATTGTTTTGTATACTTTGTGAAACTCAATTGTGACTATGTTTTCTTCCGCTGCTAATAATCAATCGAGATAACCATTTGAGAACTTGTCATCTTGCCTTGTACAAGTGCAACTCCAGACTCGTACAACATCACGCTCCAGCGATGACGATGATTCGGTAAAATCGATGCGAGGACGAGCGATTTTCTGGGTCGAGGCGTGACAAATTGGTATCAGAGATCTAGGTTCAATTTTCTCAGGACGCTTGCTTCGTTTCAATTCTAAAAGTTGCCTACCACAATTGAATGACTCTTGACTCTACTCGATGCCGCATTGGATGTTCCATACAATAAGTCTAATTTTGTCGCATGTGTTTTGGAAATTACTTGATGTATGCTGAGAAAGTCATGAAACGTTTATTGCATTGAGTGCAACGAGGCGTAAAATATTATTGCTGTAAGTGCAACAAGTTGTGAAATGTGAATTGAGATGTTTGTTGTTCAATACAGCAAGTCGGTATAAGAAATGTTGGTTGCATCGATATAACAAAAGTCGCGAGATGTTTCATTGCATGAAATGCAATGAGTTGAATTATGATTTGTATGTTGTGAATGAACATGAAAGTTGATATCGAATGTATTGAACGAATTCGAGCATTGACTTTGAATGTCGAAAATGGATCATTGCACGAGGTGCAATAGATGTCGAAGATAAATCGTTACACGAGGTGCAACGGATGTCGAAAATGAATTGTTGCACGAGGTGCAACGGATGCAAAAATAAATCATTGCACGAGGTGCAACGGATGGAACTGAAATCATAAATCGATAGAAAAGAATCGATATGGTTGCGTACCAAACTTGTGTTGGCAAATGAATTCATTGGCCGAATTGTGTCAGATTTTGATTAATCAAAAGTTACGGTTGTGATCGGCATGATTACTGCAAAAATTGTGAGTCGAAATAGATTGTTGGTTCAAACCGAGTATGATGCGAGAGAAATGACTTGATTTTTGAGTTGTATATGCCATACAACATATCCAATGAATGGATCGATTCTGACTGGTATATGCTATACCACTTGTGCGACGAATTGTATCGACACATTGCGTGAATCGTGGAAGGTTTGTCCACAACAAGCGGGATAGTACCGAGACTCGATTGGAAATTTGTATGACGGAATGTTGATGCAAGTGTTCTTCGATAACCAGTTAAAACGGTAAGGCGGAGCTTGTATCATTGAATGATATGTTAGACAAAAATTTATAAGTCGGTCGAATGACCGGGACTAGAAAAAATGGTTTTGCTTTGAGATAATAATCAGATCGACGGAATAGGAAACTCAATGTTATAATTAATTTTGCACGACTTACGAACTCGATAAAAATGTTGGTCTATGCGAATTGAAATCGAATCGTACGACTTGCGAATTCGATGAAAATATTGGCAATACAAATTGTAATCGGGTCACACGACTTGCGAACTCGATAAAAATGTTAGAGATACGAATTGTAATTGGATCGCACGAATTGCGTACTCGGTAAAAAAGTTGGTTGATGCGGGTAATCGTGCCTATGAAAATAGTTGGTTATATTGAGACGAAACTCATTTGAGTATGACTAAATCACGTAAAACTTAGAGGGCATGATCGTATAACTTGAGGGTTCGATGTAGGATAATCGATGACTCAGTTACGCGATCAAAGTATAGCGGGATGCGGCAAATCGATAAACAATGTGACGCGTATAAGAAAAGTCTGTTTTGAACTTGGATGTATGCGATGCGAGTTAAGTTGACGTTGATACAAATTCAAAATTGACCCTCGTGCTATCGAAATTGATGCACGAGAAAACGTAAGCACGATGTAAGAATACAAAATGGGGCGAGCCTACGATATCACAATTTTGGAAATAGCAATGTGAAAATGTCGAACTAGTTGATCGTAAACTTTATGACTGATCAGTGTAAGACTATAAAGTTAAGTCATCGACGATTGTTTCGATGCGTATAGCAGCTCGGATGTTGACCGTGAGTAGATAGACTCAAACTCAATACGAGTGGATGTTTCGTGAATTGCGAAATCATCGACGGTAGTGCATGAATTATTCGGAGGATAGTTGCATCTCAGTTGTGCAGATAGAAATGATTTTGTCTGGATTTGGGTAGTCCCATAGAATTCGTCGAAATGTGATTTGGATCCGAATTAATATAACATGGTTCGTAGGAACTGTCCTTCGTTAATGATCCACAATTATCGAGCGTAGCTTCGGGATAGCTGACCCTAGAAGACTTGATCTCCAAATCAAAAATGAATGTTGCAGACCCATAAGATGACCCATATGATGTCGCATATGGAATTGTGTCGAGGACAAATATGATGTGGTGCATGTTTATGATAAGTATAGGCGATCGAACAATTGTTTTAGGAATTGATTGAACAGCTTTGGCTGAGAATTTTGTAGTCGAATTTTAAGAATTGGTCGGATGAATGCTTGAATGATTATATTGGCCGGATCGAAATAGAAATTTTACGAAAAAACTTGGTGATACAGATAGACGATTGTGAGAAATCATGCTATGCACGAGAGCGAGCGATAAGAGAATGACTTTCGAGTTGTGTCATTGGATCTGGATTCACCTAGCAACTGAGCTTGCGTGAATCGAACTTATATTCGATGTTACAAGATAGACAAGTTGGAAATTTGGCTAGTAAATTTCGACTCGATAGGAATCGAACATGAAACGCATCGTAGAAATACCTTTTTGTCAAAACGATTGTTGCCTTTGAGCACTGTCAACTTGAGTTAAACAATTGTGCTAAAAGACCGTTGCCTTTGAGCACTGTCAACTTGAGTTAAACAATTGTACTGAAAAGTCCGTTGCCTTTGAGCATCGTTGTAACGCCCCAGTCCCAAAATACTTAGGACTAAGTACGTCACCATGCCAGTTGTACACCTATGAAGTAAAGTAAACTCCAATATATGGAAATCTTGTATGTATACATAAGCTGTGAAATACAGTAAACCATGATAACTAAATCTCATCCACAAAATCAAAAGAATAATGATATAAATCAACTTAAAAATTTGTCATTGTACATGTAGTTGGGCGGAGACAAATCCACTACCAACTATTTAAATGAGATAAAATATACAAGAGAATGATCGATAAAATGGTAAGACGAACCAAGAGCAATCATCTTCGAAGGAATGGAGAAGATTACGGCCTTGGCTAGATCACCTGCGAAATATCACAAAAGCACACACCTGGAGAATTCACCAGGTCCTCAGAGGGACATAACAAGATACATAAGTACATGCCACATAACTGAATATATAAATATGTCACCAGCCACAAGTAAAGTAAAATAGTCCCAATCGTAACAAGATCCAATATCTCATCATCGAAACAGTGGACTACCCCTACAACCAAACAAGGACAAGGGGTAGAACACTATTCCGTGATGCGATATTATCCCAAGCTACTAATGGAACGGGGGTGACATGACATTGACTAGGGTTCCATAACCATCTAATGTGTTTATGCAGTTAAGAACAAACCTTTCGTCGCATGAGCCATGGCTGTAAATAGGATCTGGTATAGTCCCCACTGACCTAATTGCATGACGTTCAAAAATGACAGTGGCCAACCTGTGGGGGTCATCATACCCGTATCTCTAGCGGAGCTTCCAGGTTACAAGAGAATGTGTAATAGAAGCCCATACGACAAGGAAATATTCTTCCCCCCGATGCACCTATCTAGTTCGCATCCGCGATCATGTACCTCTACTAACTACTAAGTCTTCTAACATGCCTCTATTAGCAGTTAGACCTAATGCATGCGCACGGGTGATCAGCCAACACGCAAGTACCTCTACATGCTACTCATCTCACACATATTTTGTGGTACAACTGTGTAATGGTTTATGCAATACACTACAGATGGTACTCCCTTAACTCTAGGTCCATATGCAATCAAAGGGTAATAAGTAAAGTAAAGCTAATATCATTGAGCAGGTAGTAAATTATGAACTGTAAAAATGGTACAACTAAAAGAACTAGAAATAAATAAACAGTGATATACAATAACTAAAGAAAATGTAACTAAATATAAACAGTAAATATGGCAAGGAATCTTGATTGTGTGCAAAATGGCGACGTCCAATAGCTCGAACCGTCAGAATAGTGAAGCGATAAAAGCCAAATCCTGCATATGTCCTCGGATGCTGAAATAAATACCACAACGTGTTTGGAATAAAAGATATATCTAGGAAATGCCTATCCAAAAGTCCAATTCTGGAACATGGGCAAAATCGTAATTTCGGGTCAAAACGATGTTCGCCGTTGGATCCGTTTTGCACCGAAATGTATGCCAGAACCTATGGTCTCTAAAGTCGTGAAACTATATGTCTATGAGTTCGGTTTGAGGAGACGAACCTAACCGTATATCCAAAGTTGAATTCCAGCGGGCTGTACACAATTTTACACGTTGGAGTGGGTCGCGGGCCCGCCAAATAGGCATTCCAGTCGACCTTCTCAGAATCAGACCGAACTTGGCATACAAGACTAGAAAAATGATACGGTCCTGCTGGCGCAAGTTTCGTCTCGATTTGACGAACGTGCACAAAATAATTGGAGAATTTACAAAGAGGCCGATACGGTAAACTTTGACGGATACGCATCAAATTCGTCGCGCACACGCGACCAATTTGAATTCCGTCAAAGCCCACACATCCATGAAGTCGATACGCACCTTTCGATGCTTTCGGTTCACGACCATGTCGCTCGGTTTGGCGGGATGCACGTCGTATCGTGAGATTTTTCTACAATTTTTAGTTTAAGAACTAATTTTTCTCTGATTTTTATAATCGAATAACTTCCCGTGTACGCAATGAAGTTACAATCTAAAAACTAGGTTTTATTCTCATATATGTTGTCTTGGACTATTTCTAATTAGATTTTCAAAAACTCTACTGTGTGATTCAGAATCTGGCTTCCAAACTGAGGGTTGGACAGCCTAATGCTCTGTTTCTCGAGCAGATTTTTCCTCGACTTCGTGTCGATTGTCCGGGTGAACTAGCACATTATACTACAATCTATTTGAATGAAATTATAGCCGTATATGTTATGAACGTACCAGAGAAGATGATTCATAAAACGAACCGTCGTACGCTGAGAACTTGGGCAATGAAGTTGGTTCTGGGACTCGCGTTCGCTGCTGTCTTCGAGTGCGGCTGCGTACTGCTGTCGGCCGCCGGTGGCCGATCGGCCATCGCGGCGGCACGTACACGCACGCGCGTGGTCATCAATGATGCCGCCAGGGGTTCGGGAGATGGGGTTAGGGTTTCGATCTTTCCTATGCTCTCGATATATATACGGCTACAGAGTTCCGCTAGGTTTGGCATAAAAGGGGGGGGGGTCGCGAGAAATTAGGCCTGTGCTTCTCATGAGAATTTTGCGAGAAGTTGCCAGTTGAGTCTTTATTCTTTTTTTATACTATGTATACTTATAACATTAAAATTTCCAATAAATTCAAATAAGAATTTCAAATGAATGTATAATTTCTTAAACATTATATATGTATATACATATATATACTAATCTTTATCTATAATTACAATAAAAAAACATTATTTATATATATATATATATATATATATATATATATATATATATATATATATATATATATATATATATATATATATATATATAATATGGGTATATATATAATATGGGTATATATATATATATATAAATATATATATATATATATATATATATATATATTATATATATATATATATATATATATACAAAATATATATATATATATATATATATATATATATATATATATATATATATATATATATATATATATATATATATATATATATTTTTTTTTTTTTTTTTTTTTTTTTTTTTCTTTTCAGAAACCACTTATTCATTCAAACTACTATGAGTACCAACTCAGGTTACAAAAATTAATGTTTACATTTGATACTAGCTTTCTCAACCTGCCTGCAAACCTCCAGAATCAGCTTATCAGCTCCATACTTGTATTGTTCATATCTCCATTTATTACGATTTTTCCACAACACCCAAATAGCTGCTGCCACCACGATCTCTTTCTTATGCTTCATCTTCTTTCTCCACCAAGCTCGCAGTCTGTGAATCAAAGAACCCCCACTCGACCTGATATTGTAAGCCTGCTGTATTGAGTTCCAAACTTTGACAGCTACATCTCCTTCATGAAATATATGCTCAATAGTTTCCACTGAGGGATTGGCACAACAGTGGCACTTTGAAACCATACTAAAACCAAGTCTAGCAATATTATCATCTGTGGGTAACTTCCCATGCATCAAACGCCAACATAAAATCGACCATTTTGCAGGGATACACGTATTCCAAATATGTTTGAAATAAGGAAGTTAGGCAAATGAATACGACTTAAATCCCATGCTGATGAAACTGAAAATGTACCTGATTGCACATACTGCCATTGCCATCCACCATCACCCTCTGTTATGTGCTGACCTGCAATTCTTCTTCCTTGAATCAATCTTTTCCAGACATGTGATGCATTTGAGGTCAATATAACAGTGTCTTCTGATTCTTGAGAGCAATATTTCCTCTTGAAATAATTAGTCCATAATGAAGATTGTGTCTTGAACTTCCACCACAGCTTAATTGTCATCGCAGACATGACATCCTCCAACCGCCTAACACCCAAGCCACCTTCATCTCTAGTACGAGCAATAGTATCCCAACCCAGCCAATTCCTCTTCGCAGCACCATCAATGGTCCCCCAAAAGAATGTGGAGAACATAGATTCAATCCTGTTGAGCACTGTTTTAGGTGGGTCACACGCAGCCAACGTGTATACAGGAATAGAAGCTAAGACATTCTTGATTAAAACCAACTTTCCCCCAGGTGACAGAATTTTATTATGCCAACCCTCTAATTTAAGTCGAATCCTGTCCAATAAGTTCTCGAACATAGCCCCATTATGCCTACCAGCCATGAGAGGACAACCAAGATAATGAAATGGAGGCGAGCCCACTTGAAATCCAAAGCGAGAGCCAAGTTCTTCCCCTTTCTCTGGCCGTTCCTTCGAAGACATATAAATAGAAGACTTCTGTTTATTAACCTGCTGCCCTGACATACCTTCATAGCGAGTCAGTACATTGTTAATCATCCCCACTGATCTAATATCTCCTGCAGAGAATAGTAACACATCATCTGCATATGCAAGATGTGTTATAGGAGGACACCCCCTAGGAGAGATAAAAGGAGAATAGCCCTCACAATCAGGAAGTCTATTAAGACTACGAGATAGAACTTCCGCAGCCAGAATGAATAATGCCGGAGACAATGGATCACCTTGTCTCAATCCACGAAAAGCTTGAAAATAATCTGTAGATTCCCCATTGATAAGGGATGAATACCACACATTATTAACAATTCTCAACATCATATCCACCCACTTATTATGAAAGCCAAACCTACGAAGAACTTTCAGAAGATATCTCCAGTCCACCCTATCATAAGCCTTTTTCATATCCAGTTTAATTGCAATATTTCCTCCCCAATGTTTCTTCTGCATCTTAGCCATCATCTCTTGAGCTAACAAAATATTATCAACTATTTCTCTCCCTTGGACAAAGCCACTCTGTTCCTGAGATATTAACCTTGGCAGAATTGGAGCTAAACGACGAGCCAATAGTTTTGAAATGATTTTGTTAAAAATAGAACATAAACTTATTGGTCTATAATCACCAAATGTACGGGGTTGTTTGATCTTAGGAATTAACACTATTGAAGTGTTTGTGAATGCCCGGGGAAGAGAGAACCCATCCATGAACATAGATATAGCTTCTTGAATATCATCACCAACAATCTCCCAGCTGTGTAGATAGAACAATGGAGTAAATCCATCTGGACCTGTAGCACTAGCTTTGTCCAGGCTCTTAATAGTGTCCAGTATTTCCTCCTTCGTTGGATCTGCAATAAGAAAATTATTATCCTCCTCTGTCACGATATTGGGAATGAGATTTAACAAATCCTCATCGTCTTGTATCTCCCCTCTTTCATAAGATTTAGCAAAAAACTCCTTCGCGTGAAGGTGAATATCCTTTTTCTCAGTAAGTATAACCCCATCATCATTCGTTACAGAATGAATATGCAATGACTTCTTTCGAGAGTTCACACAGCCATGGAAATAAGCTGTGTTTTTATCACCGTCTAAATCCCATTTCAGTCGAGCTTTTTGCCTCCAATAAGCTTCCTCTGTGCATACTTTCTGCTTAAGCAATGCCTTGGCCTTGGACAAGTTCATCAGCGACTCTTGATTATTCATAGCTTCATGCTGCAGCTCTGCACTAAGAACACCATCTTCTGCCTCTTTGACAGATTGAAATATATCCCCATATGCATTTCTACTCCAAGTAGATAACACCTTCCTACATGCATCAAGACGTAAGGAGACCCGAGTAACAGCATTGGGGTGATGAACAGAGCACCATGCTTGTTTAATAATATCTGTATACTCTCTGTATGAGGTCCATAGATCTAGAAATCTGAACTGCTTTCTTCCTCCCCCTGTCTCTTTCTTGAATTGTGCTAAATTGGAGCATGATCTGATTCCAGTTTATTAAGATGATCTACTTTGGATAGAGGAGCTAGCCTGAGCCAAGCAGAATCAACCATGACTCGATCCAATCTCGAACCAAACCTGCCATCTTTCATCGATTTTAGCCAAGTAAAACAACTTCCTGAGTATGGAAGTTCTGTTAACCCAGTAGCCAGTTTAAAGTTAGCAAATTCCTGTATAGAAACAGGATCTGCCCCACGACCACCAATCTTCTCTTCTGACCTAAGGACAGCATTAAAATCACCCCCTACCACCCAAGGAATAGCATATGTTTCCTGCAGCTGAGTTAGCCTGTCCCAGAGTTCACGACGACCCTCCTTGGTATTATCTCCATGAACCACAGTGAACAATGCCTCACAAGGAAGCATATAGTGTCTAGTTTTCACAGAGAGTGCCTGATCAAAGTTATCAATAATACTAATGTCACAAGCCTCTTTCACCATCACCCATATGTTTCCTCGATTATTAGAGTAAGCCTTAGCAAAACCAAGCTTAATCTTATAACTCTCTAACTGAGACACATCAACCTTTGGCTCAATGATAGCAAGAAAAACAATCTTGTGAAGCCTAACTAGTGATTTTAACCTTTTAATAGTCATCTTACTAGCAACACCCCGTACATTCCAAAGGAGTATGTTAAACATGAGTGGTATGGAGTTTACTTGAGGATTGAGAGTTAGCTTGTTGTCTGGTGATGCGATCTGAAGGTTCGGTCTCCTTCTTTGACTTCTTTCTTTTTTGTACTGTGGATTTATCGGCTTGAGAATCTCCTTCTGGAATGTCATCTTGACTGACTCCGTCCTGCAGTTGATTGTCCTCTCTCTCGACTTCATCAGCCCAACTAATCTGGGGATCTCGTACTTCACCCTCCTCCAGTTGGTCTATATTAGGATCTTCTGCTGTATCATCACCACCCAACCCATTATCTGGAGGAGCCATAGTATTATCTTCAACTGCCGTCGATTCCTTCTCAGTTTCCTCCGACAAGACTAGTTGACGTGAAGCTAACTCATCAGAACTTGAGCCAGGGATGTTAGTGACAGTTTTGTCAGTTGAATCTGGTGGTGGAGGAATAGAAGGAGTTAATGTCTCTGATAAAACCAAGTTTGTTTTATCTGGGTTAATGATGGCCTCGATCGGAGGGTTAACACCCTGTTCAACCTGTTCACTGTCATTAATGGGGGGTTTCCTACATTAGTACGCTGCATAATGTGAGTAACAACCAACGTATCATGTGGTCGACGCGTGTCATTCACCGATTGAGTCTTTTCTCCAGTATGTTCTTAGTTCATAACTTCTTTCCCTTTATTCTTCAGTTTGCAATGAGCAGCAACATGACCTTGATGATGGCAATGTGAGCAGTAGAGAGGTGTGTATTCATATTCCAGATTTTGCCAAAAACTTCTGCCACGAGGCAAATTAATACGAATACGATGATGAAGGGGCTTACTTGCATCTATTTCGACGAAGACCCTGGCTCTACTAGGGCGAGAAAGATCAGACGTGGCTTTATCTATTTTAAGAGGATTTCCAATAGCAGAAGTAATAGCGAAAAGAGCCTCTTTGTCATATAGATGATGTGGTAGATCTGGGAGATCGACCCATACTGGCATTAGAGAAGATTCATACGAGGGAGAAAAGTCTGGTTCCCATTTAAAAATCCTCATCGGAGCTTTTGAGACAAACCATGTATCTTTCGATCTCAGACGTAGATAGTCTTCTTCAACCGAGGGCCTTATAAGAATGTGTTTTCTATCAATTACCCCAGCTTTAATGGAGCCCTGGAATTGAAATCCCGACAACGCTTTACGGATCACCTCAATCGAAGGTTTGTAATGGGAAAACTTTCCGATCAGAGCGAACCGAAGAGGGTTTGAGAGGACTTGTTCTTCTTCATCCGAAAAAGATATTGCTGGAGCACCATTGAACGAAGAAGGAATTCTTGGAGGCAGACGAGGTGGATCCTCGGCCCGTCCCGCAACCACGGCTGCAAAGGACTTGGCCATGACGCCGGCCTGGCCAAGGCCAAGCCGGAGCCGCCGGAGAGGAGCTACGAAGATCAATGGGCGCGGCGCACTAGGGCAACGCGCGATATATATATATATATATATATATATATATATATATATATATTATCTAATAAGGCACAAAATTTGTAGGAAATTACTATAAGTAAATTATATTAAGTGTTCTTTGTTAGCCCAATGATTATATCATATTTTTGAATATGGCTAATCAATTAAGTTTAACATAATGACGTCACTTATATTCATGTAATCACTATCATGTTGCTACTTAAACTTAGCATTGTCCTAAATGTTCTATATTATATTGCTATGCTTGTATCATATTGTTTTGTTCGTCTAACATGTTCTTAGACATGCAGTAAGCATGATCAAGCTTTGTCAAACCAGGACATATGCAATAGAGAATTATTGATGGGCCAAAGACGGCGTTATACAAGAAGATTTCTCTGAACCGCCTAACGACCTATCCGGGGCCTTGCATCGGGGGTTCCAGTGCCCGGTCAGTGGACAGGGGTCGAGGGGGCAGCGCCCCTCGTGGGGGCTCGGAGGCGAACCCCCCAAAAGGTATTCATATTTCCAGATCCGTTTATCTTTGGACGATTGCCGTCAAGGAAAAATGCGTCTTCAAGTCTGCTCAAATATTTGAAGAAAGGCGTCATCAAAGGGCTCTTAGTTTTCCTATTTTCATCAATGTATTTTGTCATATTTATTGAGTCTAGGAATACGATATAAACTGCATTGTACTGGCAAATAGGCTTCCCAAGAAACGTTTTCAAAGTACCCTTTCATTTTGAAAATAAGCCCACTTAGAAAAGCCCAAACTACTTCCTAACTGTTTGACTTTTCAAAAAGCCCAAAAACCAATTTGCAAAAAACCTGACAGAACTCCAGACGAATTCGGCCCGAGTTCGGCCCGAATTCTACCAGAGTTCGGTTAGTGAATGTTGCTTTTTGAACTTGGTCTTTCCGCAGTTACGGATTCCAACGAGATTTTCTCATAGAGTTCTGTCTGAATTCTGTCCAAATTCTGCCTTTGAAAAAACTATAAATAGAGAAGGATTTCGATCATTTCAATTCACTCATACACCAATTCACTTTCATATCTCTTCTCTATAAGCCTACTACTTCTTCCAAAGTATTCCGAGCTATTTATTTTCAAATCCCAAGCCAGTTACAATCCTCTAGTCGATTTGCCAGTGCGGTACGGTTTAAAAGATTTCAGAGAAACTGTAATCAGAGGCTTGATTGAAGATAGACTCTTCAAAACTGAAGTTGGTCGAGTTTTTCGGATCAAAGCTCGCATTGTAGAAGTTGCAAGAACTTCGGATGAAAACTTGTGGTGATTTTCCATAGTGGATTCAACTAGAAGCTAGAGTTCTTCCGACTGGACTAGTCCTCACAAGAGGAAAACCAGTATACATTCTTGTGTTTGCGTTTGCTCTCTACTCTCTACTTTTCATTTACATATCTGTGATATATATATTATGTGATCTTGTTACTAACATTTTTAAATAGTTAATTTCCGCTGCCTACTCTATTCACCCCCCTCTAAAAAAATAAAATAAAATAATATTTATATATATATATATATATATATATATATATATATATATATATATATATATATATTTTTTATATATATATACACACACACACACACTGATGTAAAAAATTTATTGTGTATAATTAATTCTCAGTAAAAAAACCTAAAACATATCAATAATAATAATAAATATAATAATAATAATGATAACAACAAAACACAAAATAATAATATTAGTATAATAATAGAAATAATCCTCCAAAAATTTTGGGGGATTACATCCTACCCAATTTATAAAAATTTTGTCATCAAAATTAAAATAAATCTTAATATTAATAAGGTAACAAATTTAAATACGAAGGAAGGTACGCCCAATCGTAACCCGGTTTTCAAAGGGGTGGTGGAGGTAACTAAATAAAGCAACCCAATTTAACGTTGTATTCTACAAGGTAAGGTATTCTTAGTTCAAGGCCCTACCCAACTTATAGAAGTTGGCTAACTGTAAAAATTGTCATTATAAGACCTTTGAGGAGGACCATTTCTAGGGAGGGGCACGAGAATAACGGACGCTTCTAACCGCAGTCTCGGATTCTAAGTGAGCCTTGATAATACTATGACATTCTTAGTCAATAACTACTATAAGGAAGTATTACAGTTTTACATCGTTCATAATTCTCATGCTTTCAACAAGATTGTAGGAACCACTTGTTCGAATACAACTAGAACGTGTCAGTTCAAGAGAATTTCAGTCTTCGCCTAACACGGTAACTAAGAGATGGGAGTCTGTAGAAAGCCTTCCTATAGAATTTGATTAGGTGAGTGTTTGAAAACTCTAAGTCATAATGAATAATATGTGTTGACTGGTGTTTGGGGTTGTGTGGGAGGCATTCGCTTGCTTGGTGAAAGGCCTACGTCATAGGTGTGATGTGTCTTTCATGGATCATGGGTATTGAATCTAGTTAAGAGAAATGGTCAATATTTGCATGGTTAAATTCAAATGGGACAAAAGTAGACATCTAAGGTTTGTTCTAAGAAAAAAATGTGTCATACAAATGGTGCAATTTAAAATGGAGCACAAGAAGGTATGTTTGCGTGGGACATGTATGTCATGCGGGTAGCTTGACTAGTCTAGTTCGTGAGGGTGGAAATTGTTGGAAGGAAACGACTAATATTGTGCTCTAAATATCAAAGTCACGGTGGGGTTAACAGTTGACATGGATAGAAGTGGATATTATGAGCCATTGATTTAACTCGTTTAAATGGTAACCAATATATCCCAATCTTTTGCTAACTCAAGAACCCTACGTTTCTCTGAGGCTTGCCTATACACTTCGAAAATCTTATTCTGGACTTAAACAAAGACATGATTCTAGGTTAGATTGTATTTGAAGAATTCAAGGCTGTGATCTTTTACCGTGGTTGTCTAACACTCGAGCAAAGGGATATAAAGTGTAATACGAAGATTGTATCGCAATTCCAAACATATGAATGAACAGTTACGAAAACTATAGAAAGAGAATTAGTGGCCATGAGATGGGGACTACAAAATAGGAGTAAGGGCCTATTTCTTTAAGTTTGGTTTTATAATCCAAACATGGCTATATGCAAGGATGGTCTTAACTGTGTCTTAATGGGTTTCCTAAATGGGACTTCGATCTTTGATTGAATGAATCATATGTTTAATCTATATTGACTGTACGAGATGCTATGAAATTAATCTGAGACATTCCTAGTAGGTTGGGGTAATCTTATATAGGTTCCAAGTCAAGTGGTCGGGCAAATTTTTTTCTTTTCAGCCGGGTTGGTTAACCAGGTTCCTAAAGCCCGAGAATACGCCTTCTGTGACTTTTGTGTTTAAGTAGCACGAGAAGACTCAATTGAGTGGCACACTAGTGGCATGTGCATAGAGGGCTTCGAGTAGATCACAACCATATATTGGGTTGAAAGATTCGAGCCTAGGTTGAGTCCTTAATTGGAGTCAGAAAGGACAATGGTCCTATAGTAGGGGGTATAGCTAGCCTTTTTGACTTGAAAGTTGTATCATAAAAATAGAGTACAAGGGAACGTGTTTTAGTGGGACATGATCTACCTACATGAAGGTGGAGTCATCTATGCCTTGTATGTGAAATTTTTTGGAATGAAACAGCTGGTCTCGTGCTCCGAATCTTAATGTCACGGTCGGAGATACCAAATGATCTAAATGGAAAGTGAGAGTTCATCGGCACTAATTATCACCCCAATGGAACTCAATTTATTATGATCCATCAGTAACCTAGTAACTCATAAAATTTTAGAAGGCATAGAATCTATTCACTCCAAAATTTCTTTCTCTGAATTAAAACTAAGGCACGGTTTTAGGATTAATGAGGTTAGAAAATTTCAAAGTTGTGATATTGTACCTCGACTTTTGATAATAAAGAATAAGGCACGATGTAATGGATAATGTGATACGGTAGTTATGAATCAAATTCGAGGATCATACCACAATTTCTAATAAATGTAAAATGATTGTGTACCGCGATACACGAGTCGATAAAATAGAATGATCCACTCTTCTATAGTACACGAGAGTTCTTGATGGGGGTAACGAAATCTAAGGTATGTCATATGAAAGATCTCTATCTACTAAGTCATAAATTTTTTATTTGTGTCAAGCCTGCTAGACCATAGTCACAAGCATTCTAGTGGTATCGAATGTAGTGCTCAAGCATTGATGTTGGTATCTAGTAATTCAATAGGAGGGAGTGTTATGCTACAGATATTGGCTAAGCTGGGGAAGGGGTTGTTCTAGTGCTAAGTCACTTCTTTAATAATGAAAGTGTATAATTAGAGTAACACCTGCTGGATATCAAATCTTAGGATGGGTATCTATTATAGTCATGGTGAATGCTTGTCCTTGTTTTTGGTCTATTCCTCTCTTGTCTAAACTGTGGAGTACTAGTCAAGTAAGGGTCGGGTTAAGACATATGGTTTGCTAGTTAAAGCAAGATTCAAGAAAATATTTAGAGACTCACATTAGTTGGTCCCTTGAGATTAAATAGTTTCCTAGGTTAGGGTTTTGACCAAGGGTAAGGTCCTACTCATTCTCAATTTCAAATGACTAGAACGTTAAGATATTAGTTTCAGGGTCGAGAGGAGGACAAGTAACTTAAGGCAAGGTTGTAGTCTTACGGCTGGCCGATGGTAGCTACACTTGGGTATACAACTATCGTGGCCATCGGGGATACTCTGTATCTATCTATCAAATACGAGCATTCGTCTTTCCAAATCAGTGAAAGACAAAAGCAATAAAGAGTTCAAGAAAGATGTCATCGAATACAATTACGTGATACGAAGGCGCTTGTATAATTCAAGATAAATTTTCAATGCAGTTGCGGATGAGATTCTAGGTACCTTGATATCTCAACCCACGTGAGATAATCAAATAAAGAGCGAACCAAATGCATCAAGGTTGATCAGACCATAATACACTGATTCTGATTAGACAATATGTTAGTTGGCGTCCCCAGTATACATATGTCCTGAACAAGCTCAAAAAATATTAGCTTGCAAAACTAGGCTATAAATGGCAACATTATTTATGATATTACAAAGTATAAGTACGAGAGATAATGATAAAAACAGTAATAAATAGTTCAAGTTTCACAAGGATCTAAGTTTTGTCTGTGTTCCTGCTTATACAGTCGTCTTATTGTCTCTTGTATCAGGCCTTGGTTGACCAATGAGGTATGGGCTACAAAATCTCTATATTCTAGGTAATCATATCTTCCTATACTAGCATATATTTAGTGTCAACCAGTTATACTTCATTAATGGGTTAAAAGAATATGGGGTGATAGGCCATGAGGCTTACTACCCAACTTATAAAAGTCAACTAATAGAGAGCTTGAGAAATACAACATGTGTAACTAGTATGAGCTATCTTCCTAACCTCCTTATTAAGTACGAAGGAAGATAAGATTTACAGTGAAAGGAATCAAGCAGAAGGGAGTCAAGGTAATCAGATGAGAGTTCGAATTGAATTCAAGAAAAGGAGGTCAAGTATGTGGATGAGATCCTAGATTCTAATCCTATATGCAGGCTCACATCGGTACAGTAATGTAACCGAAGTGACAAACTCGACCTGCATGGGCCACCACAAAAATATGTAACACCCCAGTCCCAAAATACTTAGGACTAAGTACGTCACCATGCCAGCAATACACCTACAAAGTAAACTCCAATATATGGAAATCTCGTATGTATACATAAGCTGTGAAATGCAGTAAACCATGATAACTAAATCTTATCCACAAAATCAAAAGAATAATGATATAAATCAACTTAAAAATTTGTCATTGTACATGTAGTTGGGCGGAGACAAATCCACTAACAACTATTTAAATGAGATAAAATATACAAGAGAATGATCGATAAAATGGCAAGACGAACCAAGAGCAATCATCTTCGAAGGAATGGAGAAGATCACGGCCTTGGCTAGATCACCTGCGAAACATCACAAAAGCACACACCTGGAGAATTCACCAGGTCCTCAGAGGGACGTAACAAGATACATAAAGAACATGCCACATAACTGAATATATAAATATGTTACCAGCCACAAGTGTTACACTCATTTTTTCTAATTAGAGGTATATTAGTCATTGTGTATTATTTTGAATTTATTTAAATTGTTAATTAAATTGATTGGTGTGAGCTTGATTGGTGTTTTGGTAGTAGAAGGTAGTTTAACCTTAGTCAATCTTGACTAGAAGCCTAATAATGTAATTAGAATTATTATTGACCTTTTTAAAATTTAATTTAGAATTATTTTCCATTTTAGGGATCATTTAAATGATTTTAAGTCATTTTTTATAAGCCTTTTTAACCTTTTTTTGTCAATGGGCCTTTTTAGCAACCGAGGAATGCATTTGGCCCATGAGCAAACCCTAACCCTAATACACCTACCCCTGGACGACCATAGCAGCAGCCTCCCCTCTCATTGTGTAGAAATCACATAGCCTCCACAAGATCAAACCCTACTTTCTCCTTTTCTCCAAACCCTAACTTTCTCATCCGGCATCCGATTCGTACCAAACGAATTGTGTTGCGACCGTGGGAAGGAGAAGAACTTGTTGGAGCATTGCTAGCAAGGATTTGGAGACGTTTTCTCGGGAGAAACTGGTCGTCAAAGCGCTCGAGGATTCACTTTCATTGAGATTCCAACTCTCAATATGTAAACCTTGTTCTACCATTATTCCTTCTGAAATTTTTGCATTTTAGCATCCATATAGGTACCCCCGACCTGTGCATGAAGTTTGGTAGGTTTGTAATTTCGTTTAATAGCCGTATCGGAAGCGTGTCGGTCCTATGGAACACGTGTTCGACGAAATGCCACTTAGAACTGAAAAGTGTTATTTTTCGATTCTGTTTTCACGAATTCCTTGCTAAAATTATTTGTAACAACTTTCATGTAGACGGATATGAAATCGACACAATTTCAGTGTCCGAATCGGACACGGAATCGCGTGCACGAGGCCCGTGCACGGTCCCGTGCATGCCCTGCTGTCCGAGCGTCGTAACTCGACGCACAGGGCTCCGTTTCACATAAAATTTTATGGGCGCGTGGGGTCAACTTCTGCCCACATGCTCCTAAAATTTCATGATGTTTTGTGAAGCGTGCACGAAGAAATCTCATGCACACGGTTCAGCCTGCACTGTGCACGCGGTCGAAAAGTACCGCTGACACGGCCTTTGTACGCGAACACGGCACGTCGTGGACCCGTTCCAGGAGCACGAGCACGAAGCCCTATACCTAGACTACCCAGGGACTCGATCCCGAGTTGCAGCGTAGCTCGAATCACGAGTCACGAGGCCCGACACCCGCCCACGGGTACGCACGCACGCGCGTATGCGCACAGGCCGCGCAGAGGTTCGCGTGTTGCTGTGTCACGTAGACGTGACGTGGTGTCATGTCAGCAAGTCTTAGACCTACCCCGGGACCCTACCTAGCTATGTGTACGAGCACGAGGCTTCTCGTGTTGCGTGTGGCGTCCAATCGGGCGAAATGTACGTGTACGTACACGTTCCGACACGTGAGTTCAGTTTTCCCAATACGCGATACGGACACCGGTTCGACCCCGTGAGTACCCAAGCACATCAAACATAGAGACACCTTCGAGTTTGCCAAGTTTCGTGAGTTCTAGTTGTGTATATTGCATTTTGGGCATTGAGTTGGAATTCGGGTTTCGACTTATATATATATATATATATATATATATATATATATATATATATATATATATATATATATATATATATATATATATATATTTGAGTTGTTTTGTTATATTTAAATTTTGAGAATTAACTCAGATTTTCTGAGTTAATATGAAGTTACTAAGATTCTGGACTTGTGGGTTTTGGTCCCTAATTTTACTTTCAAATATTTCTACGATATATGTGTATATATATATATCCTTTTTCTCTTTTATGTATAAGTATATATATATATGTATATATATATTCCAAATGTATAATATATATATATATATATATATATATATATATATATATATATATATATATATATATATACATATATATATATATATTTTTTTTTTATTTTATATATATATATATATATATATATATATATTTTTTTTTTTATATATATATTATATATATATATATATTTTATATATATATATATATATATATATATATATATATATATATATATATATATATATATATATATATATATATATATATATATATATATTATATATATATTTATATATATATATATATATATATATATATATAATATATATATATATATATATATATATATATATATATATATATATATATATAAATTTTTTTGAATATATGTCGAGATATTTTGATTCTCAGATCGAACATTGATCTCTTCATGGTATATATATATATATATATATATATATATATATATATATATATATATATATATATATATATATATATATTATATATATATATATATATATATATATATATATATAAAATATATATATATATGTTTTGTGAATATATGTCGAGATATTTTGATTCTCAGATCTGAACATTGATCTCTTCATGGTTTCACCATTTCTTTCTTCCCTATGTATATGTATATATATGTTGTATAGATATGTCTATATGTAAGTTGTGATATATATATATATATATATATATATATATATATATATATATATATATATATATATATATATATATATATATATATATATTTATATATATATATATATATATATTGGCATATAACAGCAGTCCCTTTATCGACACACACACAACCTCTTATTCACAAGCTTAAGTATATGTGTATGTGTATATATATATATATACATATATATATATATATATATATATATATATATATATATATATATATATATATATATATATATATAGGTGTTGCTCTTGCTTGGACATATTTACTTGTTATAGACTAGTTTACTTGTTGCTGTCACGTTGTTATCACGGATTAATACTATATGGATCTCTTCGTACGATGTTATCCCCTCGGATACATCGGGTATATTATGCTCATGTACTTTATCATGTGCATCGTCTACTCTTTGTATTCGTATTTATTTATTTATACTCATGTGACATTCATGTACACTCATGATCATGTGAGCCTTCATGTATAACCCAGTGTTCATGTGGACTAGCTATCCATGTGACATACTACTTTCATGTGCATTAACATAACCTGGACAGATACTTGTGTACTGATTGGGGCAGGGGGAGTATTTATTTGGTTATGTGATCTACACCCTTATCATGTGCAACTCCAAACTAGATTTAAGTCATGTATAACCTAAGCCAGTTTACATAACCAGATTGTGCTCCACACCACGTAGTTAGTTCAGTTCTCTTATTATATCATGTACATCTATTTCCATATATGTAAAACCCCTATTTTTTAAATTATTTTTTATTAATTTATTAGACTTCAAATTTAATTTAAGCAATTTATGATTTTTACTATTTATTTCATTAGAAATGACCTTAGCCATTGTTGAATTTTGGAACACAAGACTACCATGAATTTTGGCACAAAAGATGTAGCAGTGTGCCTTGACTAGTGTATTAGCCATGTCATGGGAAGCCTAGCCATGGTGAAGAGCGAACTAGGAAAACCAGGCCAAGTTGCGACTCAACCTCCACCGACAAATTTATTTATATATTAATTTAATTTTCGACTTTTAAGTGACCGGTTTGACCAATTCAGCTCGAACTGGGCCCGAACCAGATGTTAAGCCCATGTGAGCATGTGGGGTGACTAAGGTGGCCATATAGGAATATTTTGTGTATGTACAAATATTTTTAAATTATTTTTAGAACTTGTTGAATATTTATTGACTTTGGGTACAAAAATCTATATTTCATTAATAAAATAATATTTTACAAATTTTACTATTTTTGGATCCGGATAGGGTGTGTGGTATAAGTTCACCCATTGGAAAGATTTTATTAATTTATTTTTATTAAAATTTATTTTGCGAAGATTTATTCAACTTGTTTTTCCTATTTAAATATTATTATTACTTTGAGTGGATTTATTGTGAATTGAATTTATATGTACATGTAGATATGTTTAAATATATATATATATTCAATATTTGGTTAGATAATATTTAAATTATTATTTGGATTTAAATAGATTTTTATGGATATATACATATATATGTATAGATATGTATAAGTGTTAAATAAATTTAGATAAGAAAGAAAGAAGAAAAAAAAAAGTAAAAAGTATTGCATGGGGTGGTCGGCCCCACCACCTGGCCGACCACCCACAACCCAAATAAGTAGCTGCTGCTACTTGTGTGCCCTTTTTTGTGTGCAAAGCAAGCACATCACTTCTTGGTGGCCGACCCTTTACCAAGTAAAAGCAACTTTAAGCTTTTGTTTTCATATATATATAGTTTGATTATTTTAACCTCAAATTAAAACCTAAAATCTGAATCTTCTTCCTCCTCTCCTCCATCCTCCTCTCCCTCTCCTCAGCGTGCGTGCCCAACCTCGCCAGAGCGACAGCAGTCCCGTCTTCCGGTCATCGACAACAACAACAACAGATTCCCACTTTAAGGTAACCCACTTTCCCGATTAATTTAACTGTCAATTTTATTCCGATTTTTGATCCGTAAATTCGTGTAGAAAGTCCCCATGACCCCCTATCATCTCCTTCAAATAGATTTATTTATTCTGCAATAAATTTCAGTTTTAATTAAATTAAAAATCTCGATAAATCAGTTTTTATAAACCTTAAAAATCCCGTACAAGGTACGTCCTGACAAACCGGGCGACCCCGTCGCAAACCGAAGTACCAAAAGGTCCGTATCGAATTTGTGGATGTGCGAGAATTAACGGAATTCAAATTGGTTGCGTGTGCGTAACGAATTTGGTCCGTATCCGTCGAATTTTTGCGTATCGGGCTTTTCGGAATTTCCCAATTACTTTGTGCACACTCATCAAATCGCGACGAAACTTGCGCCATTGGACTCAAAATATTTTTCTGTTCCTGTGAGCCAAGTTTGGTCCGATTCGGAGACCGTTGATCGGGACACTATTTTGGCGGGCCCACAATCCCACTCAACGGGCGATTTTGTGCACGGCTCATCGGAATCCAAAATTGGACATACCGTTGGGTTCGTCTCATCAAAATAAATCTGTAGACATGTAGTTTGATGACTTTGGAGACCGTAGATATTGGCACGCATTTTGGTGCAAAGCGGGTCCAACGGCGGATATCGTTTTGACCTGAAATTACGATTTTGCCCCTGTTCCAGAATTTGACTTTTGGACAGGCGTTTCCTAGGCATATCTTATATTCCAAACTCGTTCATGATGTTTGTTTCAGCATCCGGAGCCTCTTGTGGATTTTGACTTTCGTATTGACGATTCTGATTGTTGGATTTTGCTGCTTCTCGCACCACCCGCAGGCAAGATACCTTGCCTTATTTACTGTTTAAAATTAGATGCATCTTTATTTACTTATTTACTGCATATTTATTATCTATTTTCAGTTGGATCCATTACTTGCTATTTTTAGTTCATTTATTTTTGCTTCAGTTATTTTTCCTTCTTGTCTTTTGTATGCATATGGACCTAGTCTTAGCGAACTACCTTTTGTTAGTGTCCTTGGGAGGAAGAAGACAGTTAAATGTATAGGCTACCCCAAATCCAAAAGCTATAGTAACTGTGTACTACGGTAGTCGAGTCGCGAGGGTCACTAGCCTCGAGCTATATGGACTGATGGGTCACGTGGGCCGCTAGCCTCGAGTTATGCCGGCTGATAGTATTGGTACTTGACGTGTGCGTGTTGAGAGTTGTTACATTGTCCTGGGGGAGTCAGCCTTCACCTGCCCATACATTGATATGTCTTCTAAATTGCCTACTCGAAAGGTTAGGAGACCTTAGCAAATTTTATGTTCCAATCATGGCACAGAAAAATGTCACATCGTGGAATAGTAAGTTACCCCTTGTCCTTGTTTGGTTGTAGGGGTAGCCCACTGTTTCGATGATGGGATATTGAGCCGTGTTATGGTTTGGACGCTTTTACTTTAACTTTATTTTTATGGTGCATTTATATTCAGTTCATATGGCATGTTCTTCCTGTATCTTGTTACGTCCCTCTAAGGACCTGGTTATCTCTCCAGGTGTGTGTGCTTCTGTGATATTGCAGGTGTTCTAGTCGAGGCCTTGATCTTCTCCATCCTTTCGAAGATGATTGCACTTGGCTAGTCTTGTTATTTCATCTATTCCTTCTTGTACCTTTTATTTGAGATAGTTGGTAGTGGACTTTGTCTCCGCCCAACGTATTGTTCAGAGACTTATTACAGTTGATTATATGATATCTTTTATTCTTCATTTGTGGATGAGATTAGATTACTCTTGGTTTACTGCATTTTACAGCTTATGTATTCATACGAGTTTTCCATAAATTGGAGTATGCTTCGTATGTATACAGCTGGCATGTCGATGTACCTAGTCCTACGTATTTTGGGACTGGGGCGTTACATGTTTTCTTGGTGGCCCATGCAGGTCGAGTTTGTCACTTCGGTTACGTAATTGTACCGATGTGAGCCTGCAACATAGGATTAGAATCTAGGAATCTCATCCATACAGCTTGATCTCTTTCCTTGGCTTCAAATTCCGAACTTTCAATCGACTTCCTTGAATTGCATCTTGCTTGATTTCTTTCTACCGTTGATTCTTATTTTCGTGCTTAGTGTCAACTAGGAAGATGACTACACTAGTATATGCTCATAGGTCAAACACATGGCTAGAATGGTTATATTGGCAATTGGAATACATTTAACACTCTAACTGAGTTAAAAAGGTTTTTTTTTAAAAAGTGTGCTTTCATGATTAGTAATTTGTAAAGTAGGACATTACCACGAAAAGTTTTAACCTTGAGATTTCTAAATAGTAAACACCAGAGGATTTATAGAATTTTATTACGATACTGCAGGAAAATAGCTAGAATCTTTATACCCTTGATTTAAGAAATTGATTGGCTTTTTGAGATTTGATATTGATGATTTATTGAGTTATAGTTATACATCTTTGCACAAGTATAAAATTTATTTGCTTTTCGAGTTGTGATCGTTATAATTTTTTTTGGGGTGATAGATATACATCTTTGAACAAATATAAAATTTATTTGATTTTCGAGTTTTGATATTTATGATTATTGTATTATAGTTATACACCCATGAACAGTTGTAAACTTGGTTTGAAAATGATCTTAGCTTTTAAAAATGGCCATAGGAATTATTTAAATTTGAGTTGTACAACTTGCGATTTTCGTGTTTAGTAAATTTTGAATTTTAAGTGGAAGTAATGACGGTGAATGTTGGTTTAAAATATTTGAAAGTTATGAAAACAATTTTTTGAGAAATTTTGTTTTAAATGGTGCCCTATGATTGAGGATTTACAAATCTATTTAGATTTTTGGTAAAAAAAAAATTTTGATTGATAAGATTATTTGAAAATTTAGTTTAATGAGGGATTGCTAATATTAAAATTTTTGGGAGAATTTCGAAGGATGTGATGGAAAGTTATTTTGATTGGTTAAAGGAAGTTACCATTTAAAAGTTGTAATTTTGTTGGAATAACTTAGCATGAATAGAAGTTAAAATTGATGAGAGCATTGAGCTTAATTTTCGAGATTGCTTTTAATATACTAAGAGTTTTATTATGAGTTATTTGAAAATTTTAGAGTGTTAAATTTTTGATTGATTGTGAAATTTTTATGGATTCGTAAATTATGAACTCTTGAGTTAAATAGTTAAATTTAAACGTTGATTTTGGAAAAGGTTAGTAGTAACGAGATAAAATTTTGCTTTGAGATTTAAGAAAGTGATTTAAATTTTTATGATAAATTTGAACGGCTTGGAAAGAATACAAATTTTGGTGGTATATTTTTGAAAGTTTATTTTTGAAACTTTTGGAGGATACTTGAGCTAAAATTTTAATGCTAGGCCCCAAGATAACCCTACTAAGTATTCCACACTAATTTCCATGTCACTCATGACCATGATAGTAGTATATACATAAGTGTTGTTAGTCATCTACCCAGCTAGGTGACTGTATTTCCACCTCGACTTACGCGACCTTTCTTCAATTCTAGATCTTTTAATTGCGACCTTCTAACCCATTTGCAATTTGAATAATGAGTTAATGGTTCCTTAACTGTATTCATCTAGGAGACTATCTTCTCTCCGGAATTGTGTTCCTAAATTATTTTTACTGGATTCTTGAATTAATTTTATTTTATGCTTTAACTTGATCTTCTTTATTTTCGTGCATTAATTATCACCTCGTGAACTCCTACTTTCTATTTTAGATCTTTTGGCGTCCCTTACCATGACTTGGATATTTGGAGCACAACACTAGACTTTTTCTTCCAACAAATTTTATATGTAAGACCTAGACAAGTCCACCTTCATGTAGATATATTATGTCCCACCAAAACCCATCTTCTTGTACTCTATTTCTTGATATGACCTTATGGTCAAAATGGCCAAACTATAATCCTTACCATGATACCAATATATTTTTCGACCACGGATAGAGATTCAACCTCGACTCAATTCTTTCAACCCGATATGTGATTTTGTTCTACTTAAATTTTTTAAATGCTTAAAATTGTGTTTTATCTTGATTGCTTGACCCATTGTCCCATCACACTACTAGTTTAACTCTTGTAAGTTGGGTATAATACCTCACCACCTAACAAACCTTTTTTCTTGTGAACCACATTGGTAAGTTCACTTAGACTCTAAATTTAGAGGACCCTACCTTATCTAGTCTACCAAGCCATAAATAAAGAAATACTAGGACAACTGTATAGACCCACACTTCGGGCGAGCCTTGATTTTAAAAGATCCGGGACTATTTAATATCCTTTATCATTCTTCCTTACTGATATTTTGACTATCTTTTGATGCTAACTAGCCTCAGTTTTGCAAGCTTATTTGTTTACCAAGCTTGATCATGACATATTTTATTGGGTGCACCCACTAACATATTGTCTAATCAGAACCGGTGTATGATGGTCTGATCAACCTATTGCACTTTGGTTCGCCTTCGTACATTATTCTACGTAGATAGAGACATAGTTAAACTTGCCTTAGAGTCTCATCCACGACAACCTTGGCAATTCTCATTTGAATTATTTCCGTCGCCTATGAACCTCGTATTTCGTACTCAACAGCATCGTCTTTGAACACTTTATTGTTGTTGACTTTACTTACTTTAGAAAGACCACACACGGTACTTGATAGATAGACCCAAGATATCATCTTTAGTTGCCCTATCAGTTGATTATACACAAGTGTAGATAGCCACCGACCGACTCATGTGGCTATATCCTCGCCTTTAACTACTCCTCATTTTCTCAACCCTAGAATTATTATCGTGTCCTTCCAATTGTTCTTGAGCACTCGAGAATGATTCTAATCATTCACCTAAATCAAACTCTCAATCGAGGCGATTAGTCTCCAGTTTCTCTCTAGGAACCACATCTCTCAAGTGTCTAAATTATTCTCTTTGATTTACTCAATTCCTTATTACTCTCCAAATTGGATTATCGAAATTTTGATACCTTCACTGGCAACCCTTATTCAATTCCATAACCATGATATATTTTGTATATATATCGCCTCCACAATTTTGTAATGCATGGTTGTGTTGAACGTCGTTTCATCGCTTCCTCCAAAATTTAATTGCATTTTTGGTATTGACGAACTCTTCCTATTCCCCAACCCTGTCTATCCTATTATTCCTAAATTTTGAGGACGAAATTCTTGTAAGTTGGATAGGATGTAAAACCCCTATTTTTTTAAATTATTTTTTTATTAATTTATTAGACTTCAAATTTAATTTAAGCAATTTATGATTTTTATTATTTATTTCATTAGAAATGACCTTAGCCATTGTTGAATTTTGGAACACAAGACTACCATGAATTTTGGCACGGAAGATGTAGCAGTGTGCCTTGACTAGTGTATTAGCCATGTCATGGGAAGCCTAGCCATGGTGAAGAGCGAACTAGGAAAACCAGGCCAAGTTGCGACTCAACCTCCACCGACAAATTTATTTATATATTAATTTAATTTTCGACTTTTAAGTGACCGGTTTGACCAATTCAGCTCGAACTGGGCCCGAACCAGATGTTAAGCCCATGTGAGCATGTGGGGTGACTAAGGTGGCCATATAGGAATATTTTGTGTATGTACAAATATTTTTAAATTATTTTTAGAATTATTGACTTTGGATACAAAAATCTATATTTCATTAATAAAATAATATTTTACAAAATTTTACTATTTTTGGATCCGGATAGGGTGTGTGGTATAAGTTCACCCATTGGAAAGATTTTATTAATTTATTTTTATTAAAATTTATTGTGCGAAGATTTAATCAACATGTTTTTCCTATTTAAATATTATTATTACTTTGAGTGGATTTATTGTGAATTGAATTTATATGTACATGTAGATATGTTTAAATATATATATATATTCAATATTTGGTTAGATAATATTTAAATTATTATTTGGATTTAAATAGATTTTTATGGATATATACATATATATGTATAGATATGTATAAGTGTTAAATAGATTTAGATAAGAAAGAAAGAAGAAAAAAAAAAGTAAAAAGTATTGCATGGGATGGTCGGCCCCACCACCTGGCCGACCACCCACAACCCAAATAAGTAGCTGCTGCTACTTGTGCGCCCTTTTTTGTGTGCAAAGCAAGCACAGCACTTCTTGGTGGCCGACCCTTTACCAAGTAAAAGCAACTTTAAGCTTTTGTTTTCATATATATAGTTTGATTATTTTAACCTCAAATTAAAACCTAAAATCCGAATCTTCTTCCTCCTCTCCTCCATCCTCCTCTCCCTCTCCTCGGCGTGCGTGCCCAACCTCGCCGGAGCGACAGCAGTCCCGTCTCCCGGTCATCGACAACAACAACAACAGATTCCCACTTTAAGGTAACCCACTTCCCCGATTAATTTAATTGTCAATTTTATTCCGATTTTTGATCCGTAAATTCGTGTAGAAAGTCCCCATGACCCTCTATCATCTCCTTCAAATAGATTTATTATTCTGCAATAAATTTCAGTTTTAATTAAATTAAAAATCTCGATAAATCAGTTTTTATAAACCTTAAAAATCTCGTACGAGGTACGTCCCGACAAACCGGGCGACCCCGTCGCAAACCGAGAGTACCGAAAGGTCCGTATCGAATTTGTGGACGTGCGAGAATTGACAGGATTCAAATTGGTTGCGTGTGCGCAACGAATTTGGTCCGTATCCGTCGAATTTTTGCGTATCGGGCTTTTCAGAATTTCGCAATTACTTTGTGCACACTCATCAATCGCGACGAAACTTGCGCCATTGGACTCAAAATATTTTTTTGGTCCTGTGAGCCAAGTTTGGTCCGATTCGGAGACCGTTGATCGGGACGCTATTTTGGCGGGCCCACAATCCCACTCAACGGGCAATTTTGTGCACGGCTCATCGGAATCCAAAATTGGACATACCGTTGGGTTCGTCTCATCAAAACAAATATATAGACATGTAGTTTGATGACTTTAGAGACCGTAGATATTGGCACATATTTCGGTACAAAGCGGGTCCAACGGCGGACATCGTTTTGACCTGAAATTACGATTTTGCCCCTGTTCCAGAATTTGACTTTTGGACAGGCATTTCCTAGGCATATCTTATATTCCAAACTCGTTCATGATGTTTGTTTCAGCATCCGGAGCCTCTTGTGGATTTTGACTTTCGTGTTGACGATTTTGATTGTTGGATTTTGCTGCTTCTCGTACCACCCGCAGGCAAGATACCTTGCCTTATTTACTGTTTAAAATTAGATGCATCTTTATTTACTTATTTACTGCATATTTATTATCTGTTTTTAGTTGGATCCATTACTTGCTATTTTTAGTTCATTTATTTTTGCTTCAGTTATTTTTCCTTCTTGTCTTTTGTATGCATATGGACCTAGTCTTAGCGAACTACCTTTTGTTAGTGTCCTTGGGAGGGAGAAGACAGTTAAATGTATAGGCTACCCCAAATCCAAAAGCTGTAGTAACTGTGTACCACGGTAGTCGAGTCGCGAGGGTCACTAGCCTCGAGCTATGTGGACTGATGGGTCACGTGGGCCGCTAGCCTCGAGTTATGCCGGCTGATAGTATTGGTACTTGACGTGTGCGTGTTGAAAGTTGTTACATTGTCCTGGGGGAGTCAGCCTTCACCTGCCCATACATTGATTTGTCTTCTAAATTGCCTACTAGAAAGGTTTGGAGACCTTAGCAAATTTTATGTTCCAATCATGGCACGGAAAAATGTCACATCGTGGAATAGTAAGTTACCCCTTGTCCTTGTTTGGTTGTAGGGGTAGCCTACTGTTTCGATGATGGGATATTGAGCCGTGTTATGGTTTGGACACTTTTACTTTAACTTTATTTTTATGGTGCATTTATATTCAGTTCATATGGCATGTTCTTCCTGTATCTTGTTACGTCCCTCTGAGGACCTGGTTATCTCTCCAGGTGTGTGTGCTTTTGTGATATTGCAGGTGTTCTAGTCGAGGCCGTGATCTTCTCCATCCTTTCGAAGATGATTGCACTTGGCTAGTCTTGTTATTTCATCTATTCCTTCTTGTACCTTTTATTTGAGATAGTTGGTAGTGGACTTTGTCTCCGCCCAACGTATTGTTCAGTGACTTATTACAGTTGATTATATGATATCTTTTATTCTTCATTTGTGGATGAGATTAGATTACTCTTGGTTTACTGCATTTTACAGCTTATGTATACATACGAGTTTTCCATAAATTGGAGTATACTTCGTATGTATACAGCTGGCATGTCGATGTACCTAGTCCTACGTATTTTGGGACTGGGGCGTTACAATATATCATGCTCTCTTTTACAGTCTCATTTCTTTATCAGCAGTTCATGTATATTATTCTATAGCTTGTTTCATATTTCCTTTCATGTTATGATCTGTGTGAGAGATATGTATTCGTTTCTGTCCTGACTGGACCTATTAAAATATTACAGATGATGATGATTGCAACGATACTTACTATGGAGCAGGCCTAGCTGACACAGGTGACGTAGACCCTCAGCAGGATCCAGTAGTCACTGAGGACTTGCCATTAGTTTAGATTAGACTTATATTATTACCTAGTCATTGAGACATTTGTGATTGTACCGAGGTATTATTTATGGAGTTTTGTACCGAGACTTATTTATATTTGTGACTCTCTGTTGAGATTATCTTATTATCTTTTCCATCTTAGTTTGTGATTGAGATTACTTAATATGTTATTCTCCATTCGGGGCATATTCTAGATTGTGTTAGATGTTGGACCTAGGACAACGTTCTACCGTCGACACTGCGACGTAGGCTGGACGTACCCACTTCTCATACCCTTACACTGGGTGCGAGTCGTGACACGTTTTTAGTGGTGGCCCATGCAGGTCTTCGTCGCAACTAGTGTGATTTTGTAGTAGTACTTGAAGTAGAGTATCACTACAACCTACAGTAGGATATGGGATATAAGTTAAGGTACTCAATCACATTAGGAAAACTCTTATCTAATTCTTGCTGCTAATTGTCTTCTTTTGAAAACAAACTGTCCTCCTTTGATTATATCGTTTCTTTCTCAGTAATTGATTCTTTGTTTGATCTATATTCAGGATGGTGGAGACACGATCGCAACGCTCTGGCCTAAGGGATACCGCTGAGAGGTCTGCCACTTCTCGCCCGACTCAGCAGGACCCTGGGACCACAGTACCTCTTATTCCAGCTCAGGTGGGACCGTCTGCAGCTTTTGGGGGTGCTCCTCCATCGGTTCCGAGGACTACCCCAGGAGTTCAGGGGATGCTACCACCACAGCCTCAAGGGACAGTTGATATGGAGCAGTTCTTTGCCTTCATGCAGCAGATAATGGAGACTCAGTGGTGCCAGGCGGAAGATATGAGGCAGGGCATTGACAATGCCCATCAGCTAGCCATGGTGGCAGTAGAGAAGGTGGCTGCCCAACCACAGGAAGGGCAGATACAGCCGTACCAGCCGAGGACTCCAGGCATTCAGGACTTTCAGAAGATGCGGCCGCGAGACTTCAAAGGTACCGAGGGTATCCTATATGCTGACGACTGGATCAAACATATAGAGGAGATCTTTCATCTCGCGGAGATACCAGCTAGGCTTCAGATAGAAGCAGCGGGCAGTCAGATGCAGGACCTTGCCCGCACTTGATACCAGACGGACTCCAGGATTGGTACAGAGGGGCAGACTTGGGAGGCTTTCAAGAATGTTTTCAAGGAGAAGTTCTTTCCCGACACAACACTTGGCGCATTGGAGACGCAGTTCGAGAACCTGGTACAGGGGAACCAGACAGTAGAGGAGTACGCCGGAGAGTTCTGCCGCCTGGGCAGATTTGTGGAGGGCCTTAGCGAGACAGTGAAGGCTAGGAGGTTCATGAAGGGCTTGGTTAAGGAAGTTAAGTCCTTGACTAAGAGCAAGAAAAATGCTACTTTTGAGGAGATTCTGTTGGGAGCTATGGCAGCGAAGGACGACCTTGAACTGAAGTCGAAGAGAGGTCATGATTCACATGGAGCCAGCGGCAGTGGGGGGCCCGGTCAAGAGGCCCCATTATCAGCAGTAGCAACATCAGCATAAGCCTTTTCAGTAGAAGCAGTTTCAGCAGGCACCTAGACAGCAGCAGGCCATCAGTTGCACTTTCTGCAAGAAGCCAGGACATATGTGGAATGAGTGTAGGAAGAGGTTAGGCAAGTGCCTACTTTGTGCTGCAGCAGAGCATCAGTTGAGGGATTGTCCCATGGCTGCAGGACGTACAAGTCAGGGAGTAGGAGCCAAGGCTCCGGCAGGACAGCAGAAGGGACCTTTGCCGATCCAGCAGCAAAAGTTTATCCAGCACCAGCCGCAGACCAGAGGGGGTCAGCAGGGGCGAGTTTTCGCCATAGCAGCTGAGGAGTCCGAGCCAGTAGGAGATCTTATAGCAGGTTCTGTTCTTATCGACTTTTTTTTCTGCATTCGTATTATTTGATTCGGGTGCTTCCCATACCTTTGTGTCTGTATTATTTGCTGTTAGACACCAGCTTTCTTCTGAACCATTGCCTAGGACTTGCAAGATCACGACTGGGGGTGGTATCATCCTCGTCCGTGATGTTTGCAAGGATCGAGTAGTTTTGGGAGACCGAGAACTGGATGTGAGTCTGCTCGTAATGCCATTACCGAACTAAGATATTGTACTCGGTATGGATTGGTTGAGCAGGCAACATGCCAATATAGATTGTCGAGGTGGTAGAGTTCTTTTCAGAGTGCCAGGAGAGCCAGAGTTCGAGTTCACCAGTCGAGAGGCGGAGCAGGGTAGCGGAGTTTTCTGCGGAGTTTCAGCAGAGGAGCAGAGTGTGCCACATCCATTGATAGCTGAGTTTATGGATGTATTTTCGGAGGAGTTGCCAGGGTTACCTCTAGACAGAGATGTGGAGTTCTCGATAGACTTGGTGCCCGGCGCAGAGCCGATATCTCAGCACGTCTATAGAGTAAACAACGAGCTTATGGAGTTGAAGAAGCAGGTGGATGAGTTGCAAGACAAAGGCTTCATCCGATCGAGTTCTTCACCATAGGGTGTACCGGTACTCTTTGTGCCGAAGAATGATGGGTCGGTACGGATGTGTATCGACTACAGGGCACTCAACAACCTCACGATCAAGAACAAGTACCCGCTGCCGAGGATTGATGATCTGTTCGATCAGTTGAGCGAAGCGAAGGTATTCTCCAAAACTGATCTGAGGTCAGGTTACCATCAAGTAAAGGTGAAGAAGGAGGATATTCCGAAGACAACATTCAGGACACGGTATGGCTAGTTTGAGTTCATGGTGATGCCGTTTGGGTTAACTAACGCCCCGACGGTGTTCATGAACTTGATGAACAAGGTATTCCACCAGTACTTGGACAAGTTCGTGGTGGTGTTCATCGACGACATCTTGGTGTATTCGAAGACCCAGAGGAGCATGAGGAGCATTTGAGAGTGGTTCTGGACACTCTCAGGAAGGAGCAGCTACGATAAGCTCTCGAAGTGTGAGTTCTTCCTGGATCGAGTTGATTTCCTAGGTCATGTTGTGACCGGAGATGGGATCTCAGTCGACCCGAAAAAGATCAGAGCAATTGAGGCATGGACAGCACCGAGTTCAGTTGCAGAGATCAGGAGCTTTCTGGGATTGGTAGGCTACTACAGGAGGTTTGTTCAGGATTTCTCCCGAATTGCAGAGCCATTGACTAGGCAGACCCGGAACTGCGCTGCCTGGGGATTCTGGGCCGCCATAAACTGCTGGAACATAGCCATCACCTGAGCGCCATCAAAAGTCATCGTCGGGGGTAGCGACGGAAAGATAGGAGACGGTGGCGGAAGCTGATCTACTGGAGCATCTGGTGCAGGCTGATCTGAGCTGCCTGCAACTCCTGACTGATCAGCGGTCTTCCTTGTAGCGACCATCCTGCAATAAAAGAAAACTTTGTGATTGATAAAAACCTAACCTACCAGAAAAATGTAAATGTTATATAATATCCATATATACCCGATGTACCCAATTTCCTATGCTGTGATTCAAGTTTCCCTAGTATAATCAAGTCCCCCAATAGTACTCTAATACCTAGGTACAATTAAGACTGGACCTGCATGGGCCACCACTAAAAACATGTCACGATCCGTTCCCGAATAATCGGACACGAGTCGGACACGCCCAACCTTCGTCGTTGGACATGACGAAGTAAGCTGTACCAATCTAGGAAAATCTAACCAGATAATCAAGACAAGTACAAATCACAGCATCTATAAACGTTTTCCAGAACCAACGTAAAGTACAAGTCTCAGAATTTATTCAAATGAAAGTAAGTCTACTAGTCTCAAAATACAAGAAAAATGTAAAATACTAAGGTAAGCTTTAGGCTTCAGCAGCCTCTAAGTCAAGAGCAACTCCAGCTGGATCTACAGCATCTAATGGCTCTCGGCCATAATATGTATCGCACAGAGCCTCCAACTCACCTGTAACATATCCTAGTCAGAAACGGAGCAAAGTACAGTTCTAGGTAATGAACAAGAACATGATATGGAAATGAGTACAGGAGTACATGAAAATAAAATACAGGAATGAACAAGAAAGTACAGGAAAGTAGTATAGGAAATAAAGTACATGAACTACAGTACAGGAATATAAAGTACAGGAAAATGTAAAGTACATAAAATGTAATATACATGAAATGAATTATAATCCTGAAGTACAAGACATGATAAGTGCACAATATTGAAATACAACTAGTCCATGTAACTGGCTGGGGTGAGTACATGAGCATGTACAGGAGTACATGAATATGGCACGGTTTAGGGCCCGCGTGCACGATGCGAGGCCTGAGCTATCTACATGAATATAGTAACCGGGGTTTGGTCACATGGCTAGTGTATTTTCCCACCCGACACAAGTAAGTACAAGAACAGGAATACAAGAGTACAGGGGTACAAGATATCGTGTCATGACGTATCACAAGAAAGGTACAAGATATGTAAATGCACAAGACCGTAGAAAAGTACTTGCCTTGCTCCGAAAAAGTACGGGTAAACAAGGGAGCTAGATGTCCTCCTGTCTAATTTTAATAGATACAATTTGGTTAACATCTAAATAATTACTGACTAACCAATTACAACTTATTATCTTGCCTTAAATATGTGATGTAATAACTAACCAAGGTTTAGTCACTAAGGTTTGTAAGATTATAAACATGTGGTTCAATTTAAAAGTAACCTAGATGCACTACTAAATTTCCAAGGGAAATATATAGACAACAGTCAAGGTAATCTAAACATTATGTGAAAACTTAACTTAAAGCAATGGATTGAAATGAACACAGGTTACATCAAGCTTTAGGATTGAAAGACCAACCTCTACTAATATCTATCCTTACACAAGGACTTAAATAGGGTTTTATTTCTAGTGTAACAGTACTTACAATGAGATTAGATTCTCAGGTTCAATAGAAATGAACCAAACATGGCACAGGCATCCAGGTTTCATTAAGTTGAATCACACTGATAAAACATTGCATATGAGTCAGGTATTCAGGTTCTAAGACTTAGGTTCTCAGTTTTACACTGAGATTAACTTCTCAGGTTTACACTGAGAATTACTTCTCAGGTTTACACTGAGAATTACTTCTCAGGTTTACACTGAGATTTACTTCTCAGGTTCAACTGAGATTTACTTCTCATGTTCAACTGAGATTTACTTCACAGGTTCCAACTGAGATTTACTTCTCAGTTTCCAATGGACCAGGGCAATGAATGAGCCACAATACTGTGTATGAGATCCCAGGTTTCAGAAATTGAACTGAAATAGTGCACTGCTTGCAAAGAACACATAAATTTAGGTTTATATTCAGGCTAAATAGGGTTGTACTTCAACCCAACATCTAACCTCCTTAACTCGAATTGATACTAAAATTCTCAGGTTTAATATGGGTTCCCAGGTTCACCAAATAATCAGAACATTGGTAGGCATGCATCTCAGTTCACTAAACTAAATCAAATCCTGCATATAAAAGCCCTCGATAAAATGGACCAACATTCATCTATGCAATCTCAGATTTTAATAAAAGACCCAACACTAATACAAGTAATCTCAGGTGCACTGCTTATTCCATTTTCTACACTCAGCTCCCAACTGAGTTCAGCAATCAAAACAAAGCCTAACAGAATTAACTAGTAAACTTACTGCTGTTAGCTAACAGGCTTGACTGTTTATGCATCTTACCATAAAATCAGTCCTAAGCATTGGCATGGTGGTGTAGCAAAAGTGTTGTAAAGACAAACAGTTTGATTGACTGAATCGAATCACTAATATAGGAATCTCAATTCATCATTCTATGGTACCCGATGATGTAGTTAAGGTTCCCTGAAAAGAACCCTTTAGTTAACCGCACGAGTTCACTTTCCTAAATCCAACTCAAAACTCATTAATTACTATTCCTCTATCCTGGATCAGTCTTTTGCTATCATGCTCATTTTCTCCCCTTGCATAATTTTAGATACAAATCTAACAAAATCACATTTAAGTTAACTCTAAAATTCTCTCAACTGATATAAACACCATATCTCAAAGTCATGATAATCTAAGGATAATTCACTGGATAATCAAATGAAACATCACAGGCACAGTATGGATTTAAACAGTAATTAATGAGTGATGAAATGGAAATTCAACCAACCAACTTGCAATCTATTAGTAAGGCTGATATTGACATTAAGGTTAATCAGTGTAAAGTCCTAAGCCAAGATATTCTCATAATTTTTGCAGGAGGTCTGATGCATAAACAGTCAAAAATCATGTAGACTCACTAATCTTGATTGCACATACTAATATGGTGATAAAATAGAAAATCTCAATTCACAGATACATGAAATCAAAGTCACTCAAATCCCAGTTCTAACAGTGCTAACCAAGCTCTGTTCTAAATTCTAACCCATATTCCTTAACACAGAAACCAATTTCTATACACAGTGTTCTAAATGCAAAAGGATTTACCTGCAGTTACTCCTGATGCATACAGCAACTCAACCCCCAACTCTTCGTGTCTGGCCTGATTTGTGTCCAGATCCTTAACTTTCGATACGAATAGTGAGTTCTGCTAACAAAGGAAATTCCCAAAACTCAACCAAGCTTTCCTATGAATTTAGTATAGCTGATCTAAATTTCGAAGATTAAGGAAGGATGAATTATTCTAGAGTCCATGAGGAACACTCATTCAACTGTTGGCAATGAAATCAATGGGTTGATTAAACAATCACTGAGGTTCCAATCTGCATATTTCGTTCTACAAGGAAGAACAATTGAAATCATTCAATCACTTCTCATTAACATCAAGTGAACTCAAGAATCTAAGAATTTCTTACCAACCTATTGGATCGAGAAGGCAGAACCGATGATCAAGAGGAATTCCTGTTGATTCGATCACTAGAAATACTTGAACTCACCAATCTATGAAAGAGGAACATCAATCAAAGTAGCATCACCACCATCACCATGAGTCTCCTCCTCCTCGAGCTCGTTGCAGAAAATTTTAGGGAAGAAAAGGATTAATTTCACACAAATAGAGAAATGGGGATCTACTGTCGATTATATAGGCAGTTAGGCTTAGCTTGAAAAGAAAGCCACAATTGGCGGGAGATTCAATTGCTAGTTGAAAACTTACGCAAGTTTGTTAGAAGAGTCAGAAAGAATTTCAGAGAGCACTGCTCTCTCCCTATCAAGGAATTCAAAATAAACGGTTAGGTCACAGTACGGAGGAGTATAGAGTGTTAGCTATATCAATGTATGGGCTAAAATAGATTAAATAAATGGGCTGACAGAATGGATTAATGAATGGGCTGATAAAATGGGTTAATAAATGGGCTGATAAAATAATAATAAGTAAAGGATTAATTTCAAAAAAATATTTAATAATATTAAATCTTAAAATAGCATTTTTTTAAAATATTTTTTTGAGAGGTGAAGTTAAAAATCTTTCCACCTTAAAAAATTTCGTCCCCGAAAATCGAGGACCCAAAAAATAAATCTCAAAAATCACAAAAGAGGTTCAAACACAAGTTATTTTATTGAAACCAGATTTTTTTTTCGAACACTAGAATACAATCAAGCAAACAAGCTAGGATAACGCTCTCGTATCTCGTCCTCGCGCTCCCATGTGGACTCTTCCGGAGACTGGTGTCTCCACATGACGCGAACAAGTAGAATAGTCTGGTTCCGCAAGCGCTTCTCCCTCCGATCAAGGATCTCCACTGGCTGCTCCTCGTAGTTCATGCTCGGACCCCACCTCTAGCTCTGAATAGTCCACCACATAGCTCGGATCTGGAATGTAGCATCGAAGCTGGGACACGTAGAAAACATCGTATACTCCCTCCAAACTGGATGGAAGCGCTAGTCGATATGCCACCTCGCCAATCCGCGTCGTCACGTCGAAAGGCCCGATGTACCTCGGACTGATCTTTCCGCCTCTGCCAAATCTGATGACGCCTCTAGTCGACGAGATCTTTAGGAACACTCTATCTCCAACCGCGAACTCCAGTGGCCGTCTGCTGCTGTCCGCACAGTGCTTCTGCCGATTCTGTGCAACTCTGAGACGCTCCCTGATCAGTCTGACTTTCTCAGCTGAGTCTACTACTAGCTCTGGCCCAAGTAAAGCCCTCTCGCCAACGTCGTCCCAAGATAAAGGTGTACGACATCTCCGCCCATATAGCGCCTCGAACGGTGTCATCTCGATGCTGGCCTGATAACTGTTGTTATAGGCAAACTCTACTAGATGCAAATGATCCTTCCATGAACCGCCGAAGTCGAGTACGCAAACCCGAAGCATGTCCTCCAGTGTCTAAATGGTCCTCTCGGACTGCCCATCCATCTGTGGATGATAGGCGGTGCTGAACTTCAACTGCGACCCCAAGCTCAGATGTCAACTCCTCCAGAAGTGTGATGTGAAGCGGCTGTCCCTGTCTGAAACAATGCTCACCGGCACTCCATGAATTCGCATAATCTGTCGCATGTAGAGGTCTGCAAGCTTCTCAGTCGACAGCCCAACCTTGAACGGAATAAAATGAGCAGACTTCGTCAGTCTATCCACGGTAACCCAAATAGCATCCTTGCCACTGGACATACGCGATAAACCAGAGACGAAGTCTATGGTGATGTGTTTCCACTTCCATTCTGGAATAGGTAAAGGCTGGAGTAATCCTGCTGGTCTCTGGCGCTCTGCCTTGACTTGCTGGCACACAAGGCATCTGAAAACAAATCTGGCAACCTCTCTCTTCATCCTATACCACCAAACATACTCTCGTAGATCCTTATACATCTTGGTAGACCCAGGATGAATAGAATACTGTGACTGGTGGGCCTCCTGTATCACCTCCTTTCACATATCCTTGGGCACACACAACTGGTTTTCGTGCCTCAGGGATCCATCCTCTGCAATGATGAAGTTGTCGAGCAATCCTGCCTCTGTCTAGCCTCTAAGATATCGGAGCCCCTCATCAAGAAACTGGGCCTCCTTGATCTTCTCTAGCAGTCCTGACTGTATCTACATGTGCATCAGCTGCCCTCCAACTCCTGGTAGAACAATCTTGATCCCCAAACTCTCAAGATCCTCCAAAAGATGCCAATCTATAGTGAGAAACATAGCTACATGGTATCGACTAAGAGCATTTACTACCACATTCGCCTTCCCAGGGTGGTACTGCAGGTTGATGTCGAAATCCTTTATGAGTTCCAGCCATCTGTGCTGTCTCATATTCAGCTCCTTCTGAGTGAAAACATACTTCAGGCTTTTATGGTCCGTGAAGATGTCCACTCTCTCTCCATATAAGTAGTGCTTCCACAGTTTCAAGGCAAAAATGACTGCTGTAAGCTCCAAGTCATGTGTGGGATAATTCTTCTCATGAGGACTCAACTGTCTAGAAGCATAAGCAATGACCCTCTTGTTCTGCTCAAGCACACATCCCAAGCCTTTTCCTGAAGCATCGCTGTATATGATGAATCCTTCCGATCCTGATGGCAAAGCTAGAACTGGCGCTGTCGTGAGTCTTCTTTTCAATTCTTCAAATGCTGACTGGCAGGCGTCGCTCCAGATAAACTCCTCGTCCTTCCGCGTAAGCTTAGTCATCGGTTCTACTATCTTGGCAAAATCTTTCACGAACTTCCTGTAGTATCCTGCTAGACCCAGGAAACTATGAATCTCTGCTACTGACTTGGGAGGTGCCCATGCTTCCACTACTTCAATCTTCTTGGGATCCACAGAAATCCCATCTCCAGTCACCACATGCCCTAGGAACTCCACTCTGTCCAAGAAAAACTCACATTTCGATTGTTTCTTATACAACTTCTCCTTCCGCAAAAGCTCCAATACAATTCGCAGGTGCTCCACATGCTCCTCCTCGGTCTTCGAATATATCAGAATGTCGTCAATGAAGACTACGACAAACTTGTCCAAATATTTATGAAAAACTTTATTCATCAAGTTCATAAACACTGTTGGGGCATTGGTGAGTCCGAACGGCATCACCAGAAACTCATACTGGCCGTATCGGGTGTTGAAAGCTGTCTTCGAAATATCCTGCTTCCGAACCTTCATCTGATGATATCCCGATCGAAGGTCAATCTTGGAAAAGACCTTCGCCCCACTGAGCTGATCAAACAACTCATCAATCCGTGGCAAAGGGTATTTATTCTTGATGGTGATGTAATTGAGTGCACGGTAATCGATACACATCCTCACAGTCCCATCCTTCTTGGGCACAAAGAGTACAGGTGCTCCCCAGGGTGAAGCACTGGACCGAATAAAACCCTTGCTGCCTGGTGATTCTGGGCCTCCATAAACTGCTGGAACATAGCCATCACCTGAGCGCCGTCAAAAGTCATCATCGGGGGTAGCGGCGGAAAGATAGGAGGCGATGGCGGAAGCTGATCTACTGGAGCATCTGGTGTAGGCTGATCCGAGCTGCCTGCAACTCCCGACTAATCAGCGGTCTTCCTTGTAGCGACCATTCTGCAACAAAAGAAAACTTCGTGATTGATAAAAACCTAACCTACCAGAAAAATGTAAATATTATATAATATCTATATATACCCGATGTACCCGATTTCCTATGCTGTGATTCAAGTTTCCCTAGTGTAATCAAGTCCACCAATAGTACTCTAATACCTAGGTACTATTAGGACTGGACCTGCATGGGCCACCACTAAAAATATGTCACGACCTGCTCCTGAATAATCGGACACAAGTCGGACACGCCCAACCTTCCTCGTTGGATAAGACGAAGTAAGCTGTACCAATCTAGGAAAATCTAACCAGATAATCAAGACAAGTACAAATCACAACATCTATAAACGTATCCCAGAACCAATGTAAAGTACAAGTCTCAGAATTTATTATATTTTAGCAAATGAAAGTAAGTCTACTAGTCTCAAAATACAAGGAAAATGTAAACTACTAAGGTAAGCTCTAGGCTTCAACAGCCTCTAAGTCAAGAGCAACTCCAGCTGGCTCTACAACATCTACTGGCTCTCGACCATAATATGTATCGCACAGAGCCTCCAACTCACCTGCAACATATCCTAGTCAGGAGCGGAGCAAAGTACAGTTCTAGGTAATGAACAAGAACATGATATGGAAATGAGTACAAGAGTACATGAAAATGAAATACAGGAATGAACAGGAAAGTACAGGAAATAAAGTACAGAAACTACAGTACAGGAATGTAAAGTACAGGAAAACGTAAAGTACAGGAAATGTAATGTACAGGAAATGAACTATAATCCTGAAGTACAAGACATAATAAGTGCACAATATTAAAATACAGCTAGTCCATGTAACCGGCTGGGGTGAGTACAGGAGCATGTACAGGAGTACATGAATATGGTACGGCTTAGGGCCCGCGTGCACGATGCGAGGCCTGAGCTATCTACATGAATATAGTAACCGGGGTTTAGTCACATGGCTAGTGTATTTCCCCACCCGACACAAGTAAGTACAAGAACAGGAATACATAAGTATAGGGGTACAGGATATCGTATCATGACGTGTCACAAGAAAGGTACAAGATATGTAAATGCACAAGACCGTAGAAAAGTACTTACCTTGCTCTGGGAAAGTACGGGTAAACAAGGGACCTAGATGTCCTCCTGTCCAATTTTAATAGATACAATTTGGTTAACATCTAAATAATTACTGACTAACCAATTACAGCTTATTATCTTGCCTTAAATATGTGATGTAATAACTAACCATGGTTTAGTCACTAAGGTTTATAAGATTATAAACATGTGGTTCACTTTAAAAGTAACCTAGATACACTAATAAATTTCCAAAGGAAATATATAGACAACAGTCAAGGTAATCTAAATATTATGTGAAAACTTAACTTAAAGCAATGGATTGAAATGAACACAGGTTATATCAAGCTTTAGGATTGAAAGACCAACCTCTACTAATATCTATCCTTACACAAGGACTTAAATAGGGTTTCATTTCTAGTGTAACAGTACTTACAATGAGATTAGATTCTCAGGTTCAATAGAAATGAACCAAACATGGCACAGGCATCCAGGTTTCATTAAGTTGAATCACATTGATAAAACATTGCATATGAGTCAGGTATTCAGGTTCTAAGACTTAGGTTCTCAGTTTTACAATGAGATTAACTTCTCAGGTTTACACTGAGAATTACTTCTCAGGTTTACACTGAGAATTACTTCTCAGGTTTATACTGAGATTTACTTCTCAGGTTCAACTGAGATTTACTTCTCAGGTTCAACTGAGATTTACTTCACAGGTTCCAACTGAGATTTACTTCTCAGTTTCCAATAGACCAGGGCAATGAATAAGCCACAATACTGTATATGAGATCCCAGGTTTCAAAAATTGAACCAAAATAGTGTACTGCTTGCAAAGAACACATAAATTCAGGTTTATATTCAGGCTAAATAGGGTTGTACTTCAACCCAACATCTAACCTCCTTAACTTGAATTGATACTAAAATTCTCAGGTTCAATATGGGTTCCCAGGTTCACCAAATAATCAGAACATTGGTAGGCATGCATCTCAGTTCACTAAACTAAATCAAATCCTGCATATAAAAGCCCTCGTTAAAATGGACCAACATTCATCTATGCAATCTCAGATTTTAATAAAAGACCCAACACCAATACAAGTAATCTCAGGTGCACTACTTATTCCACTTTCTATACTCAGCTCCCAACTGAGTTCAGCAATCTAAACAAAGCCTAACAGAATTAACTAGTAAACTTACTACTGTTAGCTAACAGGCTTGACTGTTTATGCATCTTACCATAAAATCAGTCCTAAGCATTGGCATGGTGGTGTAACAAAAGTGTTGTAAAGACAAACAGTTTGATTGACTGAATCGAATCACTAATATAGGAATCTCAATTCATCATTCTATGGTACCTGATGATGTAGTTAAGGTTCCCTGAAAAGAATCCTTCAGTTAACCGCACGAGTTCACTTTCCTAAATCCAACTCAAAACTCATTAATTACTATTCCTCTATCCTGGATCAGTCTTTTGCTATCATGCTCATTTTCTCCCCTTGCATAATTTTAGATACACATCTAACAAAATCACATTTAAGTTAACTCTAAAATTCTCTCAACTGATATAAACACCATATCTCAAAGTCATGATAATCTAAGGATAATTCACTGGATACTCAAATGAAACATCATAAGCACAGTATGGATTTAAATAGTAATTAAGGAGTGATGAAATTGAAATTCAACCAACCAACTTGCAATCTCTTAGTAAGGCCGATATTGACATTAAGGTTAATCAGTGTAAAGTCCTAAGCCAAGATATTCTCATAATTTTTGCAGGAGGTCTGATGCATATACAGTCAAAAATCTTGTAGACTCACTAATCCTGATTGCACATACTACTATGGTGATAAAATAGAAAATCTCAATTCACGGATACATGAAATCAAACTTACTCAAATCCCAGTTCTAACAGAGCTAACCAAGCTCTGTTCTAAATTCCAACCCATATTCCTTAACACAGAAACCAATTTCTATACACAGTGTTCTAAATACAAAAGAATTTACCTGCAGTTACTCCTGATGCATACAACAACTCAACCCCCAACTCTTCGTGTTTGGCCTGATTTGTGTCCAGATCCTTAACTTCCGATACGAATAGTGAATTCTGCTAACAAAGAAAATTCCCAAAACTCAACCAAGCATTCCTATGAATTTAATATAGCTGATCTAAATTTTAAAGATCAAGGAAGGATGAATTATTCTAGAGTCCATGAGGAACACTCACTCAACTGTTGGCAATGAAATCAATGGGTTGATTAAACAATTACTGAGGTTCCAATCTGCATATTTCATTCTACAAGGAAGAACAATTGAAATCATTCAATCACTTCTCATTAACATCAAGTGAACACAAGAATATAAGAATTTCTTACCAACCTATTGGATCGAGAAGGCAAAAACGACGATCAAGAGGAATTACTGTTGATTCGATCACTGGAAACACTTGCACTCACCAATCTATGAAAGAGGAACATCAATCAAAGCAGCATCACCACCATCGCCATGAGTCTCCTCCTCCTCGAGCTCGTTGCAAAAAATTTTAGGGAATAAAAGGATTAATTTCACACAAATAGAGAAATGGTGATCTACTGTCGATTATATAGGCAATTAGGCTTAGCTTGAAAAGAAAGCCATAATTGGCGGGAGATTCAATTGCTAGCTAAAAACTTACGCAAGTTTGTTAGAAGAGTCGGAAAGAATTTCAGAGAGCACTGCTCTCTCCCAATCAAGGAATTCAAAATAAATGGTTAGGTCACAGTACAGAGGAGTATAGAGTGTTAGCTATGTCAATGTAGGGACTAAAATAGATTAATTGAATGGGCTGACAGAATGGATTAATGAATGGGCTAATAAAATGGGTTAATGAATGGGTTGATAAAATAATAATAAGTAAATGATTAATTTCAAGAAAAGATTTAATAATATTAAATCTTAAAATATTATTTTTTTAAATATTTTTTTTGAGAGGTAAAGTTACAACCCTACCCATGATTTGGAGTTGGCGGCAGTTATCTTTGCTCTTAAGTTGTGGAAGCACTATCTATACGGAGAGCGTGTGGAGATCTTCACATACCACAAGAGCTTGAAGTATGTGTTTACACAGAAGGAGCTAAACATGAGACAACACAGATGGTTGGAGTTGATGAAGGACTTCGACGTTTCATTGTAGTATCATCCAGGAAAGGCCAACGTGGTTGTCGATGCCTTGAGTAGGTATTTAGTGGCCATGTGTTTGACGATGGATCATCACTTGTTAGCAGATTTGGAGAGCTTGGAGATCGAGGTGATTGTGCCAGGAGTTTAGATGCAGATGTGGGGCCTTCAGATTCAGTCGGACTTGATAGAGAGGATCAAGTCGGCTCAGTTCGACGATGTTACTCTGCGGTGTATTCGAGAGCAGGTTCGACCAGGATTGGTGGATGATGAGTTTATTCTTGTAGAGGATGGCGCATTGAGGCACGGTTCCAGACTGTGTGTGTCTAGCGGAGAGCTTCGGGAGCAGGTTATGTAGGAGGCCTATCGTTCTCAGTACTCTATACATCCAGGTGCCAACAAGATATATAGGGATCTGAAGGAGCATGTATGGTGGTATGGGATAAAGCGGGAGGTAGCATGCTTCGTAGCCAGATATTTAGTCTGTCAGCAGGTTAAGGCAGAGAGGCAGAGACTAGGAGAACTGTTACAGCCATTGCCCATTCCGGAGTGAAAGTGGAAGCACATCACGATGGACTTTGTTTCTGGATTGTCGTGTACACCAGAAGGAAAAGACGCGATTTGGGTCATCGTAGACAGGTTGACCAAATCAGCCCACTTTTTTTCATTTAAAGTGGGTACGTCTACTGAGAAGCTAGCAGAGATGTATATGCGGTAGATTATCAAGATACACGGAGTTCCGGTGAGCATTGTCTCGGATCAGGATAGTCGCTTTACTTCCTATTTTTAGCGGAGTCTGCAGACTAGTTTGGGCACTCAGCTCAAGTTCAGTACTGCATACCACCCTCAGACGGACGGACAGTCAGAGAGGACTATTCAGACACTCGAAGACGTGTTGCAGATTTGTGTTCTGGATTTTGGAGGATCTTGGGAGGATCACATGTACTTAGTAGAGTTTGCATACAACAACAGTTTCAAGGCCAGCATTGGGATGTCACCATTCGAGGCACTGTACGGGCGTAGATGTCGTACACCCTTGTCTTAGGATGACGTTGGAGAGCGAGCTTTATTGGGACCTGAGATGGTTGTTGACGCAGCCGAGAAGGTGAAGCTCAACAGAGATCGACCTCGCGTGGCACAAGACAGACAGCGGCATTGGGCCGATAGCCACTGAAGACCCTTGTAATTTGAGGTACAGCTTTGACTTAGGATTAGAATCTTAGTTGTTTTGTGATTTTTGTTTGATCATGTGATTGTTATAGTTAAGTTGAGACCATGTTTGTGCTAGGTTGGAGATCTGGTGTTCCTGAGGATATCTCCGACGTGTGGTACTATTCGCTTTGGTGGAGGTGGAAAAGTTAGCCCGCATTTCATCGGACCTTTCGTTATCAGCGGAAGAGTCGGTGACGTGTCATACAGACTGGACTTGCCCCTGCATTAGAGGGAGTCCACAATGTATTTTACGTGTCGCAGTTGAGACGGTATGTGGCAGATCCCAGCCATGTACTGGATCATTTCGAGATCGAGGTGGGCCCTACTCTTAGTTATCTAAAACAGCCTGTGGAGATTCTGGATCGACGGAAGAAGGTGCTGAGGAACCAGGCGATACCCTTGGTTCGCGTAGCTTAGAGGCATCACTCTCCAGGTGAGTCTACCTGGGAGAGGGAGGAGGAGATGTACGAGCAATACCCTTATCTTTTTCAGTCTTGAGATATAATTTTTCTATCTATCTCATTTAATCAGTTTTGTCTTTAATTTCGAGGACAAAATTATTTTAAGGAGGGTAGATTTGTCACACTCACTTTTTCTAATTAGGGGTATATTAGTCATTGTGTATTATTCTGAATTTATTTAAATTGATTGGTGTGAGCTTGATTGGTGTTTTGGTAGTAGAAGGTAGTTTAACCTTAGTCAACCTTGACTAGAAGCCTAATAATGTAATTAGGGATCATTTAAATGATTTTAAGTTATTTTTTATAAGCCTTTTTAACCTTTTTGTCAATAGGCCTTTTTAGCAACCTAGGAGTGCATTTGGCCCACGAGCAAATCCTAACTCTAATAGCCCTATCCCTGGCCGACCATAGCAGAAGCCCCCCTCTTATTGTGTAGAAATCACATAGCCTCCACAAGATCAAACACTAGTTTCTCCTTTTCTCCAAACCCTAACTTTCTCATCCGGCATCCGATTCGCACCAAACGAATTGCGTTGGGACCGTGGGGAGGAGAAGAACTTGCTAGAGCATTGCTAGCAAGGATTTGGAGACATTTGCTCGGAAGAAACCGGTCGTCAAAGCGCTCGAGGATTCACTTTTATTGAGATTCCAACTATCAATAGGTAAACCTCGTTCTAATTGCTGCTCGGAGGGTCAGACCGAAACCATCGCCATATCTTTTGTCAAGGAGATTTACCTGTCCAGGTCTGGAGGGTCCTCACTCAGCGTTGCGGGCAGCATCAGGGGGGTGGGCGCTTCAACGATCTCTTGGCAGGATGGGCCTCTACTTCCTACGGTCACCAGATCGTCGCGACGGCCGCTACGTGGGTCCTATAGAAGAATCACAATAAGGCGAGATATGAAGGTCACCAGTACTCAGCCGACCAGGTAATTAGGAAGGTTCTCCGACAGTGCCGAAAGATCAGATCCTTCTGCTCGTACGACCACTTTCCATTTTTGAACTATCTTCTTCCCTAGCTCCTAGGATTTGCGTCTTTTTGTTTGGCTTCTGGTATAGGTGCTGGCATTTTGGGCCTATGATCTTTTTGTTCTGTCCGGCTTCCCCATTCTTGTTGTAATTTTCTTTTTGCGCTTACTTGTAAAGGCTTCGACATTTTGCGCCTTGAATGAATAAAAAGGAGGGGAGTTTCCAGTATATAAATCTAGTTTGGAGTTGAATATATATGAGATATATATATATATATATATATATATATATATATATATATATATATATATATATATATATATATATATATATATATATATATATATATAGGTGTTGCTCTTAAGTGTGACCTAGAGAGTATTGTGACAGTTTAGGATTGGCCCAATGAGCCTAGATTAGTTGAGTTGACTGGCAAGTTGACCAAGTTGACAAAAGTCAATTTTGGGTCAAACTTGATCCAAATTGACTCAAACGAACTTAGAATGACTTGATAACTTATGTTTGACCTAAAAATTAGTAAATGGACTAGTTGACTTATAGTTGACCAGGTTGGATCAGAGTTGACCAGGTTTGATCAGAGTTGACCAAGGGTTGATTTTGACCTAGAATGACCTAGAATCATGTAGAATTATATTGTAGGCATTCCTTATGATATTTTAGACCTTGTTGTGACTTGTGGTTGTTTTAAATAGGATACATCACTCTAGTTCAGTTACACTTCCTCATCAGCAGCTTGGATTGCCAGGCGAGTACATTCTCTGACTGTTTCATTCATGCTTGGACATATTTACTTGTTATAGACTAGTTTACTTGTTGCTGTTACGATGTTATCACAGATTAGTACTATATGGATCTTTTCATGCGATGTTATCCCCTCGGATACATCGAGTATATTGTGCTCATGTACTTTATCATGTGCATCGTCTACTCTTTGTATTCGTATTTATTCATGTATACTCATGTAACATTTATGTACACTCATGATCATGTGAGCCTTCATATATAATCCAGTGTTCATGTGGACTAGCTATTCATGTGACATACTAATTTCATGTGCAATAATATAACCTGGATAGATCCTTGTGTACTGATTGGGGCAGGGGGAGTATTTATTTGGTTATGTGATCCACACCCTTAACATGCGCAACTCCAAACTAGATTTAAGTCATGTATAACCTAAGCCAGTTTACATAACCAGATTGTGCTCTATACCACGTAGTTAGTTCAGTTCTCTTATTATATCATGTACATCTATTTTCATATATCATATTCTCTTTTACAGTCTCATTTTTTATCAGCATGTAACCACCACTTTTCTAAAATAAGGGTATTTTGGTAATTATGTGATTTTATATATTTTTTGGGATTAATTTATGATATTTTAATTGGTGTTGTGTTAGTGGTTGGTTGAACCTTAGCTAACCATGATTAGAGACTAACCATGACATTAGAAATCTAATTGCCTGTCACTCTCACTTTTTTAATTAGGGGTATTTTAGTCATTGTGCATTATTTTGAATTTATTTAAATTGTTAATTAAATTGATTGCTGTGTGATTTGGATTGGTGTTTTGGTAGGACCTAGATGGTATAACTTTAATCAACCTTGTTTAGAAGCCTAATAATATAATTAGGTTTATTATTGACTTATTAGAATTAATTTAGAATTTTTATCTATTTTCTAGAATTATCTAATAATTTTTAAGTCATTTTTGTATAAGCCTTTTAAGCTTTTTGTCATTGGGCCTTTGTAGCAACTTAGAGTGCTAGGCCCATGACTTAACCTAACCCTAATACCCCCTACCTATGGCTGTCCAAGCATAGCAGCAGCCCCCCCTCATTTGCGAAGAATCTCGTAGCCTCAACTAGATCAAAACCCTAGTTTCCTTTTTCCTTCAAAATCCTAACTTTCTCATCCGGCATCCGATTCTTGCCAAATGAATTGTGTTGCAACCATGGAGAGGAGAAGGACTTGCTGGAGTATTGCTAGCAAGGAGTTGGACGCGTTCGTTCGGGAGAAACCGGTCGTCGAAGCGCTCGAGGATTCACTTTCATTGAGATTCCAACTCTCAATAGGTCAACCTCATTCTACCATTATTCCTTCTGAATTTTCTGCATTTTAGCATCCATATAGGTACCCCAGACCTGTGCATGAAGTTTGGTAGGATTGTGAGTTCGTTTGATAGCCGTATCGGACACGTATCGGTCCTATGGAACACGTGTTCGACGAAATGCCACTTAGAACTGAAAAGTGTTATTTTTTGATTCTGTTTTCAGGAATCCCTTGCTAATATTATTTGTAACAACTTTCGTGAAGAGGGATCAGAAATTGACATGATTTCAGTGTCCGAATCGGACACGAACACGCGTGCACGAGGCCCGTGCACGGCCCAGTGCATGCCCTGTTGTCCGAGCGTCATAACTCGACGCACAGGACTCCGTTTTGTGTGAAATTTTACAAGCACGTGGGGGCAACCTCTGCCCACATGCATGTAAAATTTTATGTCATTTTGTGAAGCGTGCGCAAATAAATCTCGTGTGCACTGTTCAGCCTGCACTGAGCATGCGGTTGAAAAGTGCCGCTGACACGGCCTTCGTACGTGGACACGTCGCATCGAGGACCTATTCCAGGAGCATGAGCACATAGCTCTATACCTAGACTACCCAGGGACTTGATCCTGAGTCACGACGTAGCTCGAATCACGAGCCACGAGACCCGACACGCGCCCACAGGCGCGCACGCACTTGTGCAGGCCGCACGGGAGACTTGCGTGTCGCTGTGTCGCATAGACATGACATGGTGTCAAGTCAGCATCTCCTAGACCTACCCCGGGACCCTACCTAGCTATGTGCATGAGCACGAGGCTTCTCATGTTGCGTGCGACGTCCAATCGGGCGAAACGTACGTGCATGACACGCGAATTCGGTTTTTCGATACGCACTCCGTGGACACGATACGGACACGGGTTCGACCCCGTGAGTATCCGAGCACGTCACACACATAGACACCTTCGTGTTTGCCAAGTTTTGTGAGTTTTAGTTGTGTATATTGCATTTTGGGCATTGAGTTGGATTTCGGGTTTCGATTTATATATAAATTTGTGTTGTTTTGTTATATTTCAAATTTCTGAGATTTAATTAATATTTTCTGAGTTTATATGAAGTTAATAAGATTTTGGACTTGTGGGTTTTAGTCCCTAATTTTACTTTCAAATATTTCTATCATATATGTATATATACCCCTTTTTGCCTTATGTGTGTATAAAAAAAAAAAAAAATATATATATATATATATATATATATATATATATATATATATATATATATATATATATATATTTATACACACATAAGGCAAAAAGGGGTATATATACATATATGATAGAAATATTTGAAAGTACATATATGATAGAAATATTTGAAAGTAAAATTAATATATATATATATATATATATATATATATATATATATATATATATATATATATATATATATATATATATATATATATATATATATATATATATATATATTGTGATGAGTATTGTTGAGATATTGTTCTCAGGTCCGAGAGTTCATTTCCCCTTCGTAAACCCAACATTGTTTCTCCCCTATACATATATGTGTATATATTAGGATATGTTTATATATATATATATATATATATATATATATATATATAAAGTTTCCTTTTAAATAGACTTTTGTATATGTGTATGTATGTATGGTATATTCATATAGTTGTATATATATCCAATTTATCTCAGTTTTGTACCCAGTAGCAGCCTTTCATCGACACACACACACAACCTCTTCTTCGCAAGTTTATATATATATATATATATATATATATATATATATATATATATATATATATATATATATATATATATATATATATATATAATAAAACCCCTTTTATTCAGTAAGGCTCAAAATGCCGAAGCCTGTACAAGTATACTAAAGGCTGCAAAAGCCGACACTTATAAAAGTATACCCACAAAAGAGGAGGCAAAACTGGGGGACTAAACTAGGAGAGATTCTCAAAAGGCCGTCTGTTCAACCGAACAAACGGTCCGAATCTTCCGGCACTGCCTGATCACCTCCTGAATCAGCCTGTCTACGTTGAACTGGTTGCCCTCATACCTGGCCTTGTTATGATTCTTCCATAATATCTACGTGACTGCAGCCGCGACGATCTGGTGGCCATGGGAGGCCAGCGCCCACCCAGCTAAGAGATCGTTGAGGCTTCCGCCCGCCTGATACTGATTGCAGCGCTAAGAGAGCACGTTCCAGACCTGAGCAGGAAGATCGCCCTGACTGAAAATATGGTCAACGGTTTCCGATTGGCGAGCCTCACAGCAATTACAGGCGGAGGCTAAGCTGAATCCAATGGAGTAGGGAATATCGTCAGTTGGGAGCTTGTTCCTCATGACTCTCCAGATCAGAATGGACCATTTCTTGGGGATGCATGTCTGCCAAAAAGTGACGCTGATCGGCGAAGGTGCTCCCTGGCCGCGGGCAAACCGTCTTGCGGAGCGCACAGAGAATTCACCTGCCTGATTCTCTGACCAACAGAGCTTGTCAACATCTGAGCTTAACTTCAGGTCGTTACTGCGGATGCAGTCCACCGCGTCCTCGCCAACCCAATCTCGGATTTTGTCCCAATCCCAGTCGTACCTCATCGCATCCCAAAGCTCCTTAATCCTGCTGTTCTCCGGAGCCTCCGGGAGGCGGTATAGCAGGTTGTCACCCGCCCAACGTTCATGGAAGGTGCTGGATTCTCCGTCCCCCAGTCGTAGAAGAATAACCGGTTCGACAATGGTACGACCTTTAATGATGCGCCGCCATGCCACAGAAGATCTGCAGTTGGTGGTCGCCTGTGACGGATGAATGTGCTTGAAGTATCTAGCCTTCATGAATCTCGTCCACAAATTGTTGGTCGTGCGAATCTTCCACCATAGCTTCATCGAAAAAGCGTCAACGATGTGGGATAGTTTCGAGAACCCCAATCCCCCCTCCTCAGTGGGTTTAGCCATGGTTTCCCAGCTGGCCCAATAATGCTTGACATGGCCGCCGCTGTGTTCCTAAAAGAAGTTGCTGAAGATGTTCTTGTCACGACCCGCACCCGCTTTTCGGATACGAAGCGTATCCAAGCCCAGCCTACGCCACAGTGTCGGTGGTAGTACACTGTCTAAATACAAGTCACGACAATCTAGAATTACATGGTAAACTATATCTCATCCACAGAATAATCATGTCACAATAAAGATCAATAAAAAAGACATGAACTGAATAATAATGAATAAACTAAATATCAAATGTCTCGTCCGGTGGACACAAATCCACTACCATTAGACGAAAAAATAGAGAAATACATGAATGTAACTAACTGGATAAAAACTGCTAATCTAGACCACCTCGACTGCAAGCACTGCGATCTGATGCTGGCTCAACCCTCTCGTCTGCTCCTGACTCAAACTCGGCTAACCTGAAGAGATCATCAGGTCCTTAGAGGACTAGCAAGATACATAAAAACGAGCCTTTCTAACAGTTTATTATGTATGGGAAAAATATCGAATAAACTGAGCAATGAAATAAAGTATGAATCTATACACTGTCTACACATAAATGAACTACTGAACAAGGACTAGAGAACTCATGTCAAGATGTCAACGGATGACTAGATCGAATACTCAAACCCTCGTCCTTAGTGTAGACTCGCAGGTTTGAACTACTAATCCTCGTCCCTAGTGTGGACTCGCAGATTAGCATCACCCTCGCCCCTAGTGTGGACTCGCAGGTGTAAATCATATACTACTAACCCTCGTCCCTAGTGTGGACTCGCAAGTTAGCATCACCCTCGTCCCTAGTGTGGACTCGCAGGTTAGCTTAACTACTAACCCTCGCCCCTAATGTGGACTCGCAGGTTAGCATCAAGATTTCAAGACACGAAGGTAAAAGCAGTTCAGTTCACGACTCACGACACGACTCGATCAAGGCTCAAAGAACACAACCAATAAGATACAAGCTAACTGTGAACACGGTCTATATAGCAATGATACAAGTATATAAACAGGATATGAAAGGTACATGGCAAAATATAAGAAAATAGGATAATAATAAAGACAGTACATGTAAATAAAGCTGTGTAGAAAGGCAAGGTATACTTGCCTTAGGTCCTGAGCCGTTGCACGGGACAAATCCGAATCGATGTCCAAGTAACCTGTTTTATAAAAGTTATAAAATAAATGAGCAACTCAAATCAAGGCTACCCTATTTACTTGGTGTTTATGTTATTAGGTACACCTCATACCCCTGTTTCTCCTACCAGATGTGTTGAGAGCTAAGGGTTACTTATCTTTATAGGTGAAAGTTGATACTCTAGGTTACACTTTCCTATACCCTGGCAGACTCGAGCCTTACCTAGTGTGTTCCCTCTTTAACCTACCTTCATTTACCTTTGCTTATGAGTACATGGTTGTATGGTTGTCCTTTTGTACCAGTGGCCCAATTATACTCAATCAATATGTCACTACAGTTCTAAATTCCCTTTGTTATAACATGATATACTCTAGTACAAGTCTAAGTCTCGACTACCCTCAACTTAGTCAGGTACCCAACCTGGATACACTAACCATTCCTTGTCTTGTCGAGAACCTGTAGTGTTTTCTAGTTCAATATACCCCATTGATCTAACACACCCTTGGTGTCAGTAACAATTTGGTATATGAGGAAGGTTCACATGTCAATATTCATTGGACACAAGGAAAGCTCATACAACAATATTTAATAGATACAAAGGAAATTTCATATGGCAGTGTCATGTCAGTATTACATTGAATGTAAAGGAAGTTCTAAACTTTACTGGACATAGCAGGGAGTATGCCATCATGGTGGTATTGGATAATCTATCACATCCTATATGACATATATGGCAGATTTCTAACATGCTAAAACATAATAATTCCTTAAACTCTAATGCCAACTAGACCAAGGCCCTATCACATACCTAATTTTAGTCACAGGAAGGAGTGGTGGGATTTATATTGGCACTTATGTCTAAATGTGTAGTTGTATCACTGGTACTCACCATTGGACCCTCAGTTATCTGTCCTTCACTTGCATGTGCTAGTTTAGTTAAACTGAAAACCAACCATATAGCCCTCATATGTTATCTCTGTTTTAGCCTGTGTCCTCTTCGACACCCATTAAAATCCATTCTATATTGGATTTGATAATGAGATACTGCTCATAGGTTCAAGTTTATGTCATGCCCCAAATCGAGTTTTCATAAGTAGAATCCTGGATTCCCTCTCAGTTTTCTGGTGCAGTGTCACATGACAGGGCAGGGGATGGTTCATCCTGTCCTTCTCCTAGCCTGTGATACACCTATCTATCTAAGTCTCTATGTCCTACTATACTTACCTTAGGAAATAACCCAGCTGTGCTCATATGTTCCTATGAGTACTCTCTAAAATCAACACACATATGCACTAGGACACCCACATGTCAGTATCAGCAAGTTACAGGAAAAACTCTGTGCCATTATCACTATGATACCAGACATGGGATTCCCTTGGGATATTTGTAGGTAAGAGGATTGAACAACCAAAGGAAGACTACCCTCAGTTATCTGAGAATGAATATTCAGTCCATAACTGAACATCAACTCAACTGAACAATGTATCAATATAGGACAGGACATCTAGAGTATTGGGGTCGAATATCATGGTGTTCACCAAGGATTTCTACATGAAACAGTGTAGGTACATTCTAGTTCAGGGAAGGTACATACATATACTAGTAACCTTGCAAATACTTGACAATCTAACCCCTGTCACTTCCCAGTTCCCTGTTACCAGAGCTGCAGCCCTCTCCACACATAATGCAATATACTGATACCTTAAGGTGTCACTGGACACTACAGGTACTCTAAGTACTAGGATGTACTCCTGAAATGTGGTGTCAATTGATACAAGAATTTCTCTGTGATTGACCCTATGAATCCTAGGTCTTCCTCTTGGTGGGTCAGTTAATGCTACCTCCTGGAATTGTGTACCCTGGTAGAGGTCTATAAGTAGACTCCTTTACTAGGTATTTGGTTTCAGGTTAACCCCTGAATTAGTTGGATACCTAGGACAGTCTCTAGAACAGAATCACACACTCCGAGCTTCTATACCTTGCTAACCTGACATATGGCCTTTATATACCTGCAATGTCCTGCAGAAATAGTCCTATTGACATGGCAACATCCTCACCATGTGGACAGAATGTCCAGTCACAACTCAACAATAATGACTAACATGGAATATTTGCTTTTCTTCTAGTAATCTAGTAGTCACCCTATACGGTGTGCCAACACTGATATCAATTGACTTTGACCATTAATGTGAAGTCTGAATACACCCCATGGCTCCTACTATGCAATAATAATATAAGGCTCCCCAATACTATGTGTTGCACATACAGGTACATACCTGTGGATTGACACGTAGGGCAAATATCCTATTTGTTGCTCTGCGGTTGGTTTATACACAATGGCTCACAGGTTCTACTACTAGGTTTCTCATAGGAATTTGATCGAACACATCTACCTACACAATCTGATAGTCCTACCAGGTTTAAAGAAACAAGATGGGTAAAGAAAAGGGGGATTACCTGATAAGACTTTGCTTTTCTCTCAACAGGGTTGCAGGTTTGAACGTCGACTTTCCTGCTGTGGGGAGATCACGAGTTCTTGGTGATCAAGGTCGGCTGCTACCCTGTCTACTTACATATATATATATATATATATATATATATATATATATATATATATATATATATATATATATATATATATTCAGGGTTAAAGGAGTAGATGGATTGAATCTGATTTGAAATCAGATTGGAATGAATCCTTCTCTGTGATTTGGAGAGGTCAGGATTTGAACAGGAGGGGGGGTTTGAAAGTTATCTAAACTCAACTTGAATTTGAAAACAGAGATTCGGTTATAAGGAAATTTGAGTTTAGAGACATTTATACTTTAGTCCCTCAAATTCCTCTATTACCCATTTATACCTTTTATGGATGTTTAGTAAAACCAAATAATATGAAGCATAACAATTTTATATGTGAGACAAATGATATATATATATATATATATAAATATAAATATATATATATGTATATATATATATATATATGTATATATATGTATATATGTATATATATATATATATATATATATATATATATATATATATATATATATATATATATATATATATATATATATATATAAAAGAGAAAATTGGTCAAGGGGCTGACAACTCTATCCCCCTTAAACAAATTTTGTCCTTGAAATTTAATGAGCCGATCTACTAGATTGAATGTTTTAGAATAAACTGCTGTAAAAGAAATTCAATGCCTCCTAAAAAATTTAAGGTTTAAAATATAGGTCTATCTATACTACTGCCAGTATCTACTGGAAATTTTTGCCATTAGCTCCTTGTGGTGTTGCCACATTCTCTGTGATCGTGGCAAAAGCTCGCCCTCCTCCTGCGGTTGGTAGTGGTGGGGCACTTGTATTCTTCTTCGGACAATTACAAGACAAGTGTTGGTTGGATCCACAAGTCCAACACAACCCTAATCTGCTGCGACAATTTTCTTGAGTGTGGCCTTTCTTCAAGCAATGCTGACAGATGGGAATGTCTTGGACTTGGCACGGGATTGCTTGTGGTTGCTGCTGATGCTGCTGCGCTGGTGTCTTCCCTGGAATGTTGGGATATTTTGCCGGTGCTGCTTGGTCGCTGCCTCCTCCGAGTGCGTCTCGATTCCTCTTCGGCTTGTGACTCAGTTCTTCTTCTACAGCTTGGGCGACTTCTACAATCTCTTCGTAAGTGGTGGCTCGACTGGTGGCGATGGCTAGACGAATCTCGTGAGACAGTCCCTTTCTGAATCGTCGTGCCTTATCTTTAGGGGTGCTGACCAAGTTCTCCGCAAATCTGCTGAGGCGAGAAAACTCTGATGTGTACTCGTCGACGGTGCGGTTGCCCTGCTCTAGGTGCTCGAACTGACTCACCAAAGCCTCTCGCGCTATGTATGGTTAGAATTTCCTCTTGAACAGTCGCTTGAATTCCTCCCAAGTCACGTCTGGAGCAGAAAATTGGGGTTCGCCTTGGTACCACGTCCGCGCGATGTCGAAAAGTTGTCCACTGACCGACTCGATCTTCTGATCTTCTGGGACTCGGGCCATCTTCAGATACCTCTCCATGTTCTCCATCCATTCATCAGCGTAGACGATCCCCTCTGTCCCATCGAACGGCATAGGCCTAAAGTCCATGAAGTGCTTGGGATTTCCCGGACGCTGTCGTGGAGCATCTCGTATCTGAAGAATCTCTCTCAAAGTATCACGAAACATGTTGGCCTGCTGCTGGATGATCCCGAGGAGTGTGACATTTTCCAGTGCTGGTGGCGGAGGCAGAATATGTGCTGGATACATCGTCGAGGCTGGATACATCGTCGGCGGTGGGTGTATGGGAAAAGCAGGATACATCACTAGTGCGGGGTGCATGGCTGGTACTGGATGTGGAACACGTGTTGGATGCGAGGCTTGTGATGGTGGTGGAACAGATGCTGGTGGCATACCGGGTGCTGGTGGTGGAGTCTACGGAGGAAACTGTAGAGGTGGTGGAATATCGCCTCTACGGAATCTCGAGAGTTGCGGTTGATTACTCATATGAGTGAGCTGGCCTTCTTGTGTCGGTGGAGTCATGTACGTAAAAAAGCCTCCTGTAGCCGGTGGAGTGTTCAGTGCAGCATTGTTCCTGTCTTGAGAGTCCATCTAAACTGCTAATCAAAGAAAACATTTTAGCCGTTGAAGAGATTTTCAAGCAAGATGCAAATCAAGGATTCAACGAAATCAAGGATTAGAGAACAGTAATGAGTCAAGACATGTGGATGAGATCCTAAGTGTCTAATCCTATTCGCAGGCTCACGACGGCACAGTGACTTAACCGAAGTGATTAACGTAGACCTGTATGGGCTACCACAATCGTGGTCAGCACGTTCTTGGGGGTAGAGCACGCAGCGAGGGTGTATATGGGGATGGATGTGAGCACATGGTTAATGAGGATCAATTTTCCACCCGGAGATAGGGTGGCATTGTGCCACCCTTCCATTTTCTTTCTAATTTTTTATAAGATCTTCAAAGATTCCGGCGTTAGATATTCCATAAACAAGGGGGCATCCGAGGTATTGAAAGGAGGGGGTGACTGATAGCGAACGAGGTGATGTTGGAGAGACTGGTCGCACTTTCGCTTTTAATATTGTGGTGGGCATAGATGATACTCTTCCTTGAGTTGACCTTTTGACCGGAGCAAGAGGCGTATCTTTGAAGAGTGTTGTGGACCACATCCACCGATCCCACATCCCCGGAGGTGAATATGAGGATATCATCTGCATAGGCTAGGTGGGTGATAATCGGGCATCCACTAGTTGTGTGGAAATGCTGGAAGTTCGGCGTACTAGTCATCTTGTTCAGGTTTTTACTCAGGGCATCCGCCGTGATGATGAATATTATTGATGAAAGAGGGTCTCCTTGCCTGATTTTGCGAGTAGATTTGAAGAATCCGTCAACTTGGCCTTTGATCATCGTGGAAAACCAGGAATTGCTGATCGATCTCCAGATGATATTGATCCAGTTTTCTGAGAAACCGAATCCCCTGAAGACCCAAATCATGAATTGTCAGTCCACTCTGTCATAGGCTTTTTTCATGTCAAGTTTGATCGTAATATTGCCGCCTCTAGCCGGGAGTTTCATGCAGGTGAGTAACTCTTGTGCTAGCATGATGTTGTCCTGGATGTTTCTGCCTTTGACGAAGCCGCTTTGTTCCTCTGAGATTATCTTGGGAGCAAGTCTGCCATGCGAGAAGCAATAATCTTAGAGATGATTTTGTTGGTGAAGGTGCACAAACTAATGGGTCGGAAGTCACGAAATGTTTCAGGGTTGTCCTTTCTCGGGTTGAGAATAAGGTTGGCTGAAGATACAACTTTAGGGTAGGTCACTCCCAGAAAGAAGGCCGTAGCCGCTTCGTGGATGTCCTTTTTGACAATGTTCCTGCACTCTCTGAAGAAGAACCCGGAGAACCCGTCAGGTCCCGGGGCACTATGGGCATCCAGTGCCCAGACAGCGTCTTTCACTTCTTGTTCGGACGGAGGGAGATCCAATTGGATGTTATCAGCCTCGCTGATGAGGTTGGGGATTTCGGCAAGAAATGAGTTGTCTCTGATAACTCGCTCTTTAGTGAACAGCTGAGAGTAGAAATTGGCGGCTGCCTCTTGAATGCCCCGTTGGTTGCTGATGATGTTTCCCGTCTCGTCCTTTATCTTATGGATGTTGAGTTTCTGTTTACGTCCGTTGACGCAGGCATGAAAGTATGCCGAGTTTCTGTCGCCTTCACTGTCCCATCTGAGCCTCGTTTTCTGTTTCCAGAAGTCGGTTTCGACTTTCAGCCGGAATTTGAGAATGGCTTTGGTGAGATTGATATATATATATATATATATATATATATATATATATATGTGTGTGTGTGTGTGTGTGTGTGTGTGTGTGTGTGTGTGTGTAGATACATTACCTAGAATGAATATATATATATATATATATATATATATATATATATATATATATATATATATATATATATATATATATATATATATATATATGAATTGTTTGCTTGTGAATGTAACCTAGGGAGTATTGAGTCAGTTTAGGATTGACCCAATGAGCCTAGAATGGCCGAGTCAACCGACAAGTTGACCAAGTTGTCAAAAGTCAACTTTGGGTCAAACTTGATCCAAATCGACTCAAACGAACTTTGAATGACTTGAAAACTTGTGCTTGACCTAAAAATTAGTAAACGGACTAGTTGACTTATAGTTGACCAGGTTTGACCAGAGTTGACCTTGACCTAGAAGGACCTAGAATTATGTAGAATTGTATTGTAGGCATTCCTTATGATATTTTAGACCTTGTTGTGACTTGTGGTTGCTTTAAATAGGATTACATCACTCCAGTTCAGTTACACTTCCTCATCAGCAGCTTGGATTGCCAGGTGAGTACATTCTCTGACCGTTTCATTCTTGCTTGGACATATTTACTTGTTATAGACTAGTTTACTTGTTGCTGTCACAATGTTATCACGGATTATTACTATATGGATCTCTTCATGCGATGTTATCCCCTCGGATACATCGAATATATTGTGCTCATGTACTTTATCATGTGCATCGTCTACTCTTTATATTTGTATTTATTCATGTAAACTCATGATCATGTGAGCCTTCATGTATAACCCAATGTTCATGTGGACTAGCTATCCATGTGACACACTACTTCATGTGCAATAACATAACCTGGACAGATCCTTGTGTACTGATTGGGGCAGGGGAAGTATTTATTTGGTTATGTGATCTACACCCTTGTCACGTACAACTCCAAAATAGATTTAAGTCATGTATAACTTAAGCCAGTTTACATAACCAGATTGTGCTCTACACCTCGTAGTTAGTTCAGTTCTCTTATTATATCATGTATATCTATTTCCATATTTCATGTTCTCTTTTACAGTCTCATTTCTTTATTAGCAGTTCATGTATATTATTCTATAGCTTGTTTCATATTTTCTTTCTTGTTATGATCTGTGTGAGAGATATGTATTCGTTCATGTCCTGACTGGACCCTTGGTCACGACCCGCACCCATTTTTTTTTCCGGATACGAGACGTGTCCAAGCCAGCCTACGCCGCAGAGTCGGCGGTAGAACGCTGTATAGCCATAATGCTCAAAATCACAAGTGATTCTTATTCACAAAATTAATTTAATTTACAATGATCACAAGTTTTACATTTTGCAGAAAAATATAAACTTGTACAAATATGGAATGACTATAACTCATCTATCTAGCTAGTCTCTAGGCTTTTCGTCTGCAAGTATACCCGTCACTCCCCAAGCTAAGTGAATCCACGGCTAACCTGAAAAATATTGGTTTTCAGTTAGGAATGGAACGAGTACAATTCACTGAATGCAGTTTCAATATATGAAAATGACTATATAACAGAGGTTAGCCTTTAGACATATAATTTATAAAAAGAAAATGAAGAAAGACAGAATAAAACTGAATACCAAGAACAGAAAATGAAATACAATAAAATACTCACCAACTAACCGACTGAAGTACCTTTGATATCTGATCGGTCTCGGGATAATTATGCGACATAGTCTACACGGTCTAAAGTTACACGGTCTACAAGAAATAAATGCAATAATAAATACGGTCTACAAGAAATAAATACAATAAAAAACATGGTCTACACGGTCTGAAGTTACATGGTCTACAAGAAATAAATGCAATAATAAACACAGTCTACAAGAAATACTGCAATAATAATCTCGGTCTACACGGTCTAAGGTCAGATCACACATCGTTGGTACTTCACTTTCCCAGACACCACAAAGAAATAAATCAACATAAAGACTGAAATCACATATCTATCGACTAAACACTGATGTATAGTAAAGATCAATACTGAAAACAAACAATAAACTGTACTCGCCTATGGTCCTTTGCTGGTGAAACCGATAATCCAAACCACTCAGTGTGCCACAATATTCAAAACCCGTATAACAGTCTCCAGATGCTAAAATAAATATTACCAATATTCTCAAAATAGTCAAGTTAGCTAGGATTGCTTGTCCTTAAGTCCAATTCTGGACACAGGGGCAAAACGGTAATTTTGGGTCAAAACGGTGTCCGCCGTTAGATCCGCTTTGCACCGAAAAGTGTGCCAGAGTCAACGGTCTCTAAAGTCACCAAACTACATGTCTATAAATTCGTTTTGATGATATGAACCAAACCGTATGTCCAGAGTTGGATTCCGGAGGCCCGTGCACAAAATCACCCGTTGAGTCGGACCGTGGGACCCGCGAAACGGCGATCCAATCAACTGTCTCAGAATTGGACCAAACTTGGCATACAGGACCATAAAAACGATACGGTCCTGTTGGCACATGTTTTGTCTCGATCTGATGAACGTGCACAAAGTAATTGAAAAGTTTGCACAGAGGCCGATACGGTAAATTTTGACGGATACGCATCAAATTTGTCGCGCACACGCGACCAATTTAAATTCCGTCAAAGCCCACACGTCCACGAAGCCGTTACGCACCTTTTGATGCTTTCTGTTCGCGACCACGTCGCCCGGATTGGCAGGACGCACGTCGTATCGAGGTGATTTTTCATAAATTCTACAATTTTAAAAACTTGCTTTTCACAATTTTTAAGCCGATTTCTGTCATTGTTTAAAGGACTAAAATTAAAACTAAAAGTAGGGTTTTTATGTCCTACATGTTGTCAATAAGTGCCTTCAAATAGATTTTCGAAATCGTGCATGGTTAGGGAGAAAACTAGTCGCGAACTAGAGTCGTTAGACTGGTTTTTCTGTCCTATTTGGGATAGATTTTCGTCGAACTTGGGTTTGATTTTTCGAGCAATATAGGTTTTCTAAAATAAATCCAATTGATGGGAGTTACAGTCCTAAGGGTTGTGATCGTACCTGTGCGATTGGTTCGACGAATCATCAACCGTGGAGGCCGATAACTCGCAGCAAAGTTGGTCTCGCGAGGCGGCTGTGTCCTGTTCGCGCGTGAGCTCCCTGGCCGATTCCGGCCGCGTGCGGCCGCGGTGCCGGCGGCGCACGACCGCCCAGGGTGGCTGGGGGCATGCGCAGTTGTCCATGGGCGGCGCTGGGTAGGATCGAGATTAGGGTTTATCGAATTCTACTACTCACTCGCGTTTTATACACGCGCATCTGCTGGAACCGAGCGGTTCCTTTCGTCCTGTAGGGGTACTTGGCTCGGTCTGGCTCCCTTGGCCCATAGCTGCTGCTATGGTCCACTATGTTGATAACTTGTTTATTTTTTTTTCTTTTTCTTTTTTTCATTTATATATATATATATATATTATATATATATATATTTTTTTTAAATATATATAAATATAATATATATATATATATATATTATATTTATATATATATATATATATACTAATATAATATACTCCATAAAATTTAAATAAAATTCCAATATATTCTATTATAGGGCCTATACGAATATATATCTATATAACGTTTATTTGATAAATATAATATCACCAATAATTATAATAATATTCTATAATAATAACCTTGCTAATAAAATAATAAAATAATAATAATAATAATAACTATAATAATAACTATAATAAAGAAATTTAATAAAACAATAATGGTGTATATATACCATTATATGCAGTCTAATAATCCTAAAATGTACAATGACCTATTTTATACAAAAGTTACTGAATATCACTAATAATAATATTTATAATATTTAATTACGAATCTTAGAATATATTCATTAAATCATTAAAACAAAATACAACACCCTCATTCCAAATTCCATCAACACGAATGTCATAGGACGTGCCGCATGACTACACGGGCTTGGGCTCAGTTCGGGTCCAGTCCGGGCTAAAATGGTATAACTGGTTTTTCCTAAGCTCAATAATATAATTAATAGCTAAATAAATCGTCGATAAGGGTTAAGTCGCAACTTGGCCTGGTTTTCCTAGTTAGGACATCACTATGGCTTGGCCTTCCCTATCAGGGCTAATACACTAGTCTAAGCACGCTATTGCACTATCCGTGCCACGATTTCTAGTCACCTTGTACTCCAAAACTCCATCATGGCTAAAATCATCTACCGTAATAATTAACAAATAATTATTTATAATAATTCTAAAAATTACCATTTAATTCAAATAAATAAATAAATAAAATATATTATCAAAATTTCGGGAAGAGGGGCTACAAATCTACCCACCTTAAAAATAATTTTGTCCTTGAAATTTAAGGGAAGAGTCCATCCGCTATGATAGATGACGGTTTCCATTAGCTATCATCTATTCTCATGGTCATTTCGTACTACGAATCCTTGAGGGTTTCTACCCACCTTCGGTCACACTACTCCCTCAAATCTCATGTCACTAAAATTTTATAATCATCCAGCTACTTGCTAAAATTTCTACCCATAGATATCTACTGTATATGGCATCTATAATCCTCTCCAATCTATTAAGCAACCCAAAACTTAACAAGCAACAAGTTTGCACAAGTAGCTAGGAAATATTGGTAAATTCTAATAAGTATGACCTTTTGTTGTTCTGCAATAGAAATAACAGGAAGATAAGGAAGGATAACCGAGAGCAATTTTTTTTAAAGTCTCAAGAGCGGTAGAGAGTACCCAATGATGCAGATAAAAGAAAGTCTATGAACCATTAACTTATTTACTAGATTAGGCCGCTCTAGTCTAGTCACTTGCTAAATCAAAGAACCCTTATTTCTTAGAGGGGCTTGCAATCCGTGCAATACAGAAGTTCTGTTCTCGAAATTCTAAACAAGGTTCCATAATAGAACGGGATTTGAGACATCAAGGTTGTGATCTTTTCCGTGGTTATTTAAACACACAAGCAAGGAATATAATGCAATGCGAGATCGTATCACGACTTCCAGGTAGATGGAATATGGTTACGAATGACCTCACATTCTAAGAGGTGGAGAACTACATAGTAGGTATAGGGACTTATCTCAAATAGTTCGGTTTTATATATTCCAAAAAAATGGTGGTCTGTATGGATGGGTTTTACTGGGTCTTAATGGGTTCCTGATTGGACATCAATCGTTGGTTGGATGATCCTCGAATTTCAATCTATATTGACTGGGCAAGATCCCAAGATAAAACTATTTCTACTAGGTTAGGGTAACCTAGAATAGGTTTCAACCCAATTGGTTGAGCTAGTTGCCAGTCAGGTTGGTTAGCTAGGTCTCTAAAGCCCAAAAATGCGTCTTCTATGACCTTTGTGTTTAAGTAGCATGAGAAGGCACAATTGAGTGGCACACTGGTGACATGTGCGTAGTGGGCTTCGAGTCGATCACCACCATATATTGGGTCGAAAGATTCAAGTCGAAGTTGAGTCTCTAATTATAGTCGAAAAGTATACTGGTATCATGGTACGTGTTATAGTTAGTCCTTTTGACCTGAAAGTCGTACCATAAAAATAGAGTACAAGGGGACGAGTTTGAGTGAGACATGATATACCTAAATAAAGGTGGACTCGTCTAGATCTTGTATATAAATTTGCTGGACGGTAATAGCTGGTCTCGTGCTCCGAATATTAATGACACGGCCGGGGAGACGAAATGATCGAGATGGAAGGTGGGAATCCATGGGCACTAATTATCATCGTAATGGAAATCATTCTAATCAATCGGTATTCCTCGTATATCCTAAAATTTTAGGAGGCTTACTGTCTACTCACCTTAGAAGCTAGGACATGGTTTTAGGAATAACGAGATTAGAAGAATTCCAAAATCCGGGTATTGTACCTCGACTCTAGTTAATAAAGAATAAGGCACGGCATAACGGAATACGGTAGATATAGTCAAGTCAAGGATCGTTCCTCAATAAATGGAAAACGAGTGTGTACAATGACACATGGTCGATAAAATAGAATGACCTACTCGTCCATAGTATACAAGAGTTATCGACAGGGTAACCAACTCTAAGGCACATTATATGAAAAAAATTTCTAACAACTGAGTCATGAATTTATATTCATCTCACGTCTAAACTGTGGGTTTTGGTCGAAGAAAGGTTGGGTTAAGGCTTGAGGGTTGCCAGTTAAAGCAAGCTTCAAGCAAATAATTTAAGGCTCGCAACATTTGGTTTCTTGAGAATAGTTCGTCTCCTAGGTTGGCAATTTGACTAAGGGTAAAACCCTATTCATTTTCAAATTCAGATGGCTAGAAGGTCCCAACAGTAGTTTGAGGGTCGAGAGAAAATGAGTAGATCAAGACAAGGTTCTAGTCACATGGCTGGTCGATGGTAGTTACACTTGTGTATACAACTATCATAGCCATGGGGATACTCTGTATCTCTCTACCAATTATGAGCTTTCGTCTTTCCAAATGAGTGAAAGACAAAAATAATAGAGTTCAAGTGAGATGTCAATGAATACATTACGTGATTTAAGACGAATATATAATTCAAGAGGAATTGTCAAAGCAGTAGCGGATGAGATCCTAGAGGCATCTACATCTCAATCCACGTAAGTTAATCAGAAGGGGAACGAATCGAGTGCACTACGGTTGATCAGACCGTAATACATCTATTCTGATTAGACAATATGTTAGTAGGCGTCCCCACTAAACATATGTCTTGAATCAAGCTCGAGAACAGAGTGAGCTTGCAAAACTAGACTGTAATAGCAGCATTGGTCAAAATAGCTGAAAACACAAGTATGCGAGATTTTTGAAAGAAGGCACAAGTAGTTCGAGTTTTGTGAGAATCAAATCCTTACCCGGTGTTCTTGCTTATACAGTCTTCCTACTATCTTCTTATCCAAGGTCTTGGTCGACTAATGGGTTATGGACCTCAAAATTCTATATTCTAGGTAAACCTACTAGCGTCAATCAATTTCCTCGTCAATAGAACACAAGGACTACGGAATGCTAGGTCGGGAGACATGCTACCCAACTTACAAAACTTTTACTAGTATTGTGTTTGGATCTTATGTGTCACACAGGGTATTTTCCTATCCTCTATGGTATCCAAAACTTGTAATCACGTCTAGAATCATTTCACCGAAGATTATGCCCTGCCCGTATACTCTGGCTGTGGTAAACCCTTGGTTTCGTGATTCAGATGTGATATGCTATCTGATACTCTACCTTATATTGACACAAGGGTGACTTCGGTCAAAAGAGGACCACTAGCTATAGTTTTAGCAATATTCTATAACCTATATTTTCTTAAACTAATTTCAACTCTAGGGGTTGTGCCTCGCTAGTGCGCTGCTGGCTGCAGTGAATCCATAGTCTCCATAATTCAAATAAATGGCGACAGTGCGCTGCTGTCCTGCCATTATGAGTTAACTAATATTCTTTTAACTATATCTGTAAAAATTCCTGAGCTTCTAGAGATTCACACAGGTTGACTATGAGATAAAGCGTAGGTATCTATCAGTCACAACCCTTAAAATAAAAGATGAACATGGAGGAAATAACTGAAGACAAAGAAATACAAACATTCTAATATCTATTCCATGTGTATTCAACCATTGAGGAAAAACTTTGAACCGAAACTAACTCGAGGTCCGTATATGGATAATCAAATCAGAAATTATATAAAATAATAATTCTTAGGGAAAAATAGGAACTAAATAGGCAGTTCGGGCTAAGATATGAGGATGATATCTAAGGGGCAAGGAATTGAACAATTTATCAAGGTTGGATCATTAATCCTAGGAAGCCCGGTCTCACCAAGTGAATAATCTATCTACATTGGATCATATCGTCATATCAAGAGGTACTAGTGTACCAATGGGGATCTGACAACTATCAAAATTAATAACTCCTCATATATTGCATGGCCTAGACTACCCATCGGTAATTTTGTATAAGGGACTCCTAGTCCTAGTCATTCTTTTAAATTAAATTAATCCTAATTCGTGAATGAGCATTCCCTAGTCGCAGGCCCGCAATAGTAAGCTAACTTAAGTACTATCACGAGTTCGCATGATTTGCGAAAACAGACCTGCATGGGCCACCACAAAAACTTGTCACGACCCGCATCCTTTTTTTTTTCGGATATGAGACGTGTCCAAGCCAGCCTACGCCGCAGAGTTGGTGATAGAACGCTGTATAGCCACAATGCTCAAAATTACAAGTAATGCTCATTCACAAAATTAATTTAATTTACAATGATCACAAGTTTTATATTTTGCAGAAAAATATAAACTTGTACAAATATGGAATGACTACAACTCATCTATCTAGCTAGTCTCTAGGCTTTTCGTCTGCAGGTATACCTGTCACTCCCCAAGCTAAGTGAATCCACGGCTAACCTGAAAAATATTGGTTTCCAGTCAGGAATGGAACGAGTACAATTCACTGAATGCAGTTTCAATATATGAAAATGACTATATAACAGAGGTTAGCCTTTAGACATATGATTTATAAAAAAAAAATGAAGAAAGACAGAATAAAACTGAATACCAAGAACAAAAAATAAAATACAATAAAATACTCACCAACTGACCGACTGAAGTACCTTTGATCTGTGATCTGTTTTGGGACAATTATGCGACACGGTCTACACGGTCTAAAGTTACACGGTCTACAAGAAATAAATATAATAATAAAAATGGTATACACGGTCTAAAGTTACACGGTCTACAAGAAATAAATGCAATAATAAATACGGTCTACAAGAAATATTGCAATAATAATTACGGTCTACACGGTCTACACGGTCTAAGGTCAGATCACACATCGTTGGTACTTCACTTCCCCCGACACCACAAAGAAATAAATCAACATAAAGACCAAAATCATATATCTATCGACTAAACACTGATGTATAGTAAAGATCAATACTGAAAACAAACAATAAACTGTACTCGCCTGTGGTCCTTTGCTGGTGAAACCGATAATCCAAACCACTCAGTGTGCCACAATAGTCAAAAACTGTACAACAGTCTCCAGATACTGAAATAAATATTACCAATGTTCTTAGAATAGTCAAATTAGATAGGATTGCTTGTTCTTAAGTCCAATTCTGGACACATGGGCAAAACGATAATTTTGGGTCAAAACGGTGTTCGCCGTTGGAGCCGCTTTGCACCGAAAAGCATGCCAGAGTCAACGGTCTCTAAAGTCACCAAACTACATGTTTACAAATTTGTTTTGATGATATGAACCCAACCGTATGTCCAGAGTTGGATTTCGGCGGCCCGTGCACAAAATCACCCGCTGAGTCGGACCGTGGGACCCGCGAAATGACGATCCAATCAACTGTCTCAGAATTGGACCAAAATTGGCATACATGACCAGAAAAATGAAACGATCCTGTTGGTGCAAGTTTCGTCTCGATCTGATAAACGTGCACAAAGTAATTGGAAAGTTTGCACAGAGGCCGATATGGTGAATTTCGACGGATACGCATCAAATTCGTCGCGCACACGCCACCAATTTGAATTCCGTCAAAGCCCACACATCCACGGAGCCGTTATGCACCTTTCGATGCTTTCGGTTCGCGACCAAGTCGCCCGGATTGGCGGGACGCACGTCGTATCGAGGTGGTTTTTCATAAATTCTACAATTTTAAAAACATGCTTTTCACAATTTTCAAGCCAATTTCTGTCACTATTTAAAGGACTAAAATTAAAACTAAAAGTAGGGTTTTTATGTCCTACATGTTGTCAATAAGTGCCTTCAAATAGATTTTCGAAATTGTGCATGGTTTGGGAGAAAACTGGCCGCGAACTAGAGTCGTTGGACTGGTTTTTCTGTCCTGTTTGGGACATATTTTCGTCGAACTTGGGTTCGATTTTCCAGGCAATATAGGTTATCTAAAATAAATCCAATTGATAGGAGTTACAGTCCTAAGGGTTGTGATCGTACCTGCATGATCGGTTCGACGAATCATCAACCATGGAGGCCGATAACTCGCAGCGAAGTTGGGCTCTCGAGGCGGCTGTGTCCTGTTCGCGCGTGAGCTCCCTGGCCGATTTCGGACACGTGTGGCCGCGGCGCCGGCGGCGAGCGACCGCCGAGGGTGGCTGGGGGTACGCGCAGTTGTCCATGGCGGCGTTGGGTAGGATCGAGATTTGGGTTTATCGAATTCTACTTCTCACTCGCGTTTTATACACACGCATCTGCTGGAACTGAGCGGTTCCTCTCGGCCTGAGGGGGTACTTGGCTCGGTCTGGCTCCTTTGACCCATAGCTGCTGCTATGGTCCACTATGTTGATAACTTGTTTTTTTTCTTTATATATATATATATATATATATATATATATATATTTTCTTTATATATATATATATATATATATATATATATATATATATATACTCCATAAAATTTAAATAAAATCCCAATAAATTCTATTATAGGGCCTATACGAATATATATCTATATAACGTTTATTTGACAAATATAATATAACCAATAATAATAATAATATTCTATAATAATAACCTTGATAATAAAATAATAAAATAATAATAATAATAACAATAATAATAAATGTAATAACGAAATTCAATAAAACAATAATGGTGTATATATACCATTATATGCAGTCTAATAATCCCAAAATGTACAATGACCTATTTTATACAAAAGTTACTGAATATCACTAATAATAATATTTATAATATTTAATTACGAATCTTAGAATATATTTATTAAATTATTAAAATGAAATACAACACCCTCATTCAAAATTTCATCAACACGAATGTCATTGGACGTGCCGCATGACTATACGGGCTTGGGCTCAGTTCGGGTCCAGTCCGGGCTAAAATGCTATAATTGGTTTTTCCTAAGCTCAATAATATAATTAATAACTAATTAAATCGTCGATAAGGGTTAAGTCACAACTTGGCCTAGTTTTTCTAGTTAGGACATCACTATGGCTCGGCCTTCCCCATCAGGGCTAATACACTAGTCTAAGCACGCTATTGCACTATCCGTGCCACGATTTCTAGTCATCTTGTACTCCAAAACTCCATCATGGCTAAAATCATCTACCGTAATAATTAACTAAATAATTATTTATAATAATTCTAAAAATCACCATTTAATTCAAATAAATAAAATATATTATTAAAATTTCGGAAAGAGGGGCTACACCCTTAGAAAATATTACAGATGATGAGGATTGCTGTGATACTTACTATGGAGCAGGCCTAGTTGACACAGGTGACTTGGACCCTCAGCAGGATCCAGTAGTCACTGAGGACTTGTTATTAGCTTAGTCTAGACTTATCTTATTATCTAGTTTAATGAGACATGTGAGATTGTATCGAGATATTGTTTATGGTGTTGATAACACCGAGACTTTTCATTTGTTGTATTTCTCTTGTGGATTTCATATCTATATTATCATGCTGATTATCTACCTCTAGTTTCATGATTGAGATTGTATCCTCTTGTGATTATCCTCCGTTTGGAGAGTATATCATTT